>OX638282.1:64607-664607 GCA_951806755.1 Brenthis hecate | reverse complement strand
TTGTGATAAAAATATGAAATAAGTCCACCATTGTGCTAAATAGGTTCATTTTGATATCTACATAACTATTGTAGTCCTTTACTTCGTTTTCATTAGAATTATACAAGAACTATTCATATATAATTTGTATGTTGTGTATATGTATGTATTACCTGTGCAGCTCGCTCTCTGGCGGGGTCCACAGTGCTGAGATCCAGCGTGGGTGTGGACGCACCGGCATGGATTGGGGAACCTAAACAATTTAATGATTAATTTAAAAAAAAATGTTAAAGGAAAAAACATTATGTCTGCAGGGCCTAGAAACTGTTCCAAGATGAGGACTGAGCTTGTACATAAGAGGGAGATGGAGTGGTGTTTCATCTGCCTCCATACATCTCCGTTAGTTCTAGTGCTTGTTTAAGCAACAGTGTCTTATGAGAACTCTTACTAATGAGCGAAGGTTTTGTTATTAGGTTATATTATAATATGTTATATTCCTACATTAGGTTATGTTATTAGTGTTATTGGTGTTATCAATGTTATTAGTGTTGTTAGTGTTATTGGTGTTGTAAGTGTTATTGGAGGCACATACCAGGCACGGAGGCTGCGGGCGTGTGCAATCTCTCTGCGGGTGGAGACGCTCCCCCCACACCACTACGACGTTCTAGTCCACGCTGTTATCAAATATAGAATATACACGTATTAGCTTCTATATCTGAAATTCTTAAATAAATAGTTTTAAATCTAACCTAACAAGTTATTATTAAACTTCTAATTTCAAAATGCCTTTGTTCACAATTTTTGTTGATTTTTATGATTTAATATACTCTTTTCCATTGCTTTTATACATCCTTCACTACACGGTCGTCTGCCCTCGGTTTAAAAATTATCTTTTGAAAGTTGTCCCGAGTACCAGAGTAGCATAGAAATCGAACAAAGTACTGCGTATATGTTGAAGCCTGCACAGAGTGCACAAAAACCTCTTACAACATACATACACTCCTCAACGCTTATGATCGCCTGGTACTTTTGTCACGAGTACTAGGTGTCCACGAACGTCAAAAAGTGCATACGACCTAATTAACACTCATTCGCCTGGTACTTGTGATGACGTCACAAGGGATGCTCTTAGTAAACAATAAAAATCGGTCAAGTGCGAGTCTGACTCACACACGAAGTGTTCCGTACATTATATAACTTATAAAACTATGTAATTATCGTTTTTTTTAATTTGCATGACGGCCATTTTGAAATTAACCATCTTGGTTATAGATATAATAGAAATACACACATAGTGAAAATTCCAACACTCTACTTTTTACAGTTTATAACAGACAGACAAACGGACAGTGGAGGGTTGGTAATAGGATCCCGTTGGTACGAAACCCAAAAAATGTCGTGGCGGTAAAAATATTACACCTGTCTAGCTCTAATTCGCAAAAAAATCTATACAATAAATAAAATTGAAGTGCCTGTTCGTAATGTCAAAATAACAGCGTTTTACTAAATGCATATGAAATTATACGGTACTTATAAGAAAAACACGTTTTTTTTAACTTTTGTCTATCCGTTTGTTCCGGATAATCTCTGAAATGGACTGATATTGACGGGACTTTCACTGGCAGGCAGCTGATGTTATAGGATAGTAACATAGCTACTTTTATTTCAGAAAAAAGTTTAGGGTTCGGCTCAAAAAAATTAAAACGTATCTAGGGACGAACCCGAGCGAGGCGAGGGTGAGTCGCTAGTTAAACCTAGATAAAATGAAATTTAGAATGTAGCCAGATGTACGTACCTGCAGCTGCTGGTACTCGAGGCGCGCGGACGCGAGGCCGAGCGCGGCGCGCGGCGGGCTCACCTCCGCGCGCCGCACCGGCGAGTATCGCTCCGCGTGTTCCCGGGCTGTCACACATACATATTATATATATACATTGGATACACTATATATCCATAGTTAATATTATAAATCTGAAAGTGTGTTTGTTTGTTTTTACTTCTTTCAAGTCGAAACATTGTGAGTGCTGGAGAATGACATAGGCTACTTTTTACAGCGGGAGTTTATCTTATTAAAAACACGTTATAATAACCTACAATAAACAAAAACGAATATTTTTTCTTGTATGTTAATTTATCATGCTATAAGAGCCTCCTAAAAAAAATAGCTCAAAAAAAATTTTTTAGAGGTCGCTCACAATTTTTGAAAATTGCTAAAAATCGTCAAAAATTGGTATTTTTTGATTATTTTATTTTTCTCGTTATTTTATCGTTTTCTAGGTTGGAAAAATTTCGATTCTGAAAATTTCATATCGATATTTTAATTTTTAAACATCGCTCATAATTTTTTTAACTTAAAAAGTAGTGTATCTAAAATATTTTCGAGAGATCTACAAATATTAACGAAATAATATTTTTTTCTATTGTTTCTTTTGTGTATAAGATCTTTCTAACCTCAAAATCTCGTTTTTGATATTGTTTTTTTTATTAAGTACATATTATTTTTATTTAGAGAGGTACTTAAGAGTAACCTTACTTGATTCTCCATACAAAATAAATTATTGATTCTCCATACAAACTTTAACTCCCCCGGAAAGTGACGATTTTTCTGACAATATTTTAAACTAGGTACTAATTTTTATACTAAAACTCACTTCATTAATAATTATTATGAACCTTTTGTCAAATCCTTAATTATTATAACATATTTTAACTCACCGTTTAAGAAGTGTATAAATGTGTATAAAATTAAAAAAAAAATCTAAATTCACACATCTACAAGCACACTATTTAAAAATATATACACAAACAAACAAAAACGTGCAAACACACATACACACAAAAATAAAAGCAAAAGACATACCTGTCTCATATAAAATTTATTTTATTATTTACCTAACAAATAGACCTCAAACATTATAAACCTTAACCCGAATTGACCAAAATGAAATTAAATTAAAAAAAATTACCCATTTCCTGTACAGTGGCCAACATTTGCAGTTTGACGCGTTGCGGGCCAGAGTACTTGCGTTGCCGACTGTACTGGTTGGAATTGAACCCACTACCACTGACCGGGGTACCGGCGGTTATCGACCCACTGGGAACGCTTGGTTGGTTCGAGAAGTTTTGGTTGTAACCATGAGAGTTGTAACCGAAATTTGTACTAAAACTTTTATTTTCTAGTGAAGTCCCAGTCGCTATGGAACCTTGGTTTTGTAAAGATGAAAATGAGCCTTGATTTTGTATGGAATTGGAAGGAAAACTTTGACTTTGCATTTTGGTTCCACTCATCATCGATCCTTGACTTTGCATTGGGGTTCCACTCATTATCGATCCTTGACTTTGCATTGGAGTTCCACTAACGATTGAGCCTGTATTAGCACCAGATAAAATAAACCCTTGACTTTGTATAGGGGTTCCAGTTACTATAGAACCCTGGTTGGTAATAGAAGAGTTAAATTGATTTTGTACTGGCGTGCCGGATACTATGGACCCTTGACTTGGCACGTTACTAAAGAAGTTTTGATTAGATATAGGGGTTCCGGACATTATCGATCCCTGGCTAGACATGGGGGTTCCGGCCATTATTGACCCCTGGCTGGTCATAGGGGTTCCAGACACTATTGAACCTTGAGGAGACAGTGGGGTGCCGCTAACTATTGAACCCGTCTGTGGGACAGTCCCGTGGGATGGGGAGAATTGTGACATAGACGGTGTGAAAGGGGTTGTGGCTTGATTCGAACCCATTATACTTCCTTGTGGTATAGTTTCTAAGACTGGTTTCATTGAATTTTTTGCGAAATTGGAAGTACCAGATGTAATGGACCCTTGTGGACTAGTGGGTGTGGTCCCGGGTGGGGGACTTTGGTAACCGGTTTGGTTTTGATAATTATACCCCCCCTGTATTGAGGGGGGGAGATAGTTCCGTTTCATTCGAGCTTCGACTTCCATAACTAGTTCCGGACTTATAACTAAAAATTGTGGAAACAAAAAAAATAAAAATTAGCGAATGCATTTGCATGCTGGTGTTAAAACTAAAAAAAAAAATATTCACATTTACTTTAAATTATAATAAGAAAACACAACTACGGCAAATAACACAACAATCATTAGGCGTTAATTAAATTCTTTTGCTAAAAAAACAACATCGAAAAAAAATAACATGCGCTATTTTGTTGGGATTTCTTTCTAGGGATTTCCCAGAGCTCTTTGCAAAAAGCTTGAGATTTTTTGGGAAACAATAAAAAAAAGTACATTTAATAAAAAAATGAAGCAAAAGAATTAAGTGAAATAGTGTATTGACAACAAAAAATGTTTTATATTTGTTAAATAATTTTTTTTAACTACACACGTAACTAAAATTTTTTTTTTTAACTTACTAAAATTGTTGTTTTATAACGATAAATTAAAGAGCTTTTTTAAATTATAAATGTATCTATTTACAAAGGAAATCAAACCTGTGAGAATTTAGTTTTTAATAGGAAAGAACTTTATACGAATGTAAAACATCTATATGTAGTCAATAATATTAAAAGAACAGCCATAAAACTCTTAACATTTTATAAAAAAAAAAAACAACTAAATGTGGGATTGCCACAGATTAAAAATCTTTATTTTAATACATCTTTTAAAAACGAATTATTTTTTTTAATCTGTAACAATTATATAAAAGTTTAGAAGAATATGTAAATTTTGGATGGTTTTGCTTGTCAATTAAAAAAACCAATACACAAATGGTATTTAAAAAAATCATATATACAGGTTGATCTTTTTTCATAATATTATATATTTATGGTCACTATTATGACAAAATTATGGTGTTTCAGACAAAAAATCCAACACAAAAAAAAACATATTCTCTTAAACAAAACATCAAAAAAAGTAAATATCTAAAAGCATTTATCTGTATGCTTACACATATATATGTATAGTACACACTAGACACACTAGATTGTGTTCTAAATAAAAAAAAATATCTAAACAAAAGCAATTATCACTACCTACGCTAGATGGCATCAGTTAGTTAGTGAGTTAGTTACCAGGAGGCCGCTCCGTGACGGTGAGCAGGCCGGTGCGGCGCACGCGCATGTTGGTGGTTGAGGAAGTCGACGTCGCCTGCTAGAATGGTGTAGAAATAATTGTTTATAGTTTAAAAAAATGATTAATATTAACAAATATTGTAAGGCACTTTGGTGCCATTTTGTATTTTTGTTTTTTTTTTAATTTTGTGGGTAGATGCCGAGTGTAATAATAATATAATGACCTTTCAGACGTCTAAAACCTTAGTCTCTTCTGTGACCATGTGTGTTGTGTGCTGTAAAGCATTAGAAACGTCGAGAACCAAAAATCAAAATAAATCCTCGAAATAATCCGAAGAGATAGTTTTATTTAAAATAGTAAAGATAATATATAACTTATACACAAAAAAACATATATAAGAAAACACTACAAAACTTGACATATTTATTGTCCAATTGCATTAACTTCTATGAAACGAAAACTTTTAATGGGACATGAATTATTAGTTTTAAATTAAAAAAAGGGGTCAAGTGCGAGTCGAAATCGTGCACGTTCCATATCATCGCACAAGATATAACACTATGTATTAATAGTTTTTTTTTTCAATTATAATTTTAACTCTCCAGTTACCTATTACGGCTCATAAGATACAGCCCGCTGATAGACAAAGGTGTTGTCATATGTGCGTATTTGTATAAATGTATATAAATGTATATATATATATATATATATATATATATATATATATATATATATATATGCTTTTGTGTGTGTACGTGTGTGTATGTACGTACGATGGCGGCGGGCGCGCAGGAGGCGGCGTCCTCGGGCGTGGCCATGGTGTGGCGCTTGCTGCTGCCGCGGTTCAGCATGTACCTGCGCGCGGACGGACAGACAGCGATCACTTTCACTTAGTACACTAGTCTCATATATGTATATCTTCTATATATGTATATAAAAATCGATGTGTTTATGTATGTTCCCTATGGACTCCAAAACGGCTGTAGCGATTGTGATGATCAGACGACCTTCAGATCAGCCCAGCACCTGATCCCGTGGAGTTTGGTAGCGATCGAAAATCCGACCCGCGGGCGGAGTCGCTGGTACTACTAGTATCTTATATATTGACACATGTATATGTATGTATGTATGTGAAATGAATCAAAAGATCCCTTTTCATTTTTAATTTTAGAATGACTTTTATTTTCCAGAAGAAATTTTATTTTCCAGAAAAGATTTTGATAAAATTTTCTATTATCTAAGAAAATATTAACTGTCATTTTCTTGAATATTTTTTTAAATAACTGTTTGAGAAATAACAATTTTACCAGAATAGTATATAATACTTTCAATTATATATTTCTAAATATATAATCTATACAGAAAAATTGAAATGTCCCTGTGTTATGTCAAAATATCAACTTTTTATTAAATGCATATGAAAGTAGTTACGGTATTTATGAGAGAAACACGAATTTTTTGTCGGTCTGTTTATTCCGGCTAAAATCAGAAACGGCTGGACCGCTTTTGACGGGATTTTCACTGGCAGATAGCTGATATTAAAAGGAGTAACTTAGGCTACTTTTATTTTGTAAGAAGAATTAGGGTTCCGTTCAAAAAAATTAAAACGTAGTCAGCACCCGAACAAAGCAAGGATAAGTTGCTAGTAATATAATATTGTTATACAATTTCTAAATACCTGCATAAATTAGTATTATAATTGGGGTCTGAAGTCTGTTCTTCTGTTTGTTCACTTTCCTCAGCTCGCGTGGAGGTTCCGCTATCCGAAACCTGAATGATAATAACAATATAAATTTAATCTGTTCGTATCTAAAGTATACATATTTATTAGTTTTATTAATAATTATTATCAAAAATTCGATAGCAGGATTTGGATAATTTCAAGATTTCATTTTTACCAACGGTATTTTTAACTTATACGGTGATACAGGGTGTTTGTTATATTTATTTAAGTTCAAATGAAAAAAAAAATGTTTTTCAACTTAATAATTACAATAGATTCGATTTAATGAAAAGCAAAATATTTTACAAAAATCTAATTAAGCTTTACTCTTCAAAAAAATTCGCTAGTATTTAGTAATAATCATATAATTAAATGCATTACTTTACTGCGAAAGTTTATACACTGTTTTTTATGTGTGTGTGTGCGTGTGCGTATTTGTTACTTCTCCACACTAAAACAGCTGGGTGAAATTTAATTTCACAGATATACTATGACTTGGAAACATCGATCAAACAAGTACTAGACACACAATTCTATGCAAAAGTTCTCTTAAAACTATCACCAATCGCGTTTAGGTAATTATTCTAGTTGAAATAAATGTACAACAATATAAATTGAACCTTAAGTGCAATGCTTAAAGTTGTTTTCACAAAAATAAATTAAAAGCGCGCCCAAATTCTCAAATGAGCACTTATTCGGTGAGGACATTTTTTGCCGGTGATTGTGTATCTAGTACTTTTATGACCGATGCCTGGAAATAACACCTCCAGGTAAATTTCAAAAAAAAATATATACATTTCTAAGAAATCTATTGTTAACTGACACGCCGGTGTGTCCGCGGTCGTGGAGGGATTAAACATAATCCCTTATAAATCTCCGGCATCGGTCGACAGAGCAATGCGGTAGAAAAAAGTAGGTAGTCATAATGTCTGTATGTATGTATTTTACTATAACTTTATTGTAACTATATTGTAAATATTTTATATTGGTGAATAAGCCTGAAATAAAGACATTTATTATTATGAAATCCTTAAAAGTGAGCAAACAAAGCGTGCAGCACTCACGTGGTGCGCGGGCGCGGAGCGGCAGCAGGGCGCGTCGGGCGCGCGCCGCACGTGCGCGCCGCCGTCCGACGCGCGCCGCCCGAACGACGACGCTACGCGACACACGAGGGTTCGTTATAAATTATAATTACGTATTAATACGTGGAGCAAAAACTTTGTATCCCTTTTTAAGAAAAATCTATAATAATCATGGTCGCAGTTCGACCACTCGGCGAACTCTAGTAATGACTAATACATAATACGTCACAATCTTGACGACACGTTTGGTTCAGTTTGTAGTGACTCTACTTGCTGTGCCAGCGGTGGCGGGTTCGAGTCCCGCTGGGGGAATTCATTTGTGTGATGAGCACGAATATTTGTACTCCAGTCATTGTTTATATTTGTAATATGAACTAGCGACTCACCCTCGCTTCGCTCGGGTTCGTCTCCGTTCCGTATGTTTTAACGGTTAGTATGGAATACAAATCTTTATATTTCTCAGCTTTTATGTACTATAATATGCATGTATTATACATATAGACCTTCCTCTTGAATCACTCTATCTATTAAAAAACACCGCATCAAAATCCGTTGCATAGTTTTAAACATGTAAGCATACATAGGGAAAGACAGACAGCGGGAAGCGACTTCGTTTTATACTATGTATTAATAATTCGTAGCTTACCATGGAACTAGATGGTGCTGTGTGTTAATGTAACAACATATTTATTTATCATTAGTTTATTTATTAATAATAATGATCATAAAAATTTAACCCACTCAACATCCCAATGCTGGGTATAGGAAAATGAAATAATATTCTTCTAACCGATTTTGATTACAGCTGATCTTACTGAGACATGGGATTTGAACCCAGAAACTCAGAAACATCTTCACATCATTGTTTACATAACAATGGCGGTTTCAGGCAATTTTCATTCTAATGTAATATACTATATCGCGGACAGCTACAGAGTAATATAAAACCTTTTACAAACTAAAACAATTAATCTCGACTTCGAACCCACGGAACCCACATCAGAACCTACAAACAATACCTCTATTCCATACCACTCACCTTGTGTCTGCATAGCAACAGGCGGCTTCAGGAGATGATGATCTTTCACGCTGCAGTATCTTGGCGGCTGATGCTGCACCGCGGGCAGCTTGGCCGCCAGGTTGGTGTTGGGCAGCAGGGACACCTCGGCCTGGCCGCCGCCCACCACGCCCACCACTCCCCCCACTCCTGGTAGGGTGGGTTGTGTGCCCTGCTGAGTATAATATATTCGATGAAAATGTCATACATAATATAATGTATGGTTTCCTATAAAATAAAAAATTGGTAATTAAAAAAAAGATAGTACACATTGATGATGAAAATTATAGGATGGTTCTTTTTTCAATCTAAGTTCTTTTGGTTTATTTCCAAAACGATCTAGTTTTTTAATAATCTATATTAATATTATAAAGAGATAAAGTTTGGTGAGTTTGTGACGTTGTAGGGGGTAATCTCTGGATCTACTGAACCGATTTAGATGAAATTTAGTAAGATAGTTTGAAACTCTGGGAAGGACAAAGGATACTTTTTATCCCCTATATCACCCCTTAAGGGGGTGGAAATAGTGATGAAAATTTGTATTGGAAAGCAAGCTAGGGACGAACCCGAGCGAAGCGAAGGTGAGTCACTAGTGATAATAATAAAAAATTACAAGTTGCGCACTGCACATGTCAGTATAAAAATTATAATTGTAATATTAAAATGGTAAATTATAGAAGTAGCCTTTATAACCTACAATACAATATATACAAATACATAAAATTGATGTGTCCGTTTGTAATGTGAAAATAACAACTTTTTACTAAATACAATGAAAGTATATACAATATATTATAGTTTTTAGAATTTTTGTCTGTCTGTATGTAAGCGCATCGCGTGGAATCACTACACAGATTTTGATGAAATTGGTATGACGATAGCAAGTTATCCGAGTCAACATATAGGATACTTTTTACTGCGGGAAAATATCTCATCTCTGAGAAATCTATACTGAACGGTAAAACGTTACTAGGGACGAACCCGAGCAGAACGAGGGTGAGTTGCTAGTATTAAAATAAGTCTGTATAGAACAACATTTTGAATATAACACGTACATCCCGTATGGTCTAGTGGCTAGGATACCTGGCTTTCACCCAGGAGGCTCGGGTTCGATTCCCGGTACGGGAAGTGAACATTCAGCGTCACGTTTTGTTTTTTTTTTATTCATTTTTCACATTTTTGTTTTTTTTTATATATTTATCTATATAACATTATAATTATATTGAATTGAATATGATAATTAAATGTTAAAGCATGTTACTTTAAACCAATATTAATATTAGAAGTCCTAAACAGGTAATGCATATGTTATTTTATATTTTACATAGCACGTTTCCCCGGTTTTACTTGTATTTTCATGTAATATTTGTAGAAATAATAAAATATAATTAATTCTATTGGAAAAGCTTAATTAATACATATATACAAATAAATTTGGTAGGACCCAGGTGATTTTTCAAATAAGCTTCGTCACCATTTTAAATATACAACAGAACAAATAAAAATATTAATTTTTCCTAAAACATATTTTCTTATTGTTAATTTAAAATACTAATTTTAACAAAAAACAAAAACAAGTCGAATAAAATTGCTTTTAAAAACTAAAAAACAACTGTAGTGTATTAATAACTTTAAAGTGCATATTAAAATATAAACCGGTCAAGTGCGAGTCGAATTCGCACACGAAGGGTTCCGTACCATTGTAGATGTAGTTTTTATTTATATGACTTTTACTATATGTATGTACTAATATATTAACTTCGATGATCGATTACGAACATTAAAAAATGTTTCTTGTATTTTTATTATTTGTTGTTATAGCGGCAATAGAAATACACGCTCTGCGAAAATTTCAACTCTCTACCTATTACCGATCATGAGATATAGCCCTCTGACAGTCGAACGGACGGACCTTTAAAAAGCAAGCTTTATACGACATTTATCTATAAATAAGCTTCTAACATATAAAAGTGTGCAAAATATGTGTTCTTTAAATTTTGGCGTTTTACTTTTACTAGGAGTTTAGACAAAATGTTACAAAAAGTTCATAAAAAAAGTAAAAATAAATTCATATATATATATATATATATATATATATATATATATATATATACACGCGCGCTCACACATGTCGACAGTCCCCTGGCCAGACAATACGCGAATCATTAAACATGGTTGCCTATATAGAGATATACATGTGTAGTCGCACCTGCGCGTGGCGACAGTCCCCTGGCCCGACGGTGTGGCGGCGCGCGGCGGGCGCGTCGTGCGCGCGCGCGCTGGCCGGCTCCTCCGCGAGCGCGCTGTCGCCGAACTGTGGGGAATCATAATTGTTTATTAGCTGTGAATGGGAATCGAACCTGTACAATATGATATTTGGGGTTTCAACCTGGATAATTGATTTTTTATCCCCGATGTTTCGAATTCGAAGTAATTAAATAGTTTTAAATTGTACTACCTCCATAACCCTAAATATAAATATTTGTAAAACATTCGAAACATCACGAATAAATAATTAAAATTAAACCATGAAAATACCGAAGAGAAACTTTTTTTTAAATATATAAATAAAGTTTTCTAACTTTCTTTGTTGTAAATAAATATATTATTCTAAAAAAAAACAAGTAAGGACTAAAATACCTTTTCAAAACTATCTCCCTGTCCTGCGGTCAGATACTCCGGGGCTTGCAACATTTCCAGTGAACCGCTGTCTTCTGCCTCCATTTGCTCCTCCTCGCTGCTCTGGAATGGATAAGCAACATTCACTTTAGTTGGGTGTTGGATGGGTGACCTTTTATTTATTTTTAGATTTTTAACTTTGATTTATTTTGAATCCTTTATAATATAAATGTATATATTTTATTTTACTTTATCGTTATATTACAAGGAACATTTTTTTAATTTAAGATCATGAAACCACTAAGGTTTGTAATAAAGTGTTTAGACAACCATCTGTACAGATAAATAAAATTCAAGTGTCTGTTTGTAATTACAAAATAACAGTGTTTTACTGAATATATATGAAAGTATATACGGTACTAATAAGAAAAAAACAATTTTTATTTCTTTGTTTGTTCCGGCTAATCTCCGAAACGGCTGGACCAATTACGACGGGACTTTCACTGGCAGATATGTCATAAGGAGTAACTTGGCTGCTTTTATTCTAGAAAATGAATTAGGGTTCCACGCAATCAAAATAAAACCCATGAAATTCCGAACGCACCCGAGCGAAGCGAGGGTAAATCGCTAGTTTTTATAATAAATTAATGCGCGGTGGGATAAAAGTACCGTATGTTATATCATAAAATCTTAAAACTCTCTTTACATAAAAAAATTTATCATTCATTGCTCTCTTCCTAGTTCAAAATATGTAGATCAAAAAGACAAACAAACATTCACTTATATCTATAATTATATTACAGTTCATATCCATATGATCAAAAAAGTACTAGATACACAATCAGCGACAAAAAATGTCCTCACCGAATGAGCGCTCATATGAACATTTGAGCGCGTTGTTATATTATTTCTTTGTGGAAACAACTTTAAGCACTGCATTTAAGGTTCAATTTACAATGTTGTATATTTATTTCAATTAAGAACAATTACCTAAACACAATTGGTGACAGTTTTAAGAGAACTTTCGCATGGGATTGTGTATCTGGTACTTTTTTGATGTTTATACCATGACAATTGTTTATAATTATTTAGCTTTAGGAATATATAAGTTAAATAGTTTTTATATACCTTACAACTAGTGAGATCTAGGGGAAGCCCCGTCGTGGAATCTAACGAATCTGCAAATCCATAAAATATAATTAAAATTACATATTATTACTACTAATAACTAGAGATTTGTTTGTATGTCACATATTAGATATCAAAATATGTATAAAATTATTTAAAAAAAAAAACATAATATTTGTAAAAAATGGTAATTTAAGTAAGTATTTGGGTGACTGACCTACGCATACCGTTTTTCGAAAAAGATATAAAAATTGCGTTTTTTTTTATAAAAAAACATCTATCCAGATTGACTTAAAGGGCAAAACCTTATCTAAATACAAAATTTGATCCAAATCGAAACTACTGAACCAATTTAGATGAAATTTGCTATGAAAATAAGTCGAGATCCTGGGAAGGACATAAGAGTTTTTATCCTGGAAATCAACCCTTAAGGGGGTGAAAATGGGGATGAAAGTTTGTATTGGGAGTCTACCTATATTCAATTAATATGTAACTAGACAAACTTTGTCGTGTTCAAATTAAAATTAGCACTCCCAACTTTTCCCAAATTTCCCAATTTCTTTGAGCATCTTTTCCATAACTTTTTCCACAAGTTGATTCAGACATTTTTTTTTTAAATTATATATATTAATTAGCCCAAATTAGCCCACCCATTCTCAAGTGATGTACATTCAAACAAACAAAATTAACTTTTATTATATAGATTAAGATATAACTTATAAGTAATAACATACCATTATCCATTTCAGAGTCTTTATTCTTCATCTTATCCATCAGTAAATGATATATAGCGGATATGTGGTCGAAGCGTTCTTCTTCTACTGACTGAAAGTTAATGTCAATATTGTTTATGGAATATTTTAAAATATAATATTAATAATTGTTTAATTATAGATAGAAAGAGACAGAGAGATAGAGGGAGAGAGAGCAAGAGAGGGGGAGAGGGGAGTGCGGGGGGGTAGAATGGTAGGGGAGAGGGGTGGTAGAGAGTGAGAGAGAATTAATTACTTTTGGACTATAGATACTACATACATACATCACCAAAATAGATTGGTCAGTATATGAAGGAAAGAGTAATATTTTTTTAAATGACTATCATAACTAATTAGATGTTTTTTGCAATAATTATAGCATGTATGTATATATGTATATGTGTATGAGCGTGATTGTATATTTATGTTTACACTTATGTGTGAGTGTAGTAGACTTATGACGTTCAGTAAAAAATGTAATAATTTAATGCTAAATAAAATATTTTCAATTTGAATTTGAGGTGCGCGATTAAGGTTTGTTTATGCATATATCTACAGGCATATGTACATGCGTTGTGTATGTATGTGCCTGGCGTATGAGGTGCGCGTACACGTGCGTGTGTGTGCGTGCGCACCTGGCGTATGAGGTGCGCGTGCAGGCCGGGCAGCGCCAGCATGCGCGCCAGCACGGCGGCGTGCGGCGCGGCGGCGGCGCCCGCGCCCGCGTGGCACGCGCACGCGCCCGTCGACGCGTCTGTTTACACACGGTTTATATATACGATACATATTATATATACATTAGACTGATACAAAAAAAACATTATTATTTTTATAAAATAGATAAGAAATTGTTTTACGGTGAAAAAAACATCGTAAGGAAACCTAAACCTAAAGGCATGTCTGAGACAATCTAGCAAGTTTTCAAAAAGACATGTGAAGTCCGCGAAGCTTGCTAATCCTACAAATATACCTTACTTCTCACATATATTCTATTACGTTCTAGAACATTCTCCGGCATTCTGCAATATTCCATAAGCTCACCATAGTGTCCCGGGCCGGGGCCGGGCTGGTGCGCCTGCAGCCAGCGGTGCCGCGCCACGCCGCGCAGCGACAGCCGACGCTCCGGCTCTACCACTAGCATGTGCCTTATTAACTGCTCACATTCTGCAATTTTATACAAATATGAGGGATAAGAAAGAGATAGAAGTAATAATAATAATAATAAACACCAAGAACAAAAGAAAATAAATATCTTACATTAAATATTACTAATATTTTAATTTGTCTATATTGATATATAAAAAAATAGATACACTTTCCTAACTAATATTTTTTATTCTAATTGTCTAAACACAAATTCGAACTTACGCACGCCACATAAAGTACTTTTTTAAACGAAACAACGATATTTTAATTTTGTCATCCGAAAAGCAATAAATAAAAAAGATTTGAAAGAAAAGTGCATAATTTCGAACTGTGCACTTCTTTTGAGGACACTTTTGAGACGCTATTTTGAGTTTTTTATATGAATGTTTGTCTGTAACAATATACATACGAGTATAATCTTATCGTCGTTATCTTAACTGTCATTACGAGATCAATATAAAAAGCAAATATGTTAAGTTTTTGATTATTTCGTACGAAATATCATCTCCCGTATGGTCTAGTGGCTAGGATACCTGGCTTTCACCCAGGAGGCTCGGGTTCGATTCCCGGTACGAGAAAAGTGTTTTTTATATTTTAATTCATTATATTTCTTTTTATTTTGCCTTGAATACGTCATTGATATACAAAAACTCAAGATACGCAAGCAGCGCCTCAATAATATCCTGAAATAAAACAGCACAAAAATAAAATGAATATGAGTGAGTTATGAGTAGTGGATATTCAAAATTATTATAATTTTAATGTACTAGCAAAACCCGCGGCTTCGCTCGCGCTAAAACTACAAAAAAAACTAAAAAGGTAGGTTTCATACAAACTTTCATCCCCTATTTTACTCCCTTATGGGAAGAATTTCGAAAAACGCTAAAACACGTATTTATTTAATTGTTTTGAAGAGCATTAATACTAAATATCAAATAATTCTGATTATAAATATTTTTTCGGATTATATTATAACGTATTTTCCCGTAGGAATTAGATAATCTCCAGCAGCAAAAAGTAGCTTATATTACTCTCCAGCGTTCCAACTATCTCCACAGAAAAAATCACGCCAATCCGTCACTCAGTTTCGACGTGAAAGAAGGACAAACAAACAAAAAAACTTTCACATTTATAATATTAAGTATGTATAACAATGTATCGTCCCACCGGAGTATGAGAGTGACAGGAATAGAGAGTGCACGTTGTGTCTGCGCGTACACGCGCTGCACTATAATATCTCCTCATTCAGTGAGATTGGCCGCCGTGGCCGGAATGGGTCAGGAGAACATCATGTATAACAATATAGATGAGAGTATCGAACCCACGTACCCTGCGACATGAAGTAGGGTATGCGGAACTTGCCGGCGAGCACGACGCTGCGCAGCTCGCTGAGCGTGCCGCCGTCGAAGGGCAGCGCGCCGCACACCAGCACGTACAGCACCACGCCCAGCGACTGACACACGGACACACAAACAAACAAACACACTTACAATCACGATTCATTATTGATCATTGATACAAATCATGATTCAATCAAAATAATCGGATTTATTTGATTTAAATCGTAAATAAACATAGCATTGCACGTAATGTGAATCCGTAAAACTTTCGGTGCGTCGCGTCATCCACGTGCGTCCGTAAGTTTGATTTTTGGGGTTTTCAGTCAATAAATTCTTAGTAATAGCTACGTCGCAAGTGTGGTTTTGTCGTTCCAACATCCATCAGGGTAACATTATTACTATTATGGTGTGTATACATATTAGTACACTCTTACAATGCAGTTTTTTTATTTTTTCTCAGAGATGAGATATTTTCCCGCAGTAAAAAGTATCCTATATGTTGACCTGGATAGCCAGCTATCATTATACCCAATTTCATCAAAATCTATCCAGTAAGTTTCCTGTGATGCGGTAACAGACAGACAGACAGTAATTCTAAAAACTATAGATTCGGTCTCTGTATCTATAATAATGTATATTTCAATAAGATTTTCCAAAAAATATTTAATGTACAGATTCGGCTTAGTTACAATTTTATTATATGTATAGATGTCGCAGGGATATTGTCAAAATCGTGACATTATAATTTCACAATTACAATGCAATGTAAATTGTAATGGAACTAAGTTCGTCTCGTGATATTGTAAGAAATGGAGACGAATGACAAAAGTACGTGTAATGTCCGTGTGTATGCATACATACATATACACACGGACATTACACTAACGCGCTGCAGCGCTGCATTTACACTAGGGGCACTCGGGGCCAGTGCCCAGGGCGGCAAAATTGCGGAGGGGTGGAAAAAATTTTTTTTTCGCGTTATAGAAAATGCATTTTTTTAAATTAAAAAAATGATAAATAAAAATAGATTAACTAATGGTTACATTTTTCGAAAAACTTATATCATTTCTTTTCTTTGCATTTTTCAAAAAATAATAATTAAAAAAATTTAAACTTTCAACATTATATTCAAAATTTCGATAATAGGGCGGCATTTTTTACTATGCCCAGGGGCGGCGCTAAGGTTAAATCCGGCACTGTATATATGTAAGTGTATGTATGTAGGTATGTATGTGTATGTGAGTGTGTGCGTGCGTCTGTGTGTGTATGTATGTCTCACCCAAATGTCCGCCTTGGGCCCATCGTAGCGGCGGCCCTCGAAGAGCTCGGGCGCGGCGTAGGGCGGCGAGCCGCACCACGTGGACAGCGCCGCGCCCGCCGTGTACTCGTTGCTGAACCCGAAGTCTGCCAGCTGGCAACGTTTTTTTGCAGCTCGTTAGAACAATGCCTTATTATTTATTTAAAAAATGGGACAAGTGCAAGTCTGTCCGAAGTAATATAGCTCCAAAAAAAGCCTCCGACTGCATAATACTATGTTCCTTCGTCAACTTGTTCTCATCTATTTAGTTTGCTTTTTACGCAGTCGATTTTTTCTTAATTTTTGTAAATTATGTTACTGAAGTTATACTTCTTTTGGGACGTTTGGAAAAAATATAAGAGTAAAATATTTACGATGCGCGCGCACACCGACAGCCAAAAAGCGACATGATGAAGTTAGCTCATAACTGTTTGTTGCCATGGTATTGTTATTGTCTGATTAATTATTAGATCGTAGTGATAAAGAGAAATAAATGAAAAGCGTGGATATGAGACAATAAATTATTTGTTATATCAGAAATACATATTTGGATGGAAAAGGTTAGTATACTCATTTATTATTCCTTTTACAAACAGAGAGTAGTGAGAGTTTTTTTTTAATACGAGTATATGTATATCTACATACATATACAAACGCATACCTTAATGTTCATATCCTTGTCCAGCAACAAGTTCTCCGCCTTCAGGTCCCTGTGCACGACGCCGTTCGCGTGGCAGTAGCCCACCGCCGCCACCATCTGCGCGAACGCGCGCGCCGCCTCAGACTCCGGCATGCGTCCTTTCGAGACTAGATGATCTGCAATACGGTTTAATGTTGCCATTGCATAGGTTTGTATGTCTGTTTTTATGTGTTTTATATTAAATAAAAGGTTTTTAAAACATGTTTTTATTTATAAGCTAGATTTCGTTATCACCAGCCTTCATTGACGGTAGCTTGTATTGTACACTGTACAGCCACAAATCCGGAAGTCCTGGATCGAGTCCCAACTCCCAGGTAGGGGTAAGTATAATTTGGGTCTTTTTCTGTTAAGAAATTTCCCATAGCAACCCACAGTAGACGAATTGGCACAAACTTATGAAGTATAATATTAACCTGGTCTGATAATAAACGAAATGAATAAAAGAACTCTATTAAAGTTCCTAGCAAAATCTTCGAGTTTAAGCTATTTTGATTGTTTAGACGAGTCCTTTACATTATATTTGGCGAATAAGTTTTAAACAGATGTTGTTTCCATACTAAGATTTGATTTTCAATACATTCTTTCTTAGATGACTTTACTTTTAGTCAAAATTTCAGTCCCTTTGGTATGGCGTTGTTTTTTTTCAGTTTGGTTTGGACTTGGACGAACCCTTTCAGGAATTGAGTTATTCATGCATTATATATGTAGACTAACAGATAGACACAAAACTTACCAAAAATTTCACCATTCGGCGCGTATTCTGTGACTAGGTACAACGTATGCGTGCTCTCCATAACCTGCGAACCGTTTATCGAAATACTATTAACATAAAAAAATATGCTCTCTCGCGGAGAAAACGGAGATTTCTCAGTGAAATTATACCTGCTCTTTACCTCCATGCTGGGTGAATTTTCAGGTGGATAATAATGGCACATCTAAATTTATTGGGTAATTTTGTTCAAAAACGGAACTGTTTCGATTGACATAGGCCGTAGAATCGCAGGGGTAGCGCATTTATTTAGAAAACCAAGTGTTGTGAGTTCAATTCCCGGGTCTCGCAGAATCAGAGAGAAGAAACGTTTGAAAGAACCTAACTCTTTAGTTTAGAAAGACGTGTGAACTCCGCCAACAAGCACTAGGGCAGTGAGACGGAATATGTCTTCTGATGCCGTCGCCAAGGGATGCTCGAACCTTTAGCCGTTACAAAGGGCTGAACTACATTATCACAGATTCGATTTCCAGCTAGGATAATTGATTATCCTAAAATCTAACAATGTAATTAATCTGGAATATAAGTCGTTTAAGTATTTTCAGACTTACCTGGTAAAGTCTAACTATATGCGGATGCCGCAACTTTTTCATGATGGCTATTTCTCTGAAGGTTTTCTTCAAATTATCTTCATCGAGCCGCGATTTGTCTATTATTTTTATTGCTACCTGTAAGTTAATTAAAAAATATAATTAAAACTTGTTACGATATAAAGCACTAAAGTTACACAGAGAAAACTTAGTATTCTGTTAGAGGTATTCAGCCCTTTTTAAAGTCCTACTGCTGGACACGGGCCTCCCTTCAGTACGAGGGGAATCAGGCCATAGTCCACCACGCTGGCCAAGTGCGGGTTGTCGGACTTCACATGTCTTTTTTTTTTGAAAACTTGCTAGGTTTTCTCAGACATGCAGGTTTACTCACGATGTTTTCCTTCACCGTAAGACAAGTGGTAATCATGTTAGAAATTCTGTTAGAAATTTTATAATTTTTATTTTAGAGTCGGTCCAGTACCTATTTCTAAACATTATCTTCAACATACATACAAAATACACATTGAAAAATAAAATAAAATAATTAAAATCATAATGAGAAGTCTCCACAATAGGAATGTGTTTTTATGATCTTTATTGTAAGCTTTTGCGTAAAACCCAAGACACAGAAAAACATCAATTTTATTGCTAATTCTAAGTCGAAACCCGAAAAAAAAATCTTTCTTCAGTATTAGTGGTTCAGAGATACTTATTATATGTTAATTAAATTATTTAGCAGTTTGAAAAAAATCAACCGTTCTGTATTTCAAGTAAAACAAGAAAATCTATACATATAATAAAATTGTAACTAAGCCGAATCTGTACATTAGATATTTTTTGGAAAATCGTATTGAAATAAACATTATCGATACAGAGGCCGAATCTATGGTTATTAGAATTTTTGTCTGTCTGTCTGTCTGTTACCGCATCACGGGAAACCCACTGGATAGATTTTGATGAAATTGGGTTTGCGGCTATCCGGGTCAACATATAGGATACTTTTTACTGCGGGAAAATATCTCATTTCTGAGAAAAAATACAAAATCTTCATTGTAAGAGTATACTAATATGTAAAACCTAAGAATTTGGTTTTGGGTCATCTGAACGCGGGCGGAGCCGCGGGCAATGCTAGTAGCTAAATAAAATGTAAGATTTAAAACCTTCAAATACGTGTAAACCCAAAAACAAGAGGGAGTATTTAAAAACACGTTGAAGTCTAACGTATCCTTGAGACTGAGTTACGACTTCTACCAAAGGCCACTACACTCGTCTTTTGATCAACCATGTTTTCATGGACATTTTTGGGACAAAAAATGACACTATTTTGTATATTTTTTACCCGACTGCGCAACGCAAGGGAGGCTAATGTGTTTATCAGTCTATATAATATGTATGTTTGTTCTTATAATGGCATTTTAGATGCCAAACGCGTAGGCCGATTTTGATGAGTCTTGAAGACGCGAGTGTCTATAAGCTATATAAAAATAGTTAAAAATTAAAATGGCGGATTTCAGGCGCCAATTTGTGTCTTTAAAAAAAATTCTTCCAAACCAATCGAGTGGGGTATCAAAATAAATGTTTATAAGAGGCGATAACAAAAACATATACAACTTATTTGTTTTAAAGTAATTTAGAATAAAAAATTTGTAAATATAACTTCAAATGTCTAATTGGCAAAAATTAAAAACCTGTAAATAAACAAAAAAAAATATAAAAATAAAAAACCCGACTGCATACAAGCTGACTAAAAAGATGAAAACAAGTTGACGAAGGAATAAAGTATTATGTAGTCGGAGACATACATACATCGTTTGTTTCATGCGTCTATGCGTTTCATTCATGTCGCAAGATGTGTGCACATGTGTATTGTATCTCCGACTGAGAAAAGGGTTCCATCTAGATATATTGAATAGTCAAAGTTCTATCTATACATATAATAAAATTGTAACTAAGCCGAATCTGTACATTAAATATTTTTTGGGAAATCTTATTGGAATAAACATTATTATCGATACAGAGGCCGAATCTATAGTTTTTAGAATTTTTGTCTGTCTGTCTGTCTGTTAACGCATCACAGAAAAGCCACTGGAGGCGCTGATTATCCCGATCAACATATAGGATACTTTTTACCGCGGGGAAATGTCTCATTTCTGAGAAATAATACAAAAACTGCAATGTAAGAGTATACTAATACGTAAAAGCTAAGAATTTGGTATTTGGTTATCTGAACGCGGGCGGAGCCGCGGGCAATGCTTACATTATATATACTCTCTGATAATTCACAAAGTTCACAAAAAATCGCATATAAGATATGTAACCACATATTCAAAACAAACTAAAACATAATTATTTAACTTTTTTTTTAATTTAAATGAGTCGCAATTTAAGTGTATATCAATTTAAAATCGATTTATTATCTAAGATTGAATCGATATCCTCCCCATTTTGTGAAGTTCTCTTATTAACTAACAAAAAAATCTACATTTGCCGTTAAAATATTGCAACATCTTTTTTAAATTATAGAAAATATACTTCATGTCTTAATGTTTTTCCTTATTTTTTAGGATTTATTAAAATAAATGATTTTTTTTTTTAATTTTGTAAATAATTTTTTTTTTTGTTTTACTCGTAATTATTCATTGTCTTTTTTTCTGCTTATTATTTGTAGAAGCTGATGATGGTTTTGCTCAGTTCGCGGGTTCGAGTCCCGCTGAGGGCATTCATTAGTGTGACGAGCACGAACGTTTGTAATCCAGTCATGGGTGTTTATAGTTATAATATATATTATGTATTTAAAGTTATACAAGTGTAGTGTATCAACTATCTGGTATCCATAACACAAGTCCCGTAGCTTACCATGGAACTTGATTGTGCTGTGTGTTAATGTTTCAACATATTTATTTATTACTTATTTAAGTGGAAACTTGATCTTATTATTTATGTAATATTGTATTATTTGTTACCCGAATAAAGAATAAATAAATAAAAATATCTCCAATGCTATTCACGTTTAAATTTAAACGAAAACATTCCGCATATAGTAAAAGTATTTTTTTTTATATATTTTTAATAACCCCGATACACGAAAGACGACCTTCTCTTGCATCGATCGAAATTCAATGTTCAATTATTTTGAAAACTGACAACTATTTCATCAACAAGCATATCCATACTAATATTATAAATGTGAAAGTGTGTTTGTTTGTTTGTTTGTTTGTTTGTTTGTCCTTCTTTCACGTCGAAACGGAGAAACGGATAGACTTTTTTTTGTGTGGAGATAGTTGGAGGGCTGGAGAGTGATACAGGCCACTTTTTACCGCGGGAGATTTTCTAATTCTCACGGGAAAACACGTTATAATACAATGCAAAAAAATATTTATGATCAGAATTACTCGAAACTTGGTATTAATGCTTTATAATAAAATTAAATAAATACGTGTTTTTGCATTTTTCGAAATTCATTCTATATGGAGGTAAAATTGAGGATGAAGGTTTGTATGAAAAACTACCTTTTTAGATATTTTTTTTTTTTGCAGTTTTAGGGCGAGCGAAGCCGCGGGTTCTGCTAGTATCTTTATATATATTTCTTCTGTACGTCTGTCCAAATGCTATTTAACTCGGGCAAACGGCTGGTCGATTTTAATATATTTTTTTAGTGTGTTTGTGTGGGTCAACTTGACCCGGTAGGTGAGATGCAGTGGGATTTTATTTTATATTCAGTACTAAAGATTTACTTACCTGTTTGGACAGGACAAGGTCTGTCGGGTCCGCTAGTCTTCTTATAAAAATAAAAATGCCACAAATCTCCGAAGGTTTATTCATAAATAATTTTGAAATTTTGATACAAGTGTTTTTGCTTAATGCTTTTGTTCTATCCATTTTATTCTCACTAGATGGCGTTGCAGCATGTCAAGTTCTATAGTACTTACGTATACGGTATAGATTCTATACCGTATACGTAAATACTCTAGGTATGTTTATATTTTTAACACCTTCCAGGTAAATTTCTAATAAATTAATTAAATTTCTAAGAAATCTATTGTTAACTGTAACGCCGGCGTGTCCGCGGTCGTTAAGGGAAAAATATGTATTATGTATGTATTTAAATTTATATATGTGCAGTGTATCAACTATCTGGTATCCATAACACAAGCCTCGTAGCTTACCATGGAACTAGATGGTGCTGTGTGTTAATGTATCAACATATTTACATTTATTTATATTTAACATAACTACAAATACACAGGCGAATTAACGCACAAACAATAGCTAGTTTAAAATTAAGTTTATTAAATAAATGAAAATATCCTCAAAATCCATAACCCACAGTACACCTATTCGACCCAGCTAGCCTGAAGGACGCGACCTCGACACAATAAAATTCACTTCACGTGTAATATCTTGATACTTTTTGTATAAATCAAAAGGAAATTGGGGTTATTTTGATCTACCATCAAGCGCAGTGGCAGCGTAGCTTCCCACAACCATAGAAATAACACTTTTATTTAACCTTATGATTATTTACTCTAGTGACGTACCTCTTGCTTCGCTCGGGTGCATCCCTAAGTGCCTAAATTGTAGCCTATTTGTTACTCCGAGACTTATTTTGTCTATGTACTTTTCATCCAAAACGGTCCAGCTGTTTGAGCGTGAAAGAGTAACAAACATACACACAAACAAACTTCCTTATTTGCAATAGTAGTAATATTAATTTGGTCTTGTCGCCATTCAGAGTTGGCACTAGTGATTGAAAAAATACTTAACATTGGTTAAGAATTTTTTTTCCGTATCAAGATGGTGCAGTACCGTATATTTAAGACTGGCAACCAAAATAATATAGTAAAAAAGATAAAGTGCTTAAGAATCAGAAAAGGCGCTGAGCCTCACACATCAATTTCCAATAATATGAAGGAAACGTCCATAGAGAACCAACTAATATTTTTTTTTAAATAGTCGACCTAACCGCATGTGAACAGACAGACAGACCTACATATATAGATTATAGATAAACTTAAAATTGCTTTTTAAGTTTATCTATAATCTATTTATGTAATCTAAATGTAAAATTTTAAGTTAAAACCGTTTCCGAGATACAAAAATTGCTGCTATTTTATAATAAGAATACGATATCGTCTCAAACTTATTATTAACTAATTAGTTTTATTAAGGTTTAGTATAGATTTCTCAGAGATGAGATATTTTCCCGCAGTAAAAAGTATCGATAATAATGACTATGTCAATAAGATTTTGAAAAAAATATTTAATGTACAGATTCAATTTTTTTTTTAAAAAGTAATTTAGTGATGAGGTGTGGGTGGTTTCAGGTTGTGTAAGGTTTTACGTTTTGTTTAAGGTTGTGTAAGGTTTTAGTAAAAAGAAACTAAGCGTAGGAGTTAACCCTCTCAAGAGTTTAATATGTCAATCTTAAATAGATTGACATATTAAATCACCCGATAATGTACTAGCAACCTGTCCCGGCTTCTCCGAATGTCTTTTTAAGGTTCCGAACTTCAAAAGGAAAAAGATCAGTTCGTTACAAGAGCAGTTCTTTGTCTGTCTGTTTGTCTGTCAAGACCCTTTTTATCAGGAACGCGTGGAGGTACCAAGTTTAAAATTAACTAGCGACTCGCCCTCGCTTCGTACGGGTTCGTCCCTAGATACGTTTCGATTTTTTTATGCGGAACCCTAATTTTTTTTCTAAAATAAAAGTAGCCTATGTTACTTCCTATAACATCAGCTATCTTCCAGTGAAAGTCACGTCAAAATCGGTCCAGCCGTTTCACAAACTATCCGGAACAAACAGACAGACATAAATTAAAAAAATGTGGTTTTCTTATAAGTATTGTACTTATATAATTTCATACATTTAGTAAAACGGTGTTATTTTGACATTACAAACAGATAATTCAATTTTATTTATCTATTTAAAATATATCAAATATTCAGGTCTGCAATCCCTTGGAGAAGTTAACGCTATCAAAAGATGTCGCAAAGGATTTTAAATAAAACTGTCTTTTTGGATATTTTCTCCGCGAATTTATATTGATTTTTGGTTCCCGACGTTTCGAATGCTTTACAGCAATTAACGTGTATTTATTTATTTGGATAACAGTATTTACTTACATATAGACAAAAAAAGAAATAAAACTTTGCATACACCAATTAAGTTATCACAGTTTACAAATTCTTAAAGTAGGTACAATGCATGTTAGTTTATTAAAGTATATAACAATAACGGGAAAACTATCACGAACAGACATTTCTAGTAAAAATTTTGAACTTATCTAAAGAAAGTCTGGAACCAAAAAACAAAATAAATCCGTGAAAAAATCAGAAAAGATAGTTTTATTTAAAATGTCAAATATTCGCGTAAATCTAAATATTACTCGAATGGAAATTAAAGGGTACTTCCCGTCGACCTATGTAGGATCAATTTTGCCAAGAAGCAATGTCTTGTATCACAAGTACAGGGAAAAATTCGAAAATCGCATTTTTGTTACATTTTCTTTTGAAGTTATACTTCTTATGGGACGTTTGGGAAAAAATATGAGAGTAAAATTTTTACGATGCGCGCGCACACCGACAGCCAAAAAGCGACATGATGAAATTAGCTGCATTCCTTTTACAAATAGAGAGTTGTTTTTTTTTTTATGGGACTAAGGGGGCAAACGGGCAGGAGGCTCACCTGATGGAAAGTGATCACCGCCGCCCATGGACATCTGCAACACCGCAGGGCTTGCAGATGCGATGCCGGTCTTTAAGGAAAGAATACGCTCTCTTCTTGGAGGTGGCCAGGTCGTAGCGGTTCGAAAAGACACATACGGGATGAAATCTTTAGCTTTTTTTTGTTCTGTTACGCCAAAGAAGTTTATACGTACGTACATAAGTACACACAGGTTTTTTTTTATTATAAACTTATTTTAATTATTCATGCTATGAAACCCTCAGTCAGACTCGTACTTGTCCGACTTTTTTTTATGATTTACTATATAAACTTGAGGCAATGATAGCCCACCTCGGACGTGTATTCTCCTTGTCGTGAAACCTTATAAAGAAGATAATCATCGTGAGAAAATCTGCATGTCTGAGAAAACCTAACTAGGATTCTAGACATATTATGAAGTCTGCCAAACCTGGCCTAGTGGCCTGATCTCTCTCGCATTGAAGCTAGGCCCGAACCTAGAGTGGGAGTTAGAAAGACTGAACTATAGGTAATATAATCTTTGTTTACATTTTTTCAACCTTAGGGATTGATTTTCATAACATCCTTTTGTAGTTGCTATTCATGTCATGAATTTCAGTCATATTTTTATGGATGTTTTTATGGTGTTTTCCTTGCACACAACAATGGAGCAAAGAATCGACTAATGTTTTTGATACGGATAATTTAATAGCTAGATAGTTAGATACATAGGTGGCTTCGTATCCCAATATAAGTCATTCACGTGGGATGAGTCTTTTGCAAATATTTTTTTAAATAATAAATCTATTAACATCCATACTAATATTATAAAATGTGAAAATGTTTGTTTGTTTGTCTTTCTTTCACGTCGAAATGGCTTGGCGGATTGGCGTGATTTTTTGTTTGGAGATATTTGGAGGGCTGGAGAGTGACATAGGCTACTTTTTACAGCGGGATTATCTAATTCCCACGGGAAACACGTTATAATACATTCAAGAAAAAATATTTATGATCAGAATTATTTGAAACTTGGTATGAATGCTCTTCAATAAAATTAAATAAATACGTGTTTTAGCATTTTTCGAAATTCATCGTATAAGGGTGTCAAATAGGGGGTGAAAGTTTGTATGAAACGCCTTTTTAGAGATTTTTTGCAGTTTTAGCGCGAGCAAAGCCGCGGATCCTGCTAATAGTATATATATTCTGTATATATCATAATTATGATAGTAAATGAAGGGGTTTACACGTTTGTTCAATTAGCATTGTAAATGCGGTTTTCCGCAAAGATAAAAGAGGACAAAAATATAACAATATTTCAGCGGTTACTCAAACAGAATATGTCTCGACAGCCGTTAGCGAACACGTTTTTCGGACACGAGACATTGTATTGTTTTTTTTTTAATTAATGGGAAAAATGAGCGAGACAGTGATAGTTCGGCCTAAACATCGCACTTTTGTCTCTTGGGAGTGATCCATGTTTGGCGTACTTTCGTGAACTATACAAGGTCTACAGAATAAGGACATATAATCACATTTTGCTCAGTCTCCTTTAAAGCAAATTTGCAACATTTTCATTTTTTATCACGTTTTACTAACACGCTTTTCTTAAATGAATATATATATATATATATATATATATATATATATATATATATATATATATATTATATAAATGTTTACTGGACGTCATGAGTCTAACGATAATACTTAAGAAATAAATATAGCAGGAAAATCAAATCACAAGTAAAATTTAATCCAAATAGGTTCGCCCAGTGGTCAAAATTCGATCATAATCATTTTTTTACCCGACTGCGGCGAAGCCCAAAGGAGGATTATGTGTATGACCTGTATGTATGTATCATACACACATCCATATATATGTATGTATGTCCGATTCTATGTTCCCTCGTAATTACTAAACCGATTTTGATGATTCAAACATCATTCATTTTGTCTTGATAACGTAATAGTATATTATATAGATATCATTAAAAATAAAAATGTCAGGCGCCAATTTGTGAGCCTCAAAAAGAAAATTTCGTCCGAATCAATCGTGTGGGGTATCAAAATATAGGTTTTTAAGAGGATCACAAAAATATTTACAACTTATATGTTTAAAAGTAATAAACTGTTAAACAAACTAAAAATGTCTAACTACCCAAAACTAAATAGCTGTAAATAAAAAAACCGACTGCGGAAAAAGCGTATGTTTCTTCCACAACTTGTTCTCTTCCTTTTAGTTCGCTTTTACACAGTCAGGTTTTTTTTTATTTTTGCAAATATTTTTTATTATTGATAACACTAAAGCTCGTCAATAGCTACTAAAGAAAAAAAAAGAAAATCTGTTGACAAAAGTGTACTGAACTATTTTTTCTTTGCCTATTTACTTGTAGATACTGGAAGTTGATCTAAACCTCAACAGTAGTAATTTTTTTTTATTTATTTGTAAAAAGCACACTTACAACATAGTACATATGAAATATTTTCAATTTAATTAACGTAATAATAATATACCTTATATGTAATAATTATAGATAATAATATAATAAATAATAGTTAATGCAAAAGAAATTGGTAATAATACATAATAATAAGAAATAAAATTAAAATCATCATTATAAACAAAAAATAATAATAATAGTAATTAACATTAACAATCATGCATTTTATAGCAGTATTGTTGATCGAAGAGGTTTTTTGAAATTTCAAAGAAATTAATTAAATTTCTGAGAAATCTATTGTTAACTCTATAACGCCGGCGTGTCCGCGGTCGTGGAGGTATTAAGTTAAAACTATAGACGACCAGTTGGCTCAGTTTGTAGTGACCCTACTTCCTGTGCCAACGGTCGCGGGTTCGAGTCCCGCTGGGGACATTCATTTGAGTGATGAGCACGAATGTTTGTACTCCAGTCATGGGTGTTTATATTTATAATATGTATTTAAAGTTATATTGTGTAGTGTATCAACTATTTGGTATCCATAACACAAGCCTCGTAGCTTACCATGGAACTAGATGGTGCTGTGTGTTAATGTACCAACATATTTATTTTATTTATTTATTTAAAGGTACTACAAAAAGGCACTAAGTTTTCACGACACTGTCGCTCGCTGCCAACGACCTAGCCTTGCGAGCAAATTGTGCTTTTTTACCTTTGTACGTAAGCAATACGGTCAGCAGAGTAATTGCTTTTACTTTCTACGAAGTTTCAGCACGAAAATTATAAATCTTTTAAATAATTAAAAAAATATAAAAATAAAATAATAATATTGATGATTGAGAGAGTTCAGTTAGCTGATCGACAATTTGAAGATTTACAAATTAAATATTTTCAATTATATTTATCAAAGATAATTATCAACCCATATTTATCATGATAATTATCACAGATAATTAATTATCAATGATAATTATCGTTTTGAACCCTGATAGAAAATGAATGACTTTTTTCTGATAAGAATCCAAGCAAATACTTAAAGGTTGCAGAGATATAAAGTTAGGACGGACGGACGAAAGGGAAACTTAGGCTTAGTTACAGAATTTTTATTAAAATCCTAAGCATTTTACTAGCGCGAAGTATTTCAAATAAAACTATCTTTTCGGATTTTTCGCGAATTTATAAATATAAATCCGCGCAAAAATCCAAAAAGATAGTTTAATTTAATATGTCGAACATTCGCGTAAATGTAAGAAAATATTAGCGCGAAGTGTTAGATGTATATTTATTATTTATGTATTTGCACATTATTTCTACCTACGGATAACATTAAAAAAATATAGTTCTATCCGTAAAAAAAAACAAACAAATTCAATTAGATTACTGTAACTTTTTTCATGCGATTATCCCGTGAGCAGTGGAGCACTCGCAGTTAACGACCCTCCTTGAAAGTGGCCTTGGGAAGAAAAACCGTACTTATACCCTTGTAAGGTCTGCATAATAGATGCCACTTATTTATTATTTAATTTATCTGCTTTTTTTTTAAATTACATTTTTATAAATGTGAAAGTTTGTATATATACACGTGTAACCGTGTCTGTGTGCTGCGCGCGCGAGTGTGTGTATGTATGTTTGTTAGTCCTTCACACAAAAACAGCTGTACTTGAAGGTGACGCTATCTATATATAACTAATACTAGCAG
This sequence comes from Brenthis hecate, assembly GCA_951806755.1. Lineage (NCBI taxonomy): Eukaryota > Metazoa > Arthropoda > Insecta > Lepidoptera > Nymphalidae > Brenthis > Brenthis hecate. The sequence continues at coordinate 634,632 of OX638282.1, read as the reverse complement.
TTCACCGTCGCTTCGCTCGGGTACGTCCCTACGTAAGTTTTAACAGTTAGTATGGAATACATAGACTTTATATTATATTACTGCTCCGCTCCCTTGGGTAGTAGCATGATGATATATAGCCTATAGTCTTCCACAATAAACGGATTTTCTAATGCAAAAACAAATTTTTCAAATCGGATTAGGAATTCCTGAGATTAGCGCACTCAAACAAACAAATAAATTCTGGCGCTTTATAATATTAGTATAGATTATAAACACAAAAGGCACCTAGGGACGCACCCGATCAGTATCTATATATAAACTTAAATCACATATTTGGAGAAAATAAGTCTGCGAATAACTTCGAAAAGATAGTTTTATTTTAAACTAGCATTGCCTGCGGCTCCGCCCGCGTTCAGATTACCATAAACCAAATTCTTAGGTTTTACATAATTATTAGCATACTCTTATATTGCAGTTTTTGTATTTTTTGACCGGGATAACCAGCTATCACCCTACCAAATTTCATCAAAATCTATTCAGTGGTTTTTCTGTGATGCGGTAACAGACACAAAAATTCTAACAACTAAAGGTTCGGGCTCTGTATCGATAATAATGTTTATTTCAATAAGATTTCCCAAAAAATATTTAATATACAGATTCGGCTTGGTTACTATTTTATTATATGTATAGACTAGCAGAACTCGCGGCTTCGCTCGTGCTAAAACTACAAATAGAACTCTTTGGCGTTATGCAAAACATATTTTTGAAATTGGCTCATTACTTTCTGAGCTTGAAGCACTAAAAATATTATAATCATCAGTTTTACATTAATGTATGTAAGTTTGCCCGATTTGTTGACATTTATGATTACTGCTCCGCTCCCTTGGGTAGTAGCATGACACAGCCTATAGCCTTCCAGGCGGTTATGTGAAAGACACCAGCCAAAAAAGCCAGTATAAAAGCCAACGGAACCTCCGCTGTCTTAATGGAGCGTCGCGAAATAAATAAGGCACTTAGCTGCGATGCCCCGACGGCTGGCCTACCGAAGACCACAAAAACCAACGGGTTGCTTCCAAGGTCCAATCTGCTATCAGAGAATTACCAGAAGCTACCGCGCATAGAACATCGCCCATCAAGATGGGTCAATGAAATCCCTAACCTATTTATTATTGCAAAAAAATATCATAAAAAAGATATAACGTAACACAAAACAAACATACCAAAAAAGTACATCCTTTTTCGCAATTGGTTAAAAATAAACCAGATTACAACTTTAAACTAAACTACTAGACGCGTGTCAGACTATAATTATAATAAAACGTGGTTTTCTCACTTTGAATGTCATTTTTGTCCTTATCATTTTTAGGGTTAATAATTTAAGTTAATTTATTTAACAACTACTTTTGATAATTATCTATTATATAATTTTTTTGTTTTGTTTCATGTTTTGTTTTAATATTTTTAAATTGCAGCCATTAACAAGAGAATCTAATTGAATTAAATAATTCTTAAGCTTATAATTTGCGACTTATAATTATTATGTGAATAGGTATTAAGTATTAACATATCTTACTTCACTTTTTAGAGTCTAGTAGAAAACGAGCGATCCTTGCTGGCTGTGTAACTTTGACTCATACACTCAGCTTTTAATCTGTGTAATACATGTAACAAAAGTATATGTATATGTATTCAGCCCTTTTTGACGTCCCACTGCTGGGGGTGGGCCTCCCTTCAGTACGAGGGGGTTCAGACCATAGTCCACCACGCTGGACTTCACATGTCCTTCGAACTTGCTAGGTTCTCTCACACATGCAGGTTTCTTCACGATGTTTTCCTTCACCGTAAGACAAGTGGTAATCATGTTGAAAATGATTCCCACTTGAAAATATCAGAGGTGCGAAACCTTGCGGGATTTGAACCCGCTTCACTCGGTCGCCCAAGCGAGCGCGTTACCACTGGGCTACCGCTGCCTCAACAAATAATAACAAAAGTATACATCAAAGTAGTCAAAGACAATAAAGTAATTAGAACTAAGGTAAGGTCCGAAAACAGCAACACGAAAATATAATCATAGCCAATAAACATACCTACCGATCTTTTATTCATATAAAAACTTAAAAAAAAAATTAAAACCTACTTCCAGGCACTAAAATGTAAAAAATAACTAAACGGGGGTTTTCATTTAGAATAGATACCTAATCTGATATATTCGAAGTCGGTGCCAGCCGACGCATAGGAAATCTAATATACTTTGATACGTAAAATACATATTTACCTACTAGATATTCATATCTTAAAATATTGTCCGCTGTACAGATTTGTAAAATTTTCCAAATCGGTTGAGGCGACTTCGAGTAATCGGTGAACATACATAAAAAAAAGATTCCGACGAATTGAGAACCTCCTCGTTTTTGGAAGTCGGTTAAAAATGAGCGGAATCCTAAGAAAAAAAACGACAAGAGCGTTCAAAGTTGCCCTGAACGAAAACCGAAAAACAATCAAGAAGGCCAAACTTGGCACCATGTACTTTCAAAGGCTTCTTTATTATCACAAAAGAGAATAGTTTAAACTTTAAAGGGTTTCTCACCTGGGTAACTGCTTAAATTGTATTTTTGCCAATAATTTTGACGGTGTAATATATCTCTTATAGGTACTAGAGTGTAGTGACCCTAAATGCTCTTCGCATTTTTAGTATTAATGGGGCTTTCAGAAGGGACGAATGTTTATAATATAACTTATTTATTCACAAATATCAATTTTTTCGTTGAATATTCATAAATAATTTTTTTTTTATATTGAGAAATGCATTTACGTATACCACCTGTATCCATAGGTATAGGGACACACCGGCTAGAAAAGCCAGTACTACACACTAAAACCCAACAGAACCTCCCCCGTCGTAATGGGGAATCGCAGGCCAGTCCATAAACCATAGCCTTACTCCTAGAAAATCCCTTTTCCTATTGGTGAAAACCATATGAAAATCTGTAGATTTTGAGACTAGATTAAACCAAAGGGCTAGAAGCCTAAAATTTTGACTGAATATTCCTTCACTAGCATGGATAATTTACCTATCTATACTAATATTATAAAGAGGCAGTTTGTTTATTTGTTTGTTTGAACGCGCTAATCTCAGGAACTACTAACCGATTTGAAAATTTCTTTTTGCATTAGATAGCTCGTTTATTGAGGAAGGCTATATATATATATATATATATATATATATATATATATATATATATATATATATATATATATATATATATATATATATATATCATATATAGTCTATCTATGCCATACTAACCGTAAAAACGTACCTAGAAACGAACCCGAGCAAAGCGAAGGTGAGTCGCTAGTTAAGGATATTTTTACATTCCATGTACATACATATATGTAAGAGTATATAGAAAAAATTTGTAGAATTAGATTTTGTCAAGTCAGTTAAAAAATAATGGTAAAAAGATGGACGACGAATGTTTATATAAAAAACAATAACATATTTATTTGCTTTAGCAAAACCGTTCATCAAAAGCAGAGTGCTAACTGTTTGTTTGTTTGGGCAAATATCCAAAATAGTATTAAATGTAATATTATTTTATTATTGACCACCGTGTACATGTTTTAAACTGTGGCTTTACTTATTCTATAAAGACATAAGTGAAATAAAACCGCTAAATTTTTTTAAACGTAAAATAATTCTTCTAACCAGATTTACTGTGAGAAAATAAGACTTCATCGAGTTTTTCTTTTAATCTATATGTTGTAGAGGGTAATCTCTGGATCTACAGGACCGATTTAGATGAAATTTGGTAAGAAAATAGTTTGAGATCCTGGGAAGGACATAGGATACTTTTTATCCCGGAAATCATTCCTTAAGGGGGTGAAAATGGGGATGAAAGTTTGTACGGGGGAGCAAGCTAGGGACGAACCCGAGCGAAGCGAGGGTGAGTCGCTAGTAATATTATAAAAAGGTTAAGTTTGTAAGTTTGTGAGGTTGTTTGTAGGAATTAATCTCTGGAACTATTGAACCGATTTAGATAAAATTTGTTACGAAGATATAATCTTGTATAGAACTCATAAAGCGAGAGTCACGTTCTTTTTATTAAAACTAAATACAACAAAATGTTTATACGGGCACTTGCACTAACTACCTACACATAAAAAAAAATTGTCTGTCAGTTTATGATCTTGGTTAGTTGATGGGACTTTCACGTTGTGGTTTTACTTTACCGGTGAAAGTGTTAATTTGCATTTCGTGCGGGTAAAGCTGCGGGCTTAACTTAGTATGACACTATTAATAATAATAATAATAAATATATATATATATATATATATATATATATATATATATATATATATATATATATATATATATATATAAATATATAAATATACAATGTATACTTATCTATACATATATGTAATAAAATTGTAACTAAGCCGAATCTCTACATTAAATATTTTTTGGAAAATCTTATTGAAATAAACATTAATATCGATGCAGAGGCCGAATCTATAGTTTTTAGAATTTTTGTCTGTCTGTCTGTCCGTTATCGCATCACGGAAAAACCACTGGAGGGATTTTTATGAAATTTGGTATGGTGATAGCTGGTTATCCGGGTCAACATATAGGATTATTTTTACTGCGGGAAAATAATTTATTTCTGAGAAAAAATACAAAAACTGCAATGTAAGAATATACTAATATGTAAAACCTAAGAATTTGGTTTTTGGTCATCAAAACGCGGGCGGAGCCGCGAGCAGTGCTTGTATGTAAATAAAAGTATATTGTATGTGATTTCAAATAATTACTTTCTAGATTAAAAGCTACGCCAAGTTCCCAAATTCAAAATTACTTTAGAAGTATTATTTTTCTTTTGATGAATAAAGGTTTTTTTTTTAAATGTAGGTATTATGTATAGGACTAATCCCTAAGCATAATTAAAAAAAATAAAAACAGTCCAAAATAGGCTAAAACCGTAAATCACGAAATAATAATCTTATTAAAATATCCTATTTTTTAAGTTGGTTAAATAGCCCCTCATATTTAACTAGCGTGTAGATAAAAAAGAAATATGGAAAAACCAACATGTTGTTTCATATCTAAATTTGTGCTTGGAACATTTTAACATTTGATAGATAGACACGATTTTTTGCTTAAATCTAATATTATATTTTAACATCTATACATAAAAATAAAATTGAAGTGTCTGTTTGTAATGTCAAAATAACAGCTTTTACCAAATGCGTATAATATATGCAATTATATACGGTACATACTCATAAGAATAACACAATTTTTAATTTTTTGTCTGTCCGTCAGTTTGTTCCGGCTAATCTCCGAAACGGCTGGACCGATTTTGACGGGACTTTCAGTGGCAGATAGCTGATGTTATAAGGAGTAACTTAGGCTATTTTTATTTTAGAAAAGAAGGCTCCCGCTCAAAGAAATTTAAACGTACCTAGGGACGCATCCGAGCGAAGCGAGAAATCAATTTATCTATGTTTAGGGGCTGTAAAAGTGACATGAGACTACTTTTTATCCTTCTCATCTCACACATGAAATTGTTATATAAAACCTAAATGTTTAAATGATTATATATGATAAACTAGCGACTCACCCTCGCTTCGCTCGGGTTCTTCCCTAGGTTGCTTCCCAATACAAACTTTTATCCCCATTTTTACCGCTTTAAGGAATGATTTCCGGGATAAAAAGTATCCTATGTCCTTCCCAGGGGCTCAAACTATCTTCTTACTAAATTTCATCTAAATCGGTTCAATAGATCCAGAGATTACCCCCTACAACGTCACAAACTCACAATCTGACAATCTTTACCTCTTTATAATATTAGTATAGGTAGATGTTCATCGAAGTAATAATATTATGCAACACACTGAGTTTCATCAAAATTGTCGTTTTGAAATGACAAGCAGATTGAAATTTAATAAAGGAAAATTTATTTGTATATTTCCACTATCAATGCACTTTGTCATTTTTATTATCTGTACATATAAATACTTACATAAATGATTTTTTAATGTCGTTTTAAATGACTGTATGGATTGAATGTGGATAGATTTTGTATGATATCTTGTCATCTTTTCATATTTACCGAAAATAAAAATAAAAACAGCGTCAAACACTAATTTGATTGGAATTGAAGAAGTTACCTCCGTCAAACAAATTAATAACTTTTACGCCCTTACGGGATGAATTTCGGCGAATGCTAAAACACGACTTATTTAATTGTATTGAAGAACATGAATACCAAGTTTCTAATAATTGTAATCTTAAATATTTTTTTGTTTTGTATTATAACGTGTTGTTCCGTGGGAATGAGATAATCTTCCGCAGTAAAAAATAGCCTGCCACTCTCCATCCCTCCAACTATATCCCAACAAAAAATCACGCCAATCCGTCTCTCTGTTTAGACGTGAAAGCAGGACAAACAAACAAATCTTCACATTTATAATATAAAAAGTAAATAAGTATGGCATATGTGAATAAAACTAAAGTTATCCCTTTCTCTATGGTGTTTTAAAAACTGGACCCATTTCGATTAATCTTTTACTTAATGAAAGAGAGTTGGAAATATAAACATAATAGGTACTTTTCTTTTTGTAAGTTAGTAAAACCCTAGCAAAAAAAAATTAAAACAAAAACAATGTTCTAACGAAACCACAAATATGCTTATTGTCTTTTTATTTATATATTGCACACTATGTTTCTTTTAGTTTTAGTTAAGATATATTTTACTTATACATAATTTTTTACATTTTAACTTGTGAATGGTTAACTTTACAAAAAACAATTTCAATTAATTTTCTTTTACAGATAATGATTTAAGAATACTAATAACATGGGGCATTCCACGCAAAATCGGACGGTTTAAAAAAACATATTTTTGATCCTACTTAATATTTTGGTATTTTTAGTACCCCTCAACAGAGACTTCTTGGTAAATTTTGATATTTTTTGATCACTGGTTCAAAAACGCCTTTTTTTGCTTTTTTGCTCATAACTTTCTTAATGATGGTCGAAATTCAAATTTTTTTTTTTCAATTTTTTTGTTGTTTGATTACCTTTACAAAATAAAATATTTAAAATGTTTTTAATCGAGATTTTCGAATTTTAAGTTTTCAATCGTGTTTGTAAAACTTTGTGTATACTTCGATTATTTTGAAAATTTTCTATTTTAAATTTTTATCCATGATGCAACATTTAAGCTCGGTCTGGTAGTTGGCCTTCCATAATTACTATTTTTTTCGAATTTTAAAAATGAAAAAAAAAATAACTTTTATAAATCAAAACAAAATAATAATTATGGAAGGCTCACAAGTGGACTGGGCTTAAAAGTTGTCTATACGGTTTCAGATACCCATTTCTACTTTATATGTTATACTAGCATTGCCTGCGGCTCCGCCCGCGTTCAGATAACCAAAACCAAATCTTTAGGTTTTAAATATTAGTATACTCGTATTAGTATATTGGTTGAGCCGGATAACCAGCTATTACCATACCAAATTTCTTCAAAATCCCTCCAGTGTTTTTTCTGTGATGCGGTCATCAGACAGACATACAGAAATTCTTAAAACTATAGGTTCGGCCTCTGTTAGCGATAATAATGTGTATTTCAATAAGATTTTCCAAAAAATATTTAAAACACAGATACGCCTAATTTAATTTTACTGTATCTATAGATGTAACTTATTATAAAGCCAAAATGGTTGTTTTTTGATAATTTGAACACGGGCGGGGCCGCGGGTAATTTAGTGTTAGTTCTAATAAAATCATAGAAAGGTCTAATTTGTACATTCAATTTTTTGGAATTAAAACTACGTATTTTAAAGACACATGGCGACATCTATTGACAAATACCTTAGTAATACACAAATAAATATTCATTAAAATAACTTTTTTAATGAATAAAATTGTGCTATTGATATACTTTTTCAAGATTAGCTATTTTTAATAGTTTTTGTCATATTTAGTAAGTTAAGTTGCTAAAATGTATATAGTATCATCGTTTTTTATTCTAACCAGTTTTTGTATTTTTTTCTCAGAAATTAGATATTTTTCTGCGATAAAAGTGTCCTATATGTTGACCCGGATAATCAGCTGTGACCATACCCAATTTCATCAAAATCCGTCCAGTAGTTTTTCTGTGATGCGGTAACAGACAGACAGACAGACAAAAATTCTAAAAACTATTGATTCAGCCTCTGTATCGATAATAATGTCTATTTCAATAAGATTTTCCAAAAAATATTTAATGTACAGATTTGGCTCAGTTAGAATTTTATTAGATTTTATATAGATTAACACTCGCTTTACTTAGAACCTAACTGCACCTTCTTGCATCCTTAGGTGACTTTTTGCAATATACGCTATTAAGTAAACAAGCTAATTTATGTTTATACTTATGTATTTAAAGTGAAACATTTTGTTTATTTTTCTTTGTCCTACTACCCTTTTAGCTAGTCTCTGAAACTACCAGTTCAAGTAAATCCATGGGAAAAGCTCATCTTCCATGCAAATACCATAAAAATCTAACATAAATTAAATAAAAAATTTCATTTATAGGTAAAATTAAGTAGTCTTTTCCTCTCTACATTAATTATTTGGTTGTTGAATATTTCTAAAACTCATATTACCAGCTAAATTAACATTAATGCAGGATTTGTCCGTGTAGACTGTCAACATTATTTATAGTAATTTTATAATACTACTAGCAATTCCCTAACCCCTAGTGAAAAACAAAAACAGATCTATCCCACAGGAACCATACATTTTTCTGGGATAAAAAGTACCCTATGCGCTGTTCCAGACTATAATCTATCTCTGTGCCAAATTTCATCCAGATGTGTTCAGCCATTCTGGAATGATTGAGCAACAAACGTCCATCCAAACTTTCGCTTTTATAATATTAATAATAGGATTTAAAATAGGATTACTATAAAAAATGTATAAATAACATTTATAAAGTTATTAATTAAGGTTCTTTTTGTTACTCTATCTACACAGCAATAGTTTCTTTATATTTAATATATATTTTCATTGTTCATGTCTAACTGACAATGTTTTTATTTTGTGTGATATGTTTATGTAAATATCTCTTTAATATATATAATTCTTCTGTCTGCTAGTATTTTATATTTAAATATCTTCTAAATTTGCATAACGACCACAAATCATTTGTTAAAATGTAAAACAACAATATGAATTATTTTTATTCTATTATATTATTTAATTACCAACAATTCCATGTTATTTATCATGTACTTTCAAAGTTATTTAGAAAAACTATTAAAATTTGGTTTTGTTTTTGTAGGTTATAATGTTAAATAAGTATACCAATTAATTCTTGACATTTAAATGACGGTTTTATGAATACGTTAACATTTTTTGGCTAATCAAAACAATGAAATTCTACAAATGATATTTAATTGACGTATTTAGAACTCGTACAAAACTTTCTCTGTGAGAGTTAGAGAAAACAAGAAACAATAAGATTCTTATAAGAACTATACGTACCTATTCATATTCCCATGAGTTTTAATGTATTTAAATTGCATATTGTGTATCGTCAGACGGCAGTAATAACAAGACGACACCATAATTGACTTGAGGACAACCAATGAACTTTGCAATTGAAAATAATTGTCGCAAAAACACTCTGAAGGTCATCCCAGAGTTCCCTTCCCCGCGAAAACGTTTTAATTTAACGAAAACAACAAAAAAAAGTATTTGAAAAAGTTTGCAATTTCCAAAGAAAATTTTGAAGTTCGATTATAATCCGACCAAATAGAGAAGTGCATACGTTGTGTACTCTTATATAGTAAACAATGCACCACGTATCTGGTCGGGTTGCGTATTTTTTTTACAAAACACGTTCCATCCATCAGTTCAACAGAGGAACGAGTTCTCGACGCTATCTAACCTGACTCCAAAATAGAAACAGAGTGGAAAAAACACACCACAAGCACTTTAAACACTGTTAACGATCCGGTGTCAACTGGTAATGCACAAGACGCAGATCCATTTGATTAGGCACAAAAATCACAGAAACACACGATACCAACCTTACTCTTAGTTATAGTGTGAGTGGCGAGTTTGACGACGGCAAAGTTGCCCGTGCCGATGGTTTTTTCCAGCTCATAGTTCCCGACGCACACGAGCTGGTCTATAGGGAAATGTTTCTTCATCGGCTTTATGGTGGCCATGGTAAGGCGGCCGCGGACCCGCACACTCCGACGGACTTCTAGTTACTGCTTGTAGTTCGTTTTTTAGCCGTCGCGGCGCTGCAGCTGACGTCATTCGGGGAGGAGGTGCAACTTAACCCGGCTACATTTCATTAACAAAAACTACTCGAATACAAGTAATGAACAATTAAAAGGCGTAAAATTGCGATGTGTTCATTATCTTCACAATTTAGAGACTAGCATTACGTAGATATGATAGCGCGAGATTATGTTATCGGTGATTTCTTATCAAATCGTAAGGTTCAAGTTGAACGTCGCCCGCCATGAAAAAAGAACTCAATTCACAAGCTATACGTGAATCGCGCTGTTTCATTCATACGCTGTCGTGTTGTATTGGCGAGAAAGAGACAGCAATATGTGGTGGAGCCGAGTGACGTCAGAGGTTAGTTTTACGTCACACGCGGCAATTTCAAACGAGTTAAAGAAATACGTCAGACAAAAATATCGATTTCCCTCCGAACCAAAATTTAACGCGTTACAATGAACAGAACTGTAAGTATTTTACATAATGAAATATGTCTTCAAATTATTTTAAATAAAAATAAAGGCAAATAAACATGGTTATTGGTTAATAAGGAAAGACAACAGAGTATGACTTTGCAGTCGTCTTTTATATATTTACTTTTGGTTCGCGCGAAGATAAAATATCTACTAGATAAACAATGTTCATTTCTTTTTTACTTCCTAGTATTATTATATTAATAATAATAATGAATGGATTAAATTTCAAGTGACAATATGGTGAACCCATCACTCAAGAACGGCTGGTCCGTTTTGGGTCTAATAAAAATATCTAGTGTAAGGTTTTAAGTGGGTAAAACAGGAAAACTGCTCAAAAGTTTAGATATCTAAAGAAAAATGAAAGTGCCTTTTTTATAGGATTTTTATATGACCTCGGAAATCAATTATTTTATTTTGGGAATGCAATGTCTGTCGGGTCTACTTAACTATCTATACATATTGTGATAAAATTCTACCCGAGTCAAATCTGTACATTAAATATTATTTGGAAAATCTTATTGAAATAGTCATTATTATTTATTATCGATACAGAGGCCGAACGTATGGTGTTTAGAATTTTTGTTTGTTTTTTCTGTCTATCTGTGTAGGAATGCACCACGAGAAAACCACTGGACAGATTTTGATGAAATTTGGTATGATGATAGCTGGTTATCTGGATCAACATATAGGATAATTTTTACTGCGGGAAAATTTCTCATCCCTGAGAAATCTATTTACTAAGCATCAAAACGTAACGTACATAATAAAAATAATTCCTGAGTATTTCATATTTAATTTAGAAAAGACAAACTTTTGAATATTATTACATTTAAACCGTTAATAATGAAAAAAAATAACAATAAAACATTCAGTCGGTATTTTCATATTGTTTAACATAGCCTTAGGGTATAAATGATAAATGTACGCGGTACATTTAATAAAATTGAAGCGGGAAAAAGATTGTTTTTTTTTTATGTTTATGGTTATTTGTATTATCTGTCTGTCTGTATACAATAATAAAGTATGTCTGTATCAGCCGCTCTTTACTCGACAACTTTTTTTTTATTTTATTTATTATTAGGGAAACATACAGTGTTACAACACAAACTACATATAACAATAAAAATAGTACCTACATACACCAATAAAGTATCCACAAACAAACAATTCATACAGTAAAAGATCTACTCTTTTACTTTTTGACAAAACGACAACACTAGAATTATGTTAGCAGAACATTATAGAGTTAAAATATTAATCTTTTAGGGGAAGTACATTCCTAATTTTCTTTTGAAATTTTCTACAGTACAATTCATTAAATCAATGTCGTTAAAGTGAACATTGTAATCACGACAGGACCTATATATAAATTCATTTTGAGCGAATTTCGTTCTGGTGACAAGAATGCAAAACAAATCTCTTCGACGAGTGTTGAAGCTGGGACATCTGAATTGTGTATTACTTAAAAGATAAGGGGAGTCAACAAAATTATTATTTATATAAAAACACTTGGTCTTTAAATAAACGTCGGCTTGCGAGAGAAGATACAGCAGGGCAACTTTGATGTAGAGGCACCTAAAGTTCAAATGTTTAATAAATTTAAACTGGACCCTTTCGATTTTTTCAATGTAGGTAAGTTTTACGGTTGGGGTTCCATATTATTGATCCATATTCTAGAATCGAACGAACCAAGGTATTATACAGTAAAAGCATTGTAGAAATATTCCTAAAGTCCTTACTCACTCTAAGTATGAAACCCAGCATTTTGAACGCTTTGGAAGTCATCTGATTTATGTGGTATTTGAACAACAATTTGCTATCTAGAATTATACCCAGATCACGCACTTCAGTAACTCGCGTTAATACTTCACAACCAAGTGTAGGTATATGGGAAATCTAAGGTAGAAAGCTTCCTAGACAAAGAAATGACGGAACACTTCCTAATATTCAGATATAGATAATTATTGGAACAATATGAGTAAAGTCTGTCTAAGTCTTCCTGTAGTAGAGCGCTATCTGAGAGACATGAGATTTTTCTAATAATTTTCAAATCATCAGCATATAGAAGAAATGAATTATTCTTAAAGACAACCTTAATGTCGTTCAGGAATATGTTAAAAAGCAATGGTCCCAGATGAGAACCCTGTGGAACACCAGAGGAAACAGGCACGAAAGATGACGTATGACCTTTAATAGTTACAGCCTGACTTCTGTCCCGAAGATATGAGTTTACACATCATATAAAAATACTAAAATCGCTATTAAAAAATGGGGGAATGGGGGGGGGGGGGGGAGTGAGGGTGAAAAATATAGGGTGAAGAATACTTCACGACCTATTCTTATACCTACCAAATATACAATTTTATTTTTATTAAAATCGGTCAAGCCGTTTCGGAGGGGTGCGGCCACAAACACCGAGACACGATGTATTTATATATTAGATGATTTGGTACCATTGCTTTGATCATTTGATAGAATCAGGACGTTTACAGAATCTATACTAATAATATAAAGAGGTAAAATTTGGAAGTTTGTGACGTTGTAGGGGTAATCTCTGGACCTACTGAACCGATTTAGATAAAATTTGGTAAGAAGATAGTTTGAGACGCTGGTAAGGACATACGATACATTTTATCTCGGAAATCATCCCTTAAGGGGGTGAAAATGGGGATGAAAGTCTGTATGGGAATCAACCTATTTCCTAATAAAACCTTTGGGTTTGGGCTAATTTCATTATGAAATTGTTTTTTTTTAATTATACATAAGTAAAACATGTCTTTAAAATCATTATTAATTTATTTTATATGTAAAGTATGTACATATAATCATTTTTTTATCTTACTTTCTGTTGACACGACATATATATTAAAACATCAATAGAATTTAAAAGATAGGATAGAAAAACTGCCTGAAAAAGTTTAATTTTAGTAACTTAATAAATCTAGTCCATGTCAATTTTGTTTCCAGCCATATACTTACAGTATTTGTTGAAAAATATGACGATGAAAAAAAGATAAATAAACAGACTTATAATCGCTTTTATTATGTAATAATCTAGCGAATCATCGTCCCTAGACAGAAGAATTTTTCAAATCGGATTAGTAGTTTCTGAGATTAGCTCGTTCAAACAAACTCACAAGCAAACAAACTCTGCCTCTTTATAATGTTAGTATAGATTAGTAAGAATCCTAACACATTTTAAACTATATTTAGATAAATATTACATAATAAGTATCGGTATTGGAGATGTTCATAGACAAAAACCTATTTGAATGGATGACGTTACATGAAAAGATGCGTTGGACGAGATCGTATGTAAATTCTATATAATTATATGAATATCCCGCGTTGGCATTCATCTTACATGAATGGAAACCAAATACGACATATATCATCTCCATTCATAGATCAAACAGTAATCCCGTAGCGTATTGATTATTTAATTCCATTGAGTACACGTAGCAGCAACAACTCCATCCATTGGTTGTTTTTGGGAACTTATTCGATATAGTTTGGTCAACAGATCGAAGATGGTGCTACCTTTCAAAATTTTAATAATTAAATATCTTCTTTATTATTAAATTTACCACTAGCTGTGCCCCGCGGTTTTACACGCGTTAAACAATATTGATCCGCTCCCTTGTGTAGTAGCATGATGATATATAGCCTAAAGCCTTCCTCAATAAACGGGCTATCTAATGCAGAAAGAATTTTTCATATCCGATTAGTAGTTCCCGAGATTAGCGCGTTCAAACAAACAAACTGCCTCTTTATAATATTAGTATAGATAAGCGGCTCACCCTCGCTTCGCTGGGTTTGATCTTCAGATCTTAGTCCATAAGACCTGAATCATCAATCAAAAATGTACTAGATACACAAAAATATACAAAAAATGTCCTCACTAAATGAGCGCTCTTGAACATTTGAGTGCGCTTTTAATTATAAATGTGAAAACAACTTTAAGCATTGCATTTAAGGTTCAATTTACATTGTTGTATATTTATTTCAATTAGAACAATTACCTAAACACAATTAGTGACAGTTTTAAGAGAACTTTTGCATGGGATTGTGTATCTGGTACTCTTTTGATTTATGACCTGAATACACATTTTTGGGATATTTATCGTTATTAATTTTTGACAAACATCAATAACGAATTGATTCATATAACACCATCTATTGACATTTAATTGAACGAATTTTTGACTTTGATTTGATTTAATTGAACGAATTTTTGATTTGAAAAACTACGTATTTACTTTTTGTTATAAAATAAAAACTGACAATTTATTTTTTATAAATTGTCAGTTAAATGATTATGCTATTGTCAAAATAAAAAAGAAAGGGTCGATAATATAATTAAAACACTAATATTCTAAAACATATATTTATTTCGCTTATACTTACAGCTGTAAGGCATTTGCAAGGCTGGACTTTGTACTATAACAATATATCGATACATATGGACGATTATGAATAATTCTAAAATCGATTAACAGACTCGGACGAATAAAAACAAACATAACTAAAAACTATTTATAATCATCCATTCGTATGTTTTACATAATGTAAATACATTAACTAATTAAGAACGGTGTGATTAATTTATTTTATAATATACGTTTCACTATAAAATATGTAAAAAAAATTGTGTGATGACAGAAAAAAATAAACTGAATGAAAACTAATGCAATTAAAAAAAGAAATGTAATGTCTATTCTAAAACATAACATAAAAACTAAACATTTAGCAACCAAAGTTCTAATACCGCTATCACATAAAAGTATCAACCATCAATATCATATCATAGTAAATAAAAAACTTACAATTTTAATTAATTTGTATTGAACAGTAATCGAACCTGCTCTAACGTTCATACGCCAAAGTGTAAATCACACCGTCCCTTTTATAATAATTAAACATTAAACACGTGGAAAGCCGTGAAAGGTGATATGTTTTTTATTGTTCTCATGGCGTATAACTATACACAACAATTTATTTATATATATGTATATACACAAATATTTTAAACTATCACAAAGGGGATAGAACCTTTATGGCATTGCCAACATTCGGCCATCTTTATTTTTTTTCTAAACTTATAGCGCACAATGAAATAAGTATACCTATATATTATATAGAAGATACTTAAATTAATATAAAAATATTAGCAAAATAATGGTCTTAAAATGTCACGTTTCCGAAATTTTTGACGGTAAAACATCGCAAAATGAAAATAATGACAGTCATTATAAATGAACTCATTACGTCTTAATGTATTAGTTGTATTTAAAAATAGTTTCCATATAAGCGATCTGTTAACATCAAAATATATTGGAAACGTAACACCTTAGCACACCATGTTGCTAATATTATTTGTTTTTTTAAGTGCCCTCTATTCACTCATACAAGTTTAATCGTGCGCGGCTATATTGAAACAAAATTAAAATGGCGGCCGATTTGCTTATGTCAGTTACCATAGAAAAATGTTCGCACCCCTTTTAAAAAAAACTAATTAAAAACCCGACACTTCCCAATTATATTCTAACATCAGATCATAATCACTTAACATTCTTATTAAGGGTCGGTTAAAAATTAACATATTTTTTTCCTTATTACATTAAAATTTCAATTATACTTACACAGATGTTATAAACACTTTTAAGTACTTTTTTAAATTATCCCAAAAATTAAGTGAATTTACATAGAAATGTATAGAAAAGAATAAAAATAGTGTTGCAAATATTTTATGAGAATTTTATCTATTTTCCAAAAAAAAAGTAACATTTAAAGAATAATAATGACTTTTAACATTAAAATGACATTCCTTAATTTTTTTAAACTTTGTGTCTATTATTTGACCATAGATACTTTTGATATAAGTTATATACTTTTTACAGGGAAGTAAAAATCTGAATAAATCCGCGAAATATCGGATAAGATAGCTTTATTTAAAATGTTAAAAATTCGCAAAGTTTTTCAAATGTTTAAAAAACGTCAAATTGTACAGTTTGACGTGTGCTGGATATAAAAATCAAGATTGAGTCACTTTTTTTTAATTTTGTTAACTTTTATAGTTTTTATTACATCATTATTCTATGGCAAGTTTTATTATTGTTATTTAAAAAACCATCTGGCAAGCTTATTTTACATTTCTAACAGAATTCGTAGTTATACCTAATTATTATTTTTATTTAAGAAAAAATCGAAAATAATAGTTCAATATATTATTATCAATTCCGGCATTTTATTGTCACGTTTTTTGAAATTATGAATCACTTTTTTCAATTACTATAACATTGTAATTTAAATATGGACGATACGATAGTTTTAAATTCACTATATGTGTATTATTTACTATTAATAGGTATGGCAATATTGTGTATATAATAAGTACTAATATTGTACATATTTTTTTAATTAAAAAAAATAAGCCTTAAAAAGTAAAATAAAAAAAATGTTTTTCGAACGATGACAGCTCATTTTTGTGCATTCAAAGAACTTATCTTAAAACTACATAATATATTTATGTACAATTTTCTAAGTACTTAACGCTAACTGTGGCTGAAATGCACTGGACCATTCGGTTTCAGTTCAATTAAAATATATATATTTATTAGAATTACTAAGATACAAAATAAATATTTTAAAAAATGTCCAATTTTTATTAGCATCTATTATTAAATACTAGCGACTCACCCTCGCTACGCTCGGGATCGTCCCTTGGTTGATTCCCCATACAAATTTTCATGCCCATTTTCACCCTCTTAAGGGATGATTTCCGGGATGAAAAGTATCGTATGTCCTTCCCAGGGTCTCAAACTATCTTCTAACCAAATTTCATTTAAATCGGTCCAGTAGATCCAGAGATTACCCCTACAACGTCACAAACTTTACCTCTTTATAATATTAGTATAGATGTCAAACACATATTCGCGTAAAAACCTAAGAAAGTATTTAGCATTTTCTATATATTATGAAAGTGGCAGGTGTCAATTATTTTATCTATACATATAATAAAACTCTGGTTCGAATCTGTACATTAAATATTTTTTGGAAAATCTTATTGAACTATACATTATTATCGATACAGAGGCCGAATCTATAGATTTTTAGAATTTTTGTCTGATTCTTGTCAGATTTTGATGAAATTTGGCATGGTGATAGCTGGTTATCCGGGTCAACATATAAAATACTTTTTAATGCGGGAAAATACCTCACTAGGGAGACTCTAACTAGGGATGAACATGAGCGGAGCAAGGGTGAGTCGCTAGTGTATATGAGAATGGCAGTTGTCAATTATATTACAAAATTATAAGAACACATAAATCGTCAAAAAGTTACTGAAACCACGAGTATTTCAAATCGACTAGACGCATGCTAATAAAAAGAGTACCGAATAGTCGAATATTTGTATTAATATTTATATAAAATGTAACAAATAATAAAATAAAAAAAAAAATAATTATATATAATCTATTATTTTTATTATTTCATTAACAAAATGATCCAGTGACATTTAAATTTATTTTATATATTAAGGATCATTTGCACGAAAACTCTTTAGTTATAATGTATTAAATATGTTTGTGTGTATGCGTGTATTAAGCTCGTTTTAAAGTCCCACTGCTGAGGGTGGGCCTCCCTTCAATACGATCAGGCTATACTTCACCACGCCGGCCAAGTGTAATATTGGGAATTATTCGCACATGATAATATCAGAGGTACGAGACCCGGAATTTGAACCCGCTACCACTGCCTATATGTTTAAAATTACATTATTTAATGTTTTTAAGTACATTTAATTCATTCAAATCAATTAAAGAAGTTTCGTGCAAATAATCCAGGTGTTTAAAATTGTAAAGCATATTTGGTCGGTATTGTAACGTACGGAGGTAGAATACTATGTATATACAACACTAGCGGTTATCCATCACTATTTTTATTTAAAAAAAAACTATATTTCTATAGAATTTTACTAAAACCGATTCAGTAATTTTCAAGGCACGTTGTATTTCTAAAGGTAATGTTATATCCATAACTAAGGTGTTATTATTATAAATTGTACACAACTTATTAACTACATTAATGTTAATAACGAAATTAATGATTTTAACGAAATAAAAAATATTTCAAGTACGTATGTCGTACATTAAAGACGTAAATATTATGTAATTTCATAATTATCAAAAAACAAATGTCTTCGCATTAAAAAATTGGGAATGCTATAATTTTGTTACAAACAAAACGACGAAAAAGGGTTTTGATGTTATTTCATCTAATTTTATTATTAATTCCGAAAAAAATTATATTAAAATGTATAAACTGGTAGTTTTTTTTTCTTTTAAATTATTATTGTTACTGGGCAAAAGCTTCATTTTTGTAATATGGTTTTAAACATTTTTTACACATAATATTTAAAAAGTATATTTATCTTAGCGTGTGAAAAATATTTAAAAAATATCAATCTCTACTGTGATTTAAAAGCAAAAAGCAGTTTTGACTAGTTTATTCATTGTTTAAGGCACTTTTTATAACTTGTGTGAAAATTGTTTAATTTTTTTTTATTTAAATTTTTTTTACATTACACCGTCGTTTATTTAACACATACTTTCAATTCGAATGCGATTTAAAGATACAATTATTATTTTCATTTGAATATATTTTTACTTATAATTATTCAAATTTTTACTTATAATAAAATCATAAAAAATACGGGACTTTAAACTAGAAATTCTCGGGAATTTCGTGGTTATAACGAGTTCGCAAGTTTAGGTAAATATATGCAGCCTATTCTGATCACTGGTAATAAGTAATACAGACTTCAAAATGACGTCAATAGTAGTCACTCTGCATTTGTGGATTTTTTCTTAAAATTTATATAGGATACATAACTCCTGTTGTATGCTATACAAAAAAAATATACTTTTTTTATAAAATTAGTAAAGACGTTAAATAAACGATGAAATGTTCGATGATAAATTCCGAAGTGATTTGTAACTTGTATTATTAAAATATCATTTTATTCGTATGCTTTTTCGATGTAAGAAAAAAAATACATCACTAAACATATCCATAACCTAAAAAAAGAAAAAGAAAAACGTTTATTGAACACTAACCGCATTATCATAAGTATCGTTAGCATTCACATCACTATCTATAGCTGGCAAGTTGTCGATAACGGAACTTATGCTTTCAGGAACATTACTAACGGGATTAACAGAATCGGAGTTATCAACATTAACGGAATTTACCGTAGTAACGAAAAGGTTGTTATCGTTATTGTCATTAATATCATTCGTATTATCCGTTACGTCAATAATGTTAACGGATATGTCATTAGCGTTAGTATCTACACCGGAAGCGAGATCTTCATAACATGGTGGCATTTCCACGTTACTTCTCGCTTCGTTCTCGTTATCGTTATTGATTCCCTCACGACTGAGATATTCTGGGGGCGGTCCGTACTTTTGGCGCATTGCTTCATTATACGGCGGTGGTCTAGACCCGTTGACAACGGGATAATTTTCAAAATTAGCACCTAAAAGTCTGATAGTGCGGCCATTTAATGTGTACGTATCGTTAGAATTTAGCCGGACAAAATCTAAATCATCTATATTAATTTCCGCGACGTTTGGCGTGTCTGGTCTGGGCTCGTTATTTCTACCAAACCTTGGTATACTTAGTTGAAACCGTCCCAAATGTAACGTCAACGGTCTTTGAACTGTCAGTTGGTCTATCACTCTGTCGATGGTATTTCTCCTGAACGTCCGTCTTCTGAAGAACTCTATCGGTGTTGCCATGTAGTTCAACTCCCGCGCAGTGAGATCTGGGTTAGTGAAGTATAGGTCACTATCGCAATAGGTGGGTGAGCGGTAGTCGAGGGTGCGGGTTCGATCTCTGGTAGGTGAATTGTTTAATGAGGCGGATCTGACGTCTGTCATTTCCACTTCGCAGCACTGGGTTGGTACCTGTAAATATGTAAAAATATTATATTGGTTTTTGTTTGGAAATGAAACAGTTTATTAATCAAAATTTACCCACCAGTGTGAGATCTGATAATATCGGTTCAGACAAACATTTCGGAGCTATCATATAACAGACAGACAACACTTTTAATCTTTCTATGGGATTTGTTATGATATAATTATTCCTTATTTAGAATGCGTTCCACTAAGCGCTCATAATGATCACGCTCACTATCGCGGTTTTTCCCATTCCACACGTTTGGGAGCGTTACAATCTAAATCTCAAGTGGAATGGTTTGAAACCTATCCAATTTAACCGGTGAAATAACGAGCGATGAATTAATCTTTACATTTGACGACACGTTTGGCTCAGTTTGTAGTGACCCTACTTGCTGCGCCAAAGGTCGCGGGTTCGAGTCCCGCTGGGGGCATACGTTTGTGTGATGAGCACGAATGTTTGTACTTCAGTCATGGGTGTTTATATTTATATTTATAATATGTATGTATTTAAAGTTATATATGTATAATGTATCAACTATCTGGTATCCATAACACAAGCTTCGTAGCTTACCATGGAACTAGATGGCGCTGTGTGTTAATGTCCTGACATAAAAAAAAAAAAAATCATAGTGTGGTGGGTGAACAATGCGTGTTCACTATAGTTAAGTACGCAGAGAGATAATCAAACGTCCAAAGTTACGTATATTTACTATATTCACTTTAAGTTAGCTACAAATATCCCTAGCACAATATATACTTTAATAGTAATTAAGTGACAAACGAATCGGTAGATGTTTACGGGACAACTGGGTTTCGTGGCGCGTAACAAATATTATATAATCAAAATGTGGGCGTCAGCACTGCTACTACAACATTATCGAAACAATTTTTTTGTTTAAACTGTTTCCGAGCCCTGCCCAGGACTTTACAATCTGAAACTATTTATACTAGCTACCAACGAGGCAGTCACTTACCTGCCTATATCTAGTACAGAACATAGCAGAAAGCCTCGACAGGCCGAAGCCCGAGCATTGCGGGGGCGGCGCAGACGGAGACTGCGGGGGCGAAGGACTGCAGGGCTCCTAGTAAGTAAAAAATAAAAACATTCCTAGTAGGAGAAAGTTTGTGAGGATGTATGGGTGTGTTTATCTCTTTCACACAAAAACTAGTGAACGGATTTTGATGAAACTTTACTCTAATGTAGCTTAGCTTATACATCAGAGTAACACAATAGCTTATAATTTATAAAAATATAGTATTAATTATTAAATAATAAAACTACACTAGCGAAGCCGCGGGAAAACGCTAATCATAAATAATTCAGCCGTTTTTATCGCCCCACCGCTGTAAACGGATCTTCTTTTCATACGTCAGGTACTGCTATATAAAGGTTCATTTGGTCGATTTTGCATGACTTTCCAGATCTAATGAAATTCATTCAAACATGCAGGTTTCCTCAAGGTGCAAGTTTCCTCCTCAAGATGGTGATCGTTTTAGAAATGAGTTAGACACATAAAAATATCAAAGATGCGAGACCCAGGTTTCAACCTGTTTAGCCTGATTTTTCAAACAAGCGCGTTACTGTTATATACCTGGCTAATAATATATTGTCAACACATTTTTGTTCAGCACAAATTATTACGACGTTTGATTGAACGTCAACATCAGACAGGGATAGGGAAAAAATGTACTGTCCCTCTGTTACCATCCGGTGGACTAGAACTCATACTATTACTCTGCCTCTCACTTCCCAACTCGTGTTGCTGAGAATTACTCAACAGAAAACTCCAATAAATACACTCGGCCTGACATGAGACTCGAACCCAAGACCTCCGGATCTACAATCACTAGACCGATAAACTATAATAAAGGCCACTAACCACGTGTGCAGGGCTGGCGGGTGTCGCGTCCAACAGCCGTGTGGACTCGTAGCGTGGTGGGTAACGAGCCTAAACGCAAAAAATGTTTATTAAAAAATCTGTAATTAATTTCTATAACGTAATGTTCATATCACGGAACATTAGATATTTTATAACGGAAAAAAATACATTATAAAAAGTAAACACTATTTATTACAATACATAAATATATTAACTGACCCAACAGTCTTTATGCGATCATTAATTATGTGTATGATCTTGAAATTTATATAAAAAAATATTGAAAAAAAAAACACTTGAGTTTTACCGGAATTTTCCAATTTTCAAGGCCACTTTCCAGGCCAATATCTTATCTTTTTAATTTATCTCTTAAATGAAGCACTTCCTAATGACCAGCCAGCACTTTATTTTTAATTTATTTAAATATTTTATTGTTCAAAACTAAATACATACAAAAAATTGTAGTATTTATTATTAACCAATTTAACTATGCAAGGATGTTTATAAATGTATTGCATGCATGTATAAATATATTGCAATAAATAATTTTATGATTGTATATAAATTCTTGTAACGAAATTTATAACGGTATTTATTTTATAACGGAATAAATTATGATCCATTAAAAAAAAAACAAAATAAATACGGTACTTATTCAGCTCGGTAATAACTAATAAAATATATTTATTTGTATCATGATTTGGCAAATACAACATAGTACATAAGTCATCAAAAAAATTTAATAAGAAATGTTATTTTCAATTTTACTGTATTTATTTTCAAATATTTTATCGATAGTTTATGATTTTAAACGTGTTACTATTTAAATAATAGAAAGAGCATAATTGATATATTTCCCATAAAACACCATAACGAGCCCAGTGCGCCTACCGCGTAGTGGTGCGCGGTGTCGCGGTGCGCGGCCGCGTACTCGCGCAGCGCCGCGCGCTTCAGGTGCATCTTGCACAGCGCGGACACCAGCAGCACCGCCGCCACCATGAAGATGAGCGCGCACGCTGCACACACACACACACACACATATTATATCTCGCAGGTGAATTGAAAACCGTCACTTAACCGGGTTTGATTTACTACTATTGAAAATTTTACTAGGGTTCTTAAACTCTTTACATCTAAGTGACATAATAGAAATACTTTACATATTTAAAAATATATTGATATGTAATAAAAATGACTAATTATTTCCATATATTCTTTTGTAAAAGTTTTTACATAAATTTAAAATAAAACAACCACACTAGACAAACTTATCACAATAGATAAAAAAAAAGATAAAGAAAATATATTTGTCTCGTTAAGACAACTTATTACTTATTTAGATATCACAGAAAAATAAACAATTTAAAGGTAAAGTAATAATAATAATAATAATAACTATAAAAAACTACTCACCGGTCACAGTGTATATCGTGGACTGTATGAACCCGTAGTCGTCCGGAGCATGTCTGTCTTCAAACAACGGTGGGTATTCCACTTCTACATAACCTGTTAAATACAAATAGAACAAACATACATACAAATGATCTGACTAAATTATATTCATAATAAATAAATTTTTTATATTTTCTCACTCACTCTCATATTTTCTTATAACAGGCAAATATAAGTACTAGCGACTTAACCTCACTTCGCCCGGATGCGTCAAAGGACACGGATTTTGTTCGCAATTTCATGGCTTTTAATTTTTTCTGTGCGCAGCCATAATCCTTTTAAATAAAAGTAGCCTAAGTTATCAACTATCTGCTAGTGAAAGTTCCATCAAAATTTCTTCAACAGCCAGAACAAACATACCGACAGAGACACAGCTATTATAAAAAAAAAGTTTATTCCCTATAACTACCGTATATAATTTCATATGCATTTAATAAAATGCTGTTATATTTTGACATTACATACACTTCAATTTTAATTATCTGTATAATAGATTATAAAAATAAACAGTATCAAATAAACTTACTGCACACCGCTACCAGCACCTCGACAAGTCACAACTTGGACACTTCTAGACATAATGAAGTAATTTATAGAAATCACAATCGAGTTACAACACAAAGCATACCAAGACTTATTCACATATAGTCAAAACTTAGTCACTTAGACACAACTTAGTCATTCATAAACACAAATTAGCCCTTCATAATAACAACTCATATCCAGCCCTTTGTTTTAACTTCCCACTGCTGGGCGTGGGCCTCCCTTCAATACGAGGGAGATCTGGCCGTAGTCCACCACGCTGGCCGAGTGCGGGCGGACTTCACATATCTTTCGAAAACTTGCTAGGTTCTCTCAGACATGCAGGTTTCCTCACGATGTTTCCCTTCACCGTAAGACAAGTGGTAATCATGTTAGAAATGATCCGCACATGAAAATATCAGAGATGCGAGACCCGGGATAGGAGCCCGCTTCACTCGGCTTCCCAAGCGAGTGCGTTACCACTGGACTACCACTGCCTCTAATACCAACTTAGTCATTTATGAACAACTTATTCATACCTTCTAAATTAGAATATCTCGGGTGTTCATCGCAACAGGCCGGCTGTCGGCACAGCGCGGTGCCGCGGCAGCACGCCGCCTCGGGGATGCAGCGGCCGCTCGAGCAGTTCAATTTGTCGCTACCTGCGTATTAAATTGCACAATTACTACTTCAAGATCATAAACAAAATTGTGTGTGTGTGTGTGTGTCTGTATTTGAGATTTTGAAATTTGTGAATACATAAAAATACAATACTTACAGATAGTTTGAGTAAAAATTTTGAGGATTATGAAAAAAAAAATTTACAAGCTATTTGTTCAAATTTCAAAATTTGGTTTTTTTTTTAAATAGCTGTAACTAGTCTTTTTGTAAAGATAATCATACTTTGTCTTAGAGTTTTGTAAAGCTCAAATATTGTACTTTAAGAATATAAAATGGTTTTTTTGTAAAAAAATGGGTAAATTATGTGTAAATTCAATTTAAAACAAAAAAGAATTTTTCCAAAGTGACTCATGTTTGGTGAGGATTTTTTTATATCAAATGGAAACATTTGAGGGTAGGAGTTAGAAAAAAAAATTTTTTTTTGAAGCACCCTAATATACTTGTGTGCATGTATGTGTACATTTAGGGTAGGTGAAATAAAAATAATTAGTGACATTCAAATATGAATACATACGTCAATTCATAACAACAAACTTGTACTTAACAATACGCATGATTGTGTCTGTATGTCTCTCTCTCTCTATCTCTATCCGTGTGTGTCTGTGTGTGTGTGTCACCTGCGCAGGGGCTGGGCGCGCACATGGGCGGCAGCTCGTCCTCGGCGCGCGCGCAGTCGCGGCGGCCGTCGCACACGTACGCGGGCAGCACGCAGCGCGCGTCGCACCGGAACGCGCCGCGCGCGCAGTGCGTCGGCCCTGGGGGTATAAATCACATGGTTACTGTGTTCTTTCACAATTATTTACTTATATTACACTAAGCAGTACACGCTGGCGTGGCGAAGTAAAAATATTATTAATGTAATAAAAAAGGGCACGGGCAATTAAAGCCTGTGGATGTAGCTTTCATTTTAAAAAAAAGCAGTACTCGCCGCTTCGCCCGCTTTCAAACTTCTTTTCATTACCAAACTCCACAGGATCACCCACTAGACGAATTTGAAGATTGCCTTAAAATTGCATCTAAATCGCTCCAGCCATTTCGGATTCCATAGGGAACATACATACACACATTGATTTTTATATACTTTTTTTTTTAATCTAATTAGAGGTTAAATTTTGAACATTTTATATGTGATAATATGGTTAAATATTTCAGCTTTACTCCTTACTAAACTATTTATGATATAAATTCATCAAAAGAAATAACTTGTTCAGTTCAACAGATCTAAAGAAAATATTAAGCTAATAATCTGAATAAAATTGCCCTAAAAGGGTTTCATAGTTCCTGTCAATTGTACAAAACCCTTATAATTAAATAAATATACAATACAATACCCTATAGCTTACCTCTAGGTTGCACTAGTATATACTTGGTGATACTGAACGGTGGGGCGGAGCACATGTAGTGCCCACTGTCAGAGGGCTGAAGGAAAGTCCTTTCCAGAGTACTGTTTGGGTACGGACCTGACGATGGCTCTATTGTGAAGGGCCTGGAAATAAGTCAAAAATAAAACAATACATTTAGTTTCAATGTTGAAAATTTACACTATTCATTCAACTTGTATAGGCAAAAACGGAAACCTAACAATTTTATTATGTCTGTCTGTATGTCACAGCCATTACGCATGAAAAATATTGGAGACTGGAGTTGAATATAAAAAGTAAATATAACTGATTGGTAGTTTTCATTAACTATAAATACATAATCAGATATATTTGAAATTGGTGTGTTTTGACTTGTATTGACTGGAAATTCCCGAATATTTTTTACTTTTTAGTCGGTTTTTGGGTCCTTTCTTTTTCCAGCAGCTTTTAGAGGTGGATTTTTTTTTCAAATTTAAATGGACTAATTTTGAGATATACCCTTTAATATAATAATATAATTTAATATAATATGGGGCGGGTCTGGGCCTAGGCTTTTGCGGTTTCCGTACGACATGGCTTTGCATGGTAGTTTAGGTGCAGGCCTACCCTACCACCTCCTTCAGAGATGGTAGGGGGGCGTTGGTCTTGGGAGTAGCGCAGGTCGCAAAGATCCCCAAGGCAAGTTCGGTGGACTAGCCTTCTCGAGGTTGCCAGCCCTGTTATAGGTCTATTTCCATCCGAAATAGACATAACTGAAACCACCGGACGATTCAATCCAGGGGAATATATAGTGTATGTAATATACGTAAAACTATTAATATGTAGTCTACTTTTACTGTTTTCCCCACAACCAATATTACCGTATTATATTAAAACATCACGGCAAGTAGGTGGGCCGTGACTATTATAGTATTTTTAAAATAAAATATATGTATGTTTATCATAATTTATTATACATATCTATGTGCCTGGGCATGCACCGAAATAAGATAGCCCGTTATTTATGTATGTCTATCAATTATTATTTTAATTATATTGATACACCTACCTGCGCTAGAGCCTGCGCAGTTGAGCGCTGTACGTGCGGATGACGGAGTCCTGGGAGGTTGAGTCGAGCCAGACCAGCCGACAACACGCCCCTTTGGTCCCGAGTTCGTGCTAAACAGTACCCCCGAGCCTAACCAGCCCGGGGGAAATGGCTATACGTCCCGTCAGAGGGCCGTAGGTGAGGTACGGGGGGGGAAGCGGAAGGTCATGCTGATGGAGTAAGGGTGTGTGGAACAACTGGTGGATCAGAATCCGGTCCTCCAGCCACACATAGCACGCGGCCTTCGGGCACGTGCGTCTGAGCTCCAGATGTCGCACTGTACGCCATCCCTTCTTACCTATATCTGCTTGGTAGTCCTAGTGCTCATAGAGCACTCCCAGTTGCGGGCTCCGAGGAGGGTGGGAAGCCAGGCAGATGAAAACAAAACAATACAAATATGGATTTAACAGGATTCATTCAAAATAAAACAAAGGTGGCATCGGAGGGAAACCCCAAAGAAGCCCCTACAAAAACACCAAGTACGAACGCGTCCGGTGAGCCGAGCACAGGTCTTCCTGTAGGAGGTTCCCACGCTACGTTCCAACAGGGCAGCAAAGGGAAGGCTGGCAAAGGAACTAAGGGGCAACCCAAAGTCCCTAAGCCCGCCCTACCGGGCCCAAACAAAACAATGAGGTCAGTGGAGGCCACACGAGGCCCCCTCTCCTCATCACTTCCGGGCCACCCTAAACCGGTTGCAGCAACTGCAAGCGTTAGAGGTGAGGAGGCAACCAGGCGACTGGAGGCCCCCCCAATTTCGACTGCAGCTGAAACAACCGACAAGGGGAAGAGGGAGGTTGGAAATGCTCCATCGGCACCCCGGACCGGCTCAGCGAAGGCCAACGCTGAGGTAGACGTGGAGGCATCCAAGAAATTGGAACTGCCCCCGTCCGCCAAAGCAACGGCTATCGCGAAGGCTGGAAAGGAGGCGGCCACGGCTGCATCCACAACCACTCACTTGAGTACGGAAGAAGCAGGAGGACCATGGACTGTGGTAACTTCCCGTAAAATTAACAGGCATCCCCCGCCAGGGGAACCTAACCAGAACACCGGCAACGAAGCAGGAAACATAACAGCGAAGAGGCTAAGGAAGAGGCCGAACGCAGCCGCCAGGTGGAAGCGTAAGAGGCGAGCCGGAATAACCACGGAGGCGCCTACACCCAACACCTCGGCAGATGCTGCCGACCCAAAACCGTGCGCAAGTGGTATGCAGCCCCAAAAGGCGGAAACCTCCGGTTCCGCCAGCGGAGGCAGCGGGACCAACAAGCGACACAGACCAGACGAGTCAACAACGCCTAGTGGAGATAACAAAAAAGCCCGCACAGGCGCAACTCCACGAAGCTATGCAGAGGCTGCTAAATCAGACCTGATAGCAGCCATTACAGCAAGTAACTCAGGGCACCTAACCAGGGAACAGGCGGAGGAAACCCAAGAGTTGCTGAACAACAAACTTTGGGCCTTAGTTCAGGCCAAAGCTAAAGACCCACCAACCTTTCAAGGCAGACCCACCTATTTTGGCGGATCCCTACAGATTTGGTGTATGAACATAGAAGCCATGAACTGGTTGAAATCAGCAATTCATGGCCACACATTAACATCCGGGATTAAGGTCGAGGTCAAAAAGCAGTCGGACCTCCCAAAGAAAATCCGATGCGGAATACTAATACCGGGGAAAGTCGAACCTAAACAAATAGGTGAGGCCCTCCGCTATTTCAACCCGTGGGCGGGAGTCGAACGGTGGCTACTGCACTCCGCCCGTGAACAAACCGCTGGAACATTTATTGTGGTCAGCATACCAGAGGACCTGACCACTGCTATACTGGAACGAGGACGGCAGCTTTGCTACTTGCTGGGCGCCGTCTACGTCAAATTTGAAGTAAAGAAGGGCAGGTTTTCGGAAACACCACCGGATCAAACCGAGGACAAAAATACATCCATGGAAATGGACACCACCGAACAGGTTCAACACCCCAGCACCAGTGACGGGGGCAATAACCTCCCATCAGCGAATCCGGCCGATGCACCGCACGATCAGGCGAACGTCGAAATGGCGAGCGTCAGTGATGAGGCGGAGAGCATCGGGGATTGGGCTCAGGGGATAGAGGAACTCGACCTTGGTACAGGGGATGACTCGGATGACGGAGTCCCTTTTACCAAATAGTCGAGCCCTCCAGATCAACCTCCACCACAGTCTCACCGCTACAGCACAGCTACGCAAGTGGTTGGAGGTAAATAACACAGCCGTAGCCTTCATCCAGGAACCCTGGTTATCTCGATCAGGGTCCATACAAGGATTAAACAATCTCAAAGGTAAGATAATAACAAGCATTGAACCCCAAACAAGGGCCGCTATCTACATTACAAATAACATTCCTGTGCAGATCCTAACCGATTTCTGTTCTAGAGACATCTGCACAATTAAAACAGCCAAGACTACGACGACGTCACGGGAAGTGGTCCTCTCTTCGGTATATATGCCGGATGGAGAGGACCCTCCCCCCAAGACCTGGTGCGTCTCGTAAACTACTGCGAAGCAGAAGGGCTAGATATCATCGTTGCCACGGATTCAAATTGCCATCACACGATCTGGGGTAACGAAAACACAAACAACAGAGGTAAGACTTTAATTGAATATTTATCAACCACTACCTTAGATATCATTAACACAGGTAATAAACCTACTTTTGTAACAAGGCGTGCCAGTACCATTATTGACCTCACGCTAGCAAACGAAGGCGGGGCCAAACTGATATCCAACTGGCATGTGTCCGACGAGGCCTCCTGCTCGGACCACAGATGGATACGCTTTGACTTAGGACTTACTCCTATACCCCCCCAACCCTTCAGGAACGTCCGGAAAACCAATAAAGTGGCTTTTCGCAAACTACTCATAGAGGGATTGCGAGAGCTAGACTATCCGGAAAAGGTAACAGATACTGATAACATTGAACAACTAGTCAACAAATTAACGCTGTTAATGAACACATGCTATGAGGCAACCTGCCCATTAATCTACCCTCCGGAAAACCCAGCGGACAAACGGTCATGGTGGGGTCCAGAGTTAAAACGCCTTAGAACCAAGGTTAGGAAAGCCTTCAACAGGGCTATGAATACATATAACGATCAAGATTGGGACCAGTACAAGAATGTCAAGGCCATGTACAAAAAACGTATAAGATATTGGAGGAACCGTGCATGGCGGAAATACTGTGATTCCATAGAATCGTTTATACAGGCTAACAGAATCCGGAAAATCCTCACCGGACAGTCACAACGAGAACTGGGTTCACTAAGGAAACCAGATAACACCTATACCAAATCATTAGAAGAATCACACCAAGTGCTTCTGCAGACGCATTTTCCCGACTGCACAATGGTTAATGAACACAAGTGGTTAGACATACACCACAAGGCAACAGACATCTCCTGGCAAATTGCGTCAGAGGTCATAAACCCCAAGAAAATAACGTGGGCCATCAAAAGCTTCCAACCATTCAAGGCACCGGGTCTAGATGGAATCTACCCCGCCTTTATACAATGGGGAGGCCCGAGACTACACCACATACTTAACAAAATATACCAGGCATGTTTGGCTTTTGGCTACGTGCCTAAAACCTGGAGAGAGGTTAAAGTAATATTCATACCGAAACCAGGTAAAACAGACTACTCGGATGCAAAATCCTATAGACCAATCAGTCTCACATCATTCCTACTTAAGACTATGGAAAGATTATGTGATAGACACCTGAGAGATAACGCTTTAGCAAAAACACCCTTACACAGGAATCAACATGCCTATAGTTCAGGCAAATCAACGGAATCAGCTCTTCATGCAGTAGTATACAAAATTGAAGAGGCACTAGATACAAAGGACATTTGTCTGGGCACCTTCATTGACATTGAAGGTGCTTTCGACAAAACCAACTTCACTAGTATCAAAGCCGCACTCAGCAGACACAAGGTGAATCCAACAATAACTGACTGGATCCAATATATGCTAGCGAATAGAGTGGTCAGGCTAGGTAACAGCAACAAACAAGGTGCCATCGTGGCCAAAGGGTGTCCTCAAGGAGGAGTACTCTCACCCCTCTTATGGAACCTAGTAGTCAACGACCTAATAACCCTGCTCAACAACAACAGATATTATACGATAGGCTATGCAGATGACCTAGCCATCCTTGTAACGGGCAAATTCACAAGTACAGTCTGTGAATTAACTCAGACAGCACTGAATATAGTCGAAAAATGGTGTTATGACTATAATCTGAGTGTCAACCCACGCAAAACAGAACTAATAATGTTCACAAACAAAAGAGCCCTAGGAAGCTACACCCTGCCGAAACTCTTTAACTCCACCTTAACATTAACCACAGAGGTAAAATACCTTGGAATCACTCTGGATAGCAAACTAAATTGGTCTAAACACCTAGACAATTTATTAAACAAAGCCAGTATCACCTTCTGGCAATGCCGAAGGATGATAGGTAAAAAATGGGGCCTCAATCCCAAAACAACTCTATGGCTATATACATCGGTAATACGACCTATGATCAGCTATGGTGCCTTAATATGGTGGCGTAGAACACTTTTGACCACAGCACAAACCAAGCTACAAAGCTGGCAAAGGTTGGTGTGCATGGCAGTGACGGGCTGCATGAGAACAACACCAACCGCAGCACTCGAAGCCATGCTAAACCTTCTACCGCTTCACTTGTTTATACAACAAGAGGCTGCGACTACCGCGGTAAGACTAGATAGTCAAAAACTGCTAAGGAAAACAGGCACTCCACACACAAAAATCCTAATAGACGTTGCCAAAGACATTCCTCTCATGGGAGCACCCAATGATGGAATACAAATAAAATACATTTTTGACAAAAAATATAAAATACAGCTGGAGGAAGATACATGTGAGGGTCGCGACAGCAAGGACCTAAGAATCTACACCGACGGCTCGAAAACCAAATCGGGGACTGGCTGTGGCATTTTCTCCGATGATCTAAACATTAAAACTTCAATACCTCTAGGTACCTACAACACGGTGTTTCAAGCTGAAAGTCTAGGTATCCTTGAGGCAGCTAGAACAATTGCGATGAAGAAGGTGGAAGACTGCTCCATCCGCATACTATCAGACAGCATGTCAGCACTACAGGCATTAAATAGTAATTCTACCACATCAGGTATGATCTATGAATGTCATAAGGCCTTGACACAGGTAAGTGACCGGAATGAGATCACCTTACAATGGATCAAAGGCCATAGTAACTCGTGGGGGAACGATAGGGCAGATGAGCTAGCAAGAAGAGGTTCGGACATGACGGCGACAGGACCAGAGCCCATCGTCTCGTTACCTTCTTGCTGGCTCAAAGGCCAAATTCGACAACGAACTAAACGCCAACACAACAACGCTTGGCGTGAAGTTGTAGACTGTAGACAGGCGAAAGAATCGCTTCCAAACATTGATGCCAAAATGTCGAACCGTATCATCAAACTTAACAGACCTCAACTTAGGCAAATAACCGCGGCCTTAACCGGCCACGGACCATATAATAAACATCTATTTAATATAGGTATAACTGACAGTCCACTTTGCAGGGCATGCATGGGGGCAGATGAAACGGCTGCACATGTGATCTTGTATTGTCCAGGTGTAGCGGAGTACCGGGCTCAACATCTTGGCATTCCTAGGTCACTCCCGGAAATCTTCGGCAAGACAAAGAAGTTGCTGAAATTCCTGGAGGAACTGGGATGGCAGGAGTAACGAGAATTTAAATTCCCACACACGCAAAATAGGCGCATAGTCGTCGAGTTGCGGAAACCAGCCCGAACATACCATACCATACCATACCATACCCTTTAATATTTAATAAAAAAAGAATTTAATTTAATAAAAAAAATTAATTTAATAAAAAAAGAATCATGAAAATCAAACTCGTGGCCAAACATAAAAATAAAATAAAAATATGTATCAAATTTAGAAACTTTTTTTTCGTCGGTAAAAAATTTGGTAAGTAGATCTCTCAATATAAGCTATTAGACAATTGTAGTTTTACAAAAAATAAAAACAAGAGGTAACACTATATTAGAGAGAAAAAACCAAAATTTCAAACCCACATAATATTAATATAGGTCATTGAAATTAAAATGGATGTTTTTAAATCACTTTTTTGAAGTTATACTTCTTTTGGCACGTTTGGAAAAATTATGAGAAAAATTTTATTACGATGCGCGCGCACACCGACAGCCAAAAAGCGACATGATGAAGTTAGCTGCATTCCTTTTACAAACAGAGAGTTGTCACATACGGCATGAAATCTTTAGCTTTTTTTGTTCTGTTACGCCAAAGAAGTATAACTTCTTACGTGCGTACATAACAAACACACACACGTTTTTTCTTATTCGTAGCTTGTATTGGTCTGTTGTACAAATTATTTACATATGTAATAGTTAATAAAGTTTTTTCCCCTTACCTGCCTCCATCAGTACCATTATCATTCACATAATTCCACACAAACACCCTCGGGGAAGTATCTCCTCGCACCTCACACACCAAAGTTAGGTTATCATAGGCTCTCCGCACTAGCACATCTGTATACTCGGTATCACCTGGGCTGTATAGGGCTAGAAATGGTGGCTGCGGTTCGCTTGTGCCTGGAACAGTTTGAAATAGTTTTAACTTTATACATAATATTCACTCTCAGAATGATAATTATTAAATTTGATAATTATCAAAAGCAATAGAGCCGTCAAAATATACTAGCAATAAGAATAGATACTACTGATATGATGTAGATATAACAATTATGCTGGAACCAAGACAACAAGAATTTTAATGGTTTGTTATTTCATTCTTAATATTGTCTTTTTGCAGGGACACCATATTAAAGAAGAAACATTACCTATTATACTCGTATGGATGGAACAATTATTATTTTTTGAATAGATTATTTAATTATTCTAAATTCAAAAGAAAATCTAAGCTAATATTCTACAATATGTTTTTGTAGGTCTATACTTTAAATATATTGGATATATTTAAAGTATAGACCTATAAAGAATAAATGAATGCCCCCAGTGGGAATCAAACCCACAACTGCTGGCACAGCAAGTATGTTCACTACAAACTGAGTCAAACATGTTGACAAATGTTTTTTTTAATTCCACTAACATAATAATAAAACTGAAGAAATATATAAGGAAACAAGAGTAAGTAAAAATACATTTGAATATAAGGAATTGTGTAAATAAAAACAAAGCTACATAAAAAAAGAGACAAAAGGGCAATTATACTTAACCTTTCCTTGAATTTTAATTTATGTATTTTTACACTTACAGACCTTCACATGAAGTAAATACATTGATCAAAATTGACATTATTTTGTAATGTCGAAACTGATGTAAGTATACCAAATTATTTTTCATGCAAACATCACTACTAATATTATAAATGTGAAGGTTTGTGAGGACGGATTGATGGTTGTTTGTTACTCTTTCACGCAAGAACTGTTGAACGGATCTGGATAAAATTTGACAAAGAAATAGATTGTAGTCTGGAATAACACATAGGTTACCTTTAATCATGGAAAAATGTACGGTTCCTGTGGGATAGATTTGTTTTTGTCTAGTTACGAAACAGAAGCAAAGCAAGGTAGAGTCGCTAGTATGATTATAAATTGAATACCAGGTTTTGTTTGGGATTTCACTTTTGGGGTGTATCTATAAAAATACCATATATTACGAAGTTACCTTTTTAGCTATCTTTAAGTGAGAAGGTTTTTAAAATTATCATCTATGTTTTGCAAGCAAATAAGCAATTTACATCTGTATATTATGTGTATGATTATGTACCTACATATTCAATATCATTTTACAGAGAACTATTTATAAGTTGACTAGCGACTCACATATAATGAGTTTTATATCCTTTACTTTGATAAATGATTGATTCCCTGTACAAAGTTCCACCCTCCTTTTCACCCCCTCGAGGAATGATTGAAACATGGTAAAAACTATCTCCATACCAAATTTTGTCTAAATTGGTTCAGTGGATTAAATGTGAAAAGGTAACTAACAGATAGACAGATAGATTTACTTTCGCATTTATAATATGAGTATGGATTATTGAATTTTATAAAAGTGTATTAATAACAAAAACATCTGCATATCATAATTATTCATTGTAATAAATCTTTTATTAATTTATGTTGAATTTTAATCATGTTTTTGTCCCATTTTTTTATACGTTTATTTTCATGGATAGCAAATATTTTTATAACATAACTGTTTTAGAACTACACGGTTGATTATAGTTAAATGTTAATGTGAATAGAGCCTAAGAAAAAGGAATGTTATAAAAAAATCCGTTATGTTTGATACATAGAAGTATGCCGTAGAATAATATAATAACGGTACCAGTATTATAATAAGAATAAAGCCGTCAAAAAGTCACACCTTCAACGAACAGTTAAGATCTATAATAATTCAAGGCCCTCTATACAACAAAATATATTTTTTTAAATTACATGAATTTACGTTCCTACAAAAGGCACGGGTAAACTTAATATATTTAATACATACATGTTCCTGAGATATAAACAAGGATGGTAACGCACGTAAAAACGTCTTTCACAAATCCAAACATTTTTATTTATTTCACATTTTCACTCAAGTCTCAACTGACATTCAACAAACTACGCCATTTTTGTTTCATTTTGGCCCTGTACGTTCCGTTTTGCGTTTCAGAATTATATAAAATTTGTATGTGTATGCTAATAAAAATAAACTGCTTATTTAAACGTGTTAATTTATTTAACACACTATAAAATAGTTCATCAATGATATAAAATTAAAAAAAAAATTAATGGTATATTTCTTAAACACTTTAAAATAAAACAGACTCATATCAAATTATAAAAATTTACTTTACCTATAGGCCACAGAACAAAGAACATTGAAACTTAATTTACTTATACTAATTAAATATGTGCTTTTTTATTTTAAATGTATCCATCTTTCTTTTATTTAAATAATAATGCTAAGTTTTTTGTGAAATCGGTAATTATTTTCAATCAATTCTTTGAGCATAAGCATCCCTAATCGTAGACTGAGATTATCTGTCTACGTCCATATAGATAGTTTTAAAATTTAAATGTGACATTTCAAGTCTTGTATTGATGACACATAATAGGTACATCACCTTTCTAAGTTTCTATGATAAATAGTAAATACAATTTTTATTTTTATGTCTAAATTGTATAATAATTAATATAGTGTGAAAACAAAATGGATATAAATAGATTGCCAAATGATAAAAAGCTACATCTATGCAGATGGTATTTTAAAGGTAAAATACGAAACTCCTAAATACATTAAATTTATAAGTCCAATATATTTATCTAATTTATAAATTAACAAAGCGCTTTAAAACTAATTGTAGTCTATAATGATTTTTTATATCCCTGTAAATGTCTAGTTTTATATAAATGTACGATTTTCTCTGTATTGAAATATACATAGTTGGAGATGTTGTAGCAACTTCGTTCACGGTGGAAGACCAAGTATAGATAAAAGCTCAAATATTAATAACGAAGACCAAAAGTTTGAATTACAAAAAATCAGTTTCTCTACACTTATTAATCTAACTACTAGTTTCTATTCAAAATCAATAGTTTGGCTAAAAATCTATCTATACTTAGTATAAAAGAAAGTAGCTGTCTGCGTCTGTCTGTTTCTCTGCTTACTTCTTACAAACCATGTAACGAATTATGATACGGTTTTCACTAATATAAAGACTGATAAACAAACAAGGTTTATGTATTTATTGTAAATATTTGGTACTTTATATGTCTGATCCTAGACGGTGTTTTGTCAAAAAAAACTGATTTCATACAATTACATGGCCAACACTGGCTAAACCTTTAGATATACATAAAAATAATGTACTAGAAAATTGTATGTCTTAAAAAAGCCTACAGAAAAGTCCACAATAGCAATGTTTCTATCTCCTAAGTTCATTATTACTATATAAAACTTACCTAGGGATGTACCCGAGTTTTTTTAACTGTATTTTACATTATTTCAGTTGGATGCGTTCTCTTGCCGTTTGTCTGGGCAGTTAATGCAGTATGGTTTTTCAAGGAGGCCTTTATGAAGCCACCATATGATGAACAGAAACAAATAAAGAGATGTAAGTTATTAGAGCTTTGTTTAGAATATTTCTCTTTACTTGTTATTAATTTGTTAAATCAATAATTAAAGTTGCTTTAATTATAGTGTATTTTATATTATATTAAAAAACAAAATTTTTATGCAAGTAATTTTTATTGAAAAATTTTGTTAGTTTAATCATATTTAAATTTGTCCTTTTGGCCTAGGACATTTTTTTAACAAATTTTAGTTTTTCCTATACAATTCCTTTATTTCCAGATGTAATAATGAGTGGGGCTGGGGCGATTGCATGGGCAATTATTCTATTGTTTTGGGTAGTAACTTTCCAAGTACAGAGGGTTTCATGGGGATCTACAGGAGATTATCTGTCTTTTGTGGTGCCTCTTGGACGAGCGTAACTTCTTTTACTGTTGTCAGTAACCAAAATAAACTATGGAATTAGTTTAAAATATTACTTTTGCATAACAATTACTAAAAAATGAATATTTTCCATATAGAATTTGTGTTTTGTAAAGAGATTTCAAATCAAAAAAATTCAGCTTTATTTATAAGTTCTAATTTTAAGTTTATGTGTAAATACTAAATAATAAATTAAATAAAAATCATGAATACTTATGTAGTTTTATTTGTACAGTACATATATACAATATAACATAAATGCGACAATATTTAATTATTCTATGACAACAAACAGACAGATGTAAAATTTTATATAAAGATACATATAGATTTGGTTTAGAGCAAAAATGTACATAAAAATAGAACTTAGCTTTTCAACTTACATAATATATTTATTTTGATTAATAAATTAATAACATTTTTCTAACAAATCTCTAATATTTGAACAATTTTTCTTATAATGTTTGAATTATTTTAGTTTTTTGTTGAATTATTTTAATTATTATTTAGTTTGAATTATTTTAGTTTGTTGTTGAATTATTTTAGTGTTAATTAAGAAAAATGAGTAACTTCAAATTCCCTATACAAAATTTCATCCCCATTTTCACCCCCTTACGGGATGATTTCCGGGATAATAACTATCCTATATCCTTCTCAGGGTCTCAAAGTATCTTACAAAATTTCATCTAAATCGGTCCAGTAGTTTCGGAGCCCATTCAGTACAAACAAACAAATAAAAAATCAAATCTTACTTTGTTATAATATTAGTACAGATATTGTTGAAAAAAAGGTAAAATGTTAGATCAAGATTGATTTAATTTTCTATGTATTTAAATTACATTGTCACTATTACAAGTGATACTAAGTGATACTAAGTGATAGTTATAACTTATTAGCATTTAGCATACACACTTAATATTGAAAAGTTAAGAATATATACATACATATAAATTGTGCGTTCAACTGAGGTTCTTTCAAATATTTTTTGTAAGTTATTCAAATTATATTCTATACTTTGGTTGAACTTATTAAAAAACCTCAATATGATATGAAAGTCACATGTTACACCATAATTGTATATAGAAAAGAAAAATGCCATATTTTGTTTTTTTGGTGATATCTGGGTTTACAATGTGGGTTTTATTCGTATCTCACCCACAAAACTTTAATTTTTAACATTGTTCTATGAATTTTTCTATTAATCTTCTACTTAAAGTTCAATAGGTTTCTAAGGAAAAAATTTATAGCAGCAAAATTAAATATAATCCGACCAAAATATGTGGTCATGTCAAGACAGTGTAAATATTAAAATGAGTTTATAACAAAAGATAATATTCAATTTTATGCTATACGGTTGGTATCAGACCATTGTCCACCACGCTGGCGAAGTGCGGATTGGCGGACTTCACATGTCTTTCGAACTTGCTAGGTTCTCTCACACATGCAGGTCTCCTCACGATGCTCTCCTTCACCGTAAGACAAGTGGTAATCATGTTGGAAATGATTCGCACATGAAAATATCAAAAGTGCGAGATCTAGGATTTGAACCTGCTTCGAAATACGAGTTCAAGCAAGTCGATACACATTTTAGTCGTATTATACTATTTCGCTTTTATAGAAAATCGTAAATCTACATTCATTAGAATAACTCATCTCTATTTTTCATTCAACTGATTAGATGTTTTTTTTTTATATTAGTAAAAAATTCCTAATTTATTTTGCTATAATTTCTTTGTTATTTAAACATATTTCGCGCAAAGTTAATTATAAAGTCCATACATATATATTTTACTCATATTTTTGTGAATTATTTTATATAAAAAAAATCACAAAAAATATTAACCTTAAAAAAAAGTAAAACTAAAAAAA
Organism: Brenthis hecate; assembly: GCA_951806755.1. NCBI lineage: Eukaryota > Metazoa > Arthropoda > Insecta > Lepidoptera > Nymphalidae > Brenthis > Brenthis hecate. The sequence continues at coordinate 594,500 of OX638282.1, read as the reverse complement.
AAACTTTTTAAAGTCATAAAATATTTATTTTTTTGTAGTAAACATATCAAAGTCGTAGAACAACACGATCCATTTGTAACTATAATACTGTTCACTCAATACGCACGAGTCGGGGCGAGGCGAGGCGCCGCTCCTGCCTTATTTTGGCTATTTCCGATTTTGCTATCCTGAAACCATAAAAAAATATACAATTAGTAATAAAACATTAGATTTACGCGAATATTTGATATTTTAAATAAAACTAAAATCTTTTCGAATTTAATCGCTGAGTCTCAACCTTTCTCGTGACCATGATTGCTGTAAACTGTAAAGCATTCGAAACGTCGGGAAGAAAAATCAAAATAAATCCGTGAAATTCCTATAAGATAGTTTTATTCAAAATATACAGTTGTTTTTTGATATATCTATAAATTTTTACTTATTTTTTTTTTAACTTTATTCAATAAAATATTTTCTGTACATGTTTTTAAAAAAGAATGTATGTAAATAAAATTTGTTGAAGGTCTTATCTATTATCAGGATTGTCACTTTGATATTAAACTGATTTAAAGTTATACAAAAAATTATATAAATTAAAATACAAAAAATTACGACATTAGGAAAAAAGAAAATAAAAAAATTCAATTCAATTCTCTTGTTCAAAACGTGCCAATTCAATTAAAAATTAAAAAAAAACTACTAATAATACGAAAACCTAAAAAAACCCTAACTTTATACCAATTAAGGCTCTTATTTGTATATTTAATATGTAAAAACTCGATTGGTTTGTGTTATCCGATTATTATTTACTAGCGACTCACCCTCGCTTCGCTCGGGTTCGTCCCTAGCTTGCTTCCCCATATGTCCTTCCCAGGGTCTCAAACTATCTTCTCACCAAATCGGTTCAGTAGATCCAGAGATTACCCCCTACAACGTCACAAACTCACAAACTTTAACTCTTTATAATATTATAGTATATATTACCTCAGCAACAGCAGCAACGCTATGACATCGCAAGATATCAACATGTAGAACACGTAGGACCAGCTGCCGGCGCTCGAGACCACGCCCGCCACCATCGGGCCCACCGCTGCGCCTAGATATGGTTATTATATTACAAACCTAAATACATTTTAAATAAATTAAATTTAAAACTAAACTATTATAAATTCGTAAGTTTGTATGTATTTGTGTGTGCTTTTTTCCGGTGACGGGAAAAATACAATTACGTATCATAGGGTCGCAGTATGTCGGACTTGGTGCTTTATTTGACCGATATCGACTAATCCCATCTCCCCTTCTGTACCTTCATGATACCTCGTGGGATTGCCGATATGCATTACTTCACGACTGTGTGTGTGTTTGTGTGTGTGTGTGAGTATGTGTTTGTGTGTATGTTTGTCACTCTTTCACGCTGTAACGTCTGGGCGGATTGGATGAAATGTAGTACACAAATAATACTATGAGCTGTAGTAACACACAAGTTGTAAAAAATAAATGTTGCTAAAAGCACCACATTAATATATTTATAAATAAATAACATTATCTGAAGGAATGTAATTTTTTTTTAAATAAAAGTTTTTTTTTAATAAATCGAGCAGTTTTTTGATTATATTTAATAAAAAGGAAATAATGTAATAATTATTATTTTGTAAAAAAAAACATCCTAAACTTACTAAGTATTGCATAAGATAATTCACTTCTTGTTGTTTATCTAACACAAACTTTATTAAGCGTAACAAAATAAACATTTTTATCAAATTTTTCTGCAGGGACAAAATTAATAACCAAATTCATTTTACCAATTGTGAAAAATTACCATTTTTACCATTTCTTATAGTGGTTATTATGAAAATTGGTAAATGTTATTATTGTAATGGTATAAGCAAAATTGTAACTTACCTATACTGCCAGTGCCGTCTATGATGGCGGTCACTGTGGCCAGCGCGTGGGAATCCCCGGCTAAGCTACTGTGCGTACCTTAAAATAAAGATTTTCAATGCTATATAATGCAAAAAGATTTCAAATCCGATGCGTGCTTCCATAGATTAGCACGTGCAGACATACAAGTTCAGTTTTATATCTATACAAATAAATAAAATTGAAGTATCCGTTTGTTTTTTGAAATTTTCATACTATTTCTTTATTCCTCAAATATATAAATCATATTCATTGTATCGCCCTATATGTAATATATTAAATTCACAATTTAATCTATGGTATATTTAATTTTTAATTAATTCTTCTATTTTATTTGTCACATAAACGTATTAACTGTGTGTAATTGTATATATTTGTATTGTTCTTTTAGATGTTAATGTTGTACTAATTTAATAGCATGTTGTAATTACCTCTAATTAAAAGTGCAATCATCGTGTTTCTATAGTAATGAAAAAAAATTTAATATGTAATTTATTATTGTAACTTATGTTGGTAATTCTAAATAAATTAAAATAACAGCTTTTTCTAAATGCATCAGATGTCTGTCTGTTTGTTTCAGTTAATCTCCGAAATAGGTTTAAAAAGTGATACAAAGTTCTTTTCACATATTAATATTTCATATATACATTAACCTAATAAAATGTACATTGTACAACTAATAGTGATTTCACAATATAAAAAAAACATAAAATAGGCGATTTTCCTCAATTATTTTAACCGATATCCCTTGTAAAACAATACTAATGTTCAACAATGAGTAATTTTTGTTACAATGTGTAAGTAAATTACTTACACCGACAACCCTAAACTCATTTCCCGACTCTCATATAAAAGTAAGGACGCCAATACGGAGAACTTTCTCGCATATCAACTCTACCCCATACGAATACCCTATACTTCATTTCGTCACAGTCATAATCGAACTCACCTAATTCAGCGCTAACCGCAGTAGTGATGAGAGCGTAAGGTCCATTCACTAGCACGCCGGCCACTACCAGCAACGCTACGTTGAGAGTGTACGACATCGCTCCCCACGTCTGGTATGCTAGGAGCTGGGAAATATATAAAATATATTATGTATATTTAATAGATTCTTGTGTATCATAATTTTCTTATATAATAGCGACTCTCTATGTGGCTATGAACAGTGTCTGTGTTATAACTTATAAGTTTCATCTAAATCCATTCAGACGTTACGGCGTGAATGAGTAACAAACACACACTTTCACATTTATAAAAATAAGTCATGTGTTAATATAAAAAATCGACAAACACCGACAAGTACCGTCGAAAACCATAAAAAACTCGTCTGATTGTGCACAAACAAACACACTAATCAATATTTCATTAACAGTAAATACAACACAACATCTTCTAAATGTACTGTTTACATTAATTATTTCAGTATTAAGCAGTAGGATGACAAAAAAAGTGCTCATTTCAACTCACCTCATTCTCTAGCTATTATATCTATGAGAGGACACAAATAAACAAAACAAACTCACCTAACTCTATTTACATTACCTAAACGATCACACATTTGTCATTTTGTATATTATATTGTATAATTTTATTTACCTGTAATACTTACCAATTATCAAAAACATTTTTTATGTGATGTTATCTTGGTGAATAAAGGCTAATTATTATTATATCCATGCTAATATTATAAATGTGAAAGTGTGTTTATTTGTTTGTCTTTCTTTCACGTGGAAACGGAACGTGCGTTTTTTTGTGTGGAGATAATTTTGAGGGCTGGAGAGTGACATAGGCTACTTTTTACCACGCGAGATTATCTCATTCGCACGGGAAAACATGTTATAATAATACAACTCAAAAAAATATTTATGACCAGAATTACTTGAAATTTGGTATTAATGCTCTTCAGTACAATTGAAATAAATAGGTCGTTTAGCAGTTTTCGAAATTCATCCCATAACGGGGTAAAATGAGGCATGAAAGTTTGTATGAAACCTACCTTTATAAAGTCTTTTGTAGTTTTAGCGCGAGCGAAACCGCGGATTCTGCTAGTTATTATATAAATGATGACACAAACAAAGGAGCACTCACAGTGGGCGCGCACACGGCGTAGAACACGGCGCAGACGAGGGCGGGCGCGCCGGCGCAGTCCGCCAGCAGCCCCGCCAGCGCCGCGCCCGCCACGCCGCCCGCGTCGAACGCCGTGCTCAGCTCGCCCGACTCCTTCGGCGTCAGGTTTGCTGTGTGTGACACAAACAGACACACTCATAGTGGGACAGTAAGGCATAGTAATTTGGATGTTAGGTTACTTGAGACTCGTCTGGCTGTTCAGGGGTTAAGTTTTCTGTGTTGGCGGGAGGGGGAGGGGGGGGGGGGATCAATGAATATTTAATGAGATTACCAAATACTAACGCGATGTTTAAAAAATAAATTTAATGTTGTTAATATAATGTACCTACCTACACCTCACTAAATTAACATACAACATACATACATACATACATATATGTTATATATTCTAGTTATTTGATTTAAAATTTCTTATTTTCTTATAAAATATGGCTAGGGAGCCAAATAACTTGAATCCATGCTAATATTATAATTTATAAATGCGAAAGTAACTATGTCTGTCTGTTACCTTTTCATGCTTAATCCTTTGAACCGATTTAGATTTTGTTATGGAAAGATAGTTTGAGACCCTGAGAAGGACATAGGATAGTTTTTATCCCGGAAATCATCCCAGGGGGTGGGGGGTTGGAAGTCCTTATGGAGAATCGATCATTTCAAATTCGACAAAAATAATACTCACTTGATGAATTTATATACAAAGGGAGCCAGTACAAAAACGTGTAACTGACTAGTTTCGCAAAGAACAGCGATAATGAAAACTCAATCACTCCCGGTATAGCCAACGCGCGCGAGAGCGACACAGCACTACCGTTAGAGCGAGAGGAACGACGTGACAACAAGGCCGTCTCTTCTGTTACATCTTCCTGTTGGTACTGGAAATAAATATATTTTTATTTCTCTACTAATATTATATTATAGGGTTTCTGGTTTATTAATTTGACATTCTTTCATGTAGCAATGAATAGTTTTTTTTAATACAGGTATTTTTATAGGCGTTAAGAGATTATTCTATACATAAAACACAAAAAAGAAACTTCTTAGTATATTCTAGTGGTCTAACTAGTCTTTGTAATAAAGATAAATTCGTTGATAATTCTAAAGCAGACGAGAAATCAAATAATTGCAGGAGAACATCAGTCATTATTTTTTATAGAACTGAGGAATCTAAAGCGGATTATACAACATACAACATAAAAAATAACGTTTTATTAAAAGGAATCTTTCAATTTAATTCACAGAAAACAAAAATTTTGACAAATCTTGAACTCTAATGTTTAATAAAATACAGAGATTTCAGCATACAATAGTAAAAAAATTTTTTCATCATTGGTAAATAAATATAACCAACCGTGAAAAATAAAAAACAAAATAGTTCAAAAGTTGGCAAAAATAGAAAGAAACGAAATGGTAAATTAGAAATTAGAACTAGAAAAAGAGGAAATATAAATAGATTTTACCAATTTTCAAGTAAAGTTAGTACAAATGACAACAAAGCTCTTACCGGCGGTGAGTTAGCCGAGTGGCGCGAGGGTCGCAAACTCGCAGCCTGCAAACATGCTGTTATTTAGTGATAGTGAGACAGTGATAATGAGATATAGTGATTGTGAGACATAGTGATAGATAAAAATGGCGGTAATGAAATAGAGATAGTGATATATAGTGATAGTGAGATAAGTAGGTTAAAGAAAACCTTTTTCCGATATATTACAACTATAAGAAAGGGTTTGTATAAAAGATATTGTGCATTATTTTCAACAAAAATATTAAAAAATGTACCTTAACATAATATCGTTATTAAGATGCATGTACAAAAATATGTACGTATGTATTTTGTTCTAACCAATTTCCACTCACAGACGTTCGAATTATGTATAAACCTTATGTATAACATAATTAAATTTATATTTTTTTTATATATACCAATTTAAAAGCTATGGTCTGATAGTCTTACCAAGATAATTAATATATTTCAAAAATATCCAATTTATATTACAAAGCGCTTACAATACATATTTTTTTCCAATTATAATTGTTTGTATTCTTAATGTACGACACTCACACCACTAAAATTTAATGTTTTATCTTTTACAATACGTCACCGTACTTATTTATTCAAACGACCAATACTTGTTGAACTTCACTGTAGACAGTTTCTTTCCTCTATTTAAAAAACAAAGCAATATTTCAAAAAAAATTATATACATACATACATATGTACAAAATACATTTTTTCGGCTTTATAAAGTAAAACGTGTATTTAATAACAATAGAATTGACATTTAAAAGTCAATAATTCTATATTAAAAACTCTTTCGGTGAATTGGTCGTTTGGACTAACAAGCACTGAGAAGACGAGTAATAAAAAAAGCCATGCAACAGATAATAAAGCAAACTTACCTGATCCCCAACTATGACTTGTGCTGTTTCTTCTTCATCATCAGATCTATGCGACTGGCGGCTAGACTAGATAAGATATTTTAAATTATTGAAGAAAAATGAAAATAATTCATTAATATGCTTCCCCATCTATACAGAGAAATAAATTTGAAGTGTCTGTTTGTAATGCCAAAATAACAGCTTTTTACTAAATTCACATGAAATTATATACTGTACTTATAAGAAAAACACAACTTTAAAAAAAAAATTTTTAGTCTATCTGTGTTTGGTCACATAGCAGCCTAATGTTGTTGGTGTTACTTAGGCTATTTTTATTTTAGAAAAAGAATTAGGGTTTCGCTCAAAAAAACTAAAACGCACCCGATCGAAGCGAGGGTAAGTCGTTAGTTGATATATGTATGTATCAAAAATATAATATTATATATTTGTCAGACGATAACAACGGTTACCATGGCAACACTGCAATGTATTCTATCTCATTCTCTCGCCGGCTTAATCCTATATATTTGTGTGTTTGTCTCTTTTTAGTGTCACATTTTCGTTTCATCGAGTTTAAAATCACAACGATTCTAAAGAAGTTTCATTTCAATAATAATATGATCATTGCTATCGATACATACCGGTCTATCCACAGTCACGCCAACGTTTCTGGGGTCCGGGACTAGGAACAGGAAGACGAACATACCGACTATACCCATCACCAGCGCCGGGTAAACAAACGATAGAGACCAATCGTGCTCTACGTATTCCGCCGCCATCACTGTCCCTGTTCAGGGAGAAATGGTGCTTTTGGTCAATTCAATTATTTTGTTATTGGCTTTGAAGTGTGCCAATTGAGCACAGATGACTTCGCCAATATAACGTAGAATGTAGAAGACATGAGAAACACAGCTTGCCAAATTATACCTCACTTTGGCCAATGCCTGTTTTTAGGAAGTATTGTTTGTCTGTATGTTTTTATGTTTGCTCATTGTTTTTACTGTGGTGCAAATGTTAGTTCATTGTAATACAATACAAGATTCAATTCTAATAATTAGATTTTAAATTTAGCGACATTTTCGGTCTTTCTCGCGATTATATTTTGATTTTTTTGCTCCGGACGCGCGGACTAAATTCCAAGAAAACTTGAAAAGATAGTTCAATTGAAAATGTCAAATATTCGCATAAGCCAAAAAGTATTATTAATTAGTCATACCTAAAATATTTCCGAGGGAAGTGTGTGAATTCCACAGTCCGAAAATAAGTCCTTTTTTGGCATTCCCAAACCATTTGCCAACTATGGCTACAGTGCCAGGCCAACCTGTGGTCTGGGCAATGCCTGCGCCTGCCTACAATATAATAATCAAATAAAAAAAAAAAGATAAACGTTTAACCGTCTTCAAAAAGAAGAGAGAAGAGGAGAGAGATTATAAACATTAGTATGACAAAATAATCAGAATCCAAAGCCAGTATTTTATTTAAGGCCAAATAATATTTAATTTAGGGTTGCTTATGTGTGTTTATTTTGCCTGTACTGTGAAGTACTGTGAAGATCTGGCTGAAAAAACTCATCGATAGATCTTTTCTGAAGTTTTTTTCATTTTCTATTTATCCAACATTAAAAAAGCTCGAAAGCGACAATCATTCCACTTAATGGGTTATCATACTCTTATTAAAACTGTACATTAAATAATAATAATTAAAAGTAGATTAAGAAATTAATTTTAATAAAATCTATCAAAACTATAAACAGATCAAAATATTGATGAAATCCAAAAAAAAAAAACGCATACAAACCTGAACTAACAAATAATACGATATATCGTGTACATCCAACGTCCTGCCAAGTCCGAACAGGTAGCAAAAGATGGCCGACACTAACATACCTAGTGATAAGAAATACCTCAAGTCTACCCTCTCTGCTATCATACCTGGAATGTAAGACATAAATGGCTTTATAATATGACTTGGTTTAAAGATGGCCTAAGCCCTTGGATTCAAGGTTAAGTCGCGGGTCAGACCTAAAATAGTGGTTCGGTTTTTCTGTAAAAAATTTCTTAGCCCGAATTGGGAAGTTGGTGGTTTTTCATCCCCATGCCGAGGTAAGGCTTTTGGTCTGCACCTGATTTTTATCCGGTCGTGCCAAATTGTGGTGTCCTATCGGAGGTAACAGTACATGAATATAGACTAGTAGTTTTTATTTCATATTACATATATGTATGTAACATTATATAGCAACTTATAGTGCTTTAAACAGAGACTATCGTAGGAAGTCGTGTCTGTATATTTGTATTTCATATCTGATGATGAAAATTCTTACCAGAAACAAACATGGCCCCCGCGTAGGAGAAGAGGAAGGCCGAATCCAGGGTGCCCAACAATGTGTTCGCATCTTTCGTATCTGCAACAACACTACAGTTAGCTTTATCATTCAGTTGTTATACATTATATTTGTGTAATATTGTATTTGTTCGCAACAGATACAAACAGATATTGACCCACTCAAAAAAAGAGGTACTTAATTCATCTATTCCAGACAGGCCGGTTGTAAGACTTTTGCCAAAACCGATCAGCAGTATGGAAGACGTACTCCGCCGACCCCAAGTAATTTAGAAATGGGCAGGAGACCCAAATCGGCTGGAGCGATTTTGATAAAAGTTTGGTAGCGATCGGAAGTTTGAACGCGGGCGAAACAGCGGATATTGCTAGTCCCTATTAATATTATAAATGTGAAAGTTTGTAAGTATGGATGTTTGTTACTCTTTTACGCCAGAACGGCTGAATGAATCTGGATGAAATTTGGCACAGAGATTATATGGAATAGCGCATAGGCTACTTTATATCCCGGGAAAAAGTACGGTTCTCGCGGGATAGGTTTGTTTTATTCCCCTAAAGGCAAACCCGAGCGAAGCGAGGGTGTGCCGCTAGTATTACATAAATTACCAGACATCATCATTATATAGATCAAAAAGACGAAATAACAGCGTATATACATTTTAAACATAATATATTACATTCAAAGTAGGTTAAATGGCTGCGTTCCGCACAAATGTTATCTCGTGAATATTTTAAATCAGGTCAAGTAAAAACTAGACGAAATGTATAATTTGAAATAGTTACGCGGCGATACATTTTTACATGAGAAAAAGTGTGGTTTTATTTTCTTATCGCTTTTCAATTTCTGTTAACGCCCACGTACTTTATTATTTCTATCCGACTTCTCTAGAAAGAAGGTAATGTTTTATGATGTTTCATTACTTAACTGAAACTTTTTATATAATTATTATATAATAATAGGTTTAATTCACAAAATGAAAATATGTCTGGAAATGTGATATGTGACATAACAAAAAAGTTAAGAGTTTCTAATATTAAATTCACCGATCAATCTCCCCTGTGTCTTGTCGTGACACTAGCGAAGTAATCTGTGCTCAGCTGGCAAGTTTGAAGCCATTAACGAGAGAATTGTTCTTCTAAGTTTCCTTTTAGAGCACTCAAAATGTTTTATTATCGTTATAAAACAAAAACTGCTTCGTTGGTCTAGTGGCCAGTATACATATGTATGACTACACGTGAGGCTGCAGATTCCAAGGTTCTGGAGTTCGAGTTCCGTATCAGACTATGTATAGTGATTAGGTTTTTGTAAATGGGAGAGTAACAACACCCCATGTCGAGGCAGAGAACGTAAAGCTATCAGTCTTGCACCTAATTTCTCACCAGTCGTGTCGAATTGTCATCCCACTGGAGTATGAGAGTAAAAGAAATAGGTAGTACACGAGGGATATAAAATTAGTAAATACTTACTAAAAGGTGCCCAATTGCACCACTGATCATCTCCAGGTCTTATCCCGGGGGGTGGGACTAGAGTGCTGCAGTTCTGGTGGAGGACACTCTTAACCACTGATATGGGTTTCCTCGTCAAGTGGTATGTCATGTACGTAAAGTATGTGAGGATAAGCACACTCGCTTGATACCTAGTAGAAAAAAAAACTTTGTAAATGTTTGTTTCAATAATGGTAAATTTCATTCAGATATGGTAAATTTTATTATTATTTCATATTATTTCTGTACATGTGTGTTTGTTTGTTACTTCTTCACGTTGAAATGGCTCGTTTCTACACAGGTGCACAATTACCTGCAGAGACATATAGGCTACCAATAGGCATCTAGGAATATTGACCAAACAAAGGAAAAATAAATCACTAGTGGTCAAAATAAATATAAGTCGCTTGCAGATTTTATACCCGCTATGTCTCATGTAAAAACAGATACCCAACACAATACACCATTTACAATTTATTTCCATTTCAGGAAAATAAATCATGACATTGAGTCCTCTGCACATTGCCAATGTTAAATCAAAGGGTGAAGGTTCTAGTCACTAGCCATCTTTGTAAAATATATATTCAAGAATACAATGTTTTGATATATCACTCAGACTCTGACATTGATATTGAAGGTTGGAAATTTTCATATTATGATAATAATTCAAAAAGATTACATTCAAGCAAAATTTCAGCAAGTAATACAACAGCAACAATAGCATTCCCAAGGAGGGTTGACGTCAGGCAGGCGTGAGGCGGCCGGTCGGAAAACTTTTGCCAAATCCTATCAGCAGTACAGAAGATGTACTGTGCCGACCCCGAGTGATTGGGAAATGGGCAGGGAGAAGAATAATACAACAGCAACAATACATGTTAGACTGTCAGAGCGCAACACAGCCATCAATGTAGTTAAATTAAAAAAAAATCTAAAGGTCCTTGAATATATAAATAATTGTTTGATCATGTTTTTAAGTCAAAGTAGCTTTATTTAAGTCTTAAGAAACACACTCATTTTAACATAGCATAATCTAACACCTTGAGGAGTTAGGATTAGCATAACTAACCTTGTGACTTGAAAATATTAATAAAAATTACATCTGTACGTAAATTAAGGCAGTGGTAGCCCAGTGGTAACGCGTTCGCTTGGGAAACAGAATAAAGCGGGTTCAAATCCCGATTCTCGCACCTCTGATATTTTTATGTGACAATCATTTCCAACATGATTACCACTTGCCTTACGGTGAAGGAAAACATCGTGAAGAAACATGCATGTGTGAGAGAACCTAGCGAGTTCGAAGGACATGTGAAGTCCGCCAATCCGCACTTCGCCATCATGGTGGACTATGGTCTGATCCCCCGGAAGGGAGGCCCGTACCCCGCAGTGGGACGTTAAAAAGGGCTGAATACAATATATCTGTGCGACCAAATCTGACACAGTCTGAGTCAGTTTTTGTTAATACATATGTGTTTAGAAAACTATTATATCACATAACATAATCTTTAAAAGTAATGGGCAACTATTTACGGTTTAAAATAATACACCTACGTGCAGCCCTTTGAAGATAGGAGAAATGGATTAATACTTGGATAAACCTGTATACTTATACAGAACCCTACAAATATGAAATAATTGAATTTATAAAAGAAGTGTTATTTTCATATTACCCAAACATCAACCCTGACAAATTATTCATTTATGGTTAAACATGACCATGTCGGCATTACATGATATGATAGCATTATATTACATAGCAATCAAAATGATGATTCACACAAGCAGGCATGAGCTAAGTATGACTAATATATCTGTATAAAGTATTAGAATAAATACGATGAAAACAGTAAACTGCTTTATTGAAAATAACATACAATCATTATAGATATTTCAAACCCAAAAAGATGAAAATAAAAAGATATGGAATCTATGGAGCTGTTAAATGAAATTTGGATTTTTTTTTTCATATTAATCTCAGTAATATTTGGAATAGAAAACCCAATACAAGGTAGTAAAAATATGTAGTAAGCATTTGCTGCTCATATAAAGCCAACATTTATACAGTTTCAATGAGTGAGTCTCTCTCTGGTTCCTCTCAGCAGAACTGCTTTCTGAGCCGGTGATAACTTCCTCATGGACTGACTACACTGAAACTATTAATATTAAACTAGCTGTGCACCGCGGTTTCCTCCCCATTAAATTTGTTTGATTATGAACATCACTTTTACAATAATTTATGGAAGATTAGTTGACATTTATGATTAATGATCCGCTGCTTTGGGTTGTATCATAATGATATATAGCCTATAGCCTTCCTCAATAAACCGGCTATCTAATGCAAATTGGATTAATAGTTCCTGAGATTAGAGTGTTCGAACAAACAAACTCTGCCTCTTTATAATATTAGTATAGATTGATGATTCAAAAGTGCTTCTAATAAGTATATTTGAATAAAGTTTCATTCAATCATTCATTTTAATTCAATGTTACATGATAATCATTAATCTTTCCAATCTCAATTACTGATTATAATCTGATAAATGCTATGACCATTTTACTTTACAAAACATGGTAAAATTATCTATAAAATTGAATTTTGAGTAAATTTGTTATGTTTCATAATTTATATGTACATTATATCATTGTTTTATAAATAGAAGCATTCTCTTATAATTCACTAAAGCATTTAAAAAAAATCTCATATTAAGTTATTCACAAAAAGTGATCAGTTTAAATAATAATTTCATAGAAATAAAGGTTTCATAACAACAAAGTTACACTTTACCACTGAAAAAATGACTTTGAATGATTTTTTACTTGTAAAAGGACCTCAATAAAAAAAACTATTTATCGATTTTAAGTCAGTATCAATAAAATTTGTGTATAAAGATAAAATTATAAAATGAATAACACTAATATAATAATTACTAAATATTTATATTATTGAAACAAAACAGTAAGAAAATTAATTAGTTTGTTAACTTATTAGCTTGTCTACGTATTGAACTTACCATCTTAATCTATTTATTTGAAACCGAGGACATAACCATGAGCTTAATTTTTGTAAACATTGAATTCCGACTGGAGCATCTCTGCTAACTCCGCTCATTTTGAAACACTTTAACCACTTTCCTCTCATAAAACAAGTCTATATAATATAACCACAAATTATGCAAGCACGAAATCACACAAAGATCTAACTCACACTCATTGTTTAGAATGTAAAATCTTTTGTTTTATAACAATAATATTATAAACGGTATTTCACTATTACAATATGTTTTAACATAAAATACTTCTTCTCTAATATAAAAATTATATGTATTACGTGGGTTTCGCTAAGAGATAATTAATTTGTTTCAGCTAAAGCTATTAAATTAATGCAATCGGTAATTATTTAGAGATTTTAGTTCGAATTCTGTTGCGATCTTTTGACACGTCCCCATTTTGAATGTCATGTGTCAATGTCTCTTTTACGTTCAGTAATCAGTTCCACGAAGTAATGGACTCTACATATAACAAAATAGTAACTTAGCGAAATCTGTACGTGAAATGTTTTTAAAGACAATAACTTTAACGAATTGTTTACAGAATAAATACCCTAAAATACTAGTTATTAAAATTTTCGGTTTATCTGTATGTCTGTATTTCTGGGTGCGTTTCATACAAAAAAGTACTGAACCGATTTTAACTAAATTTTGTTTAGTGATAACTTATTACTCGAGGCAGGATACCTTTACTACAGGAAAATACTTCATTCACGGGAACACACGGGCAAACACTTTAACTGGTTCTATCGAGTCGTCCTTAGAAATTTACATGGCTAACGCTGGCTAAGCCTTAAGAGATACATTAAAACAATGTACTAGAAAACTGTAGGTCTAGGAAAGGACTACAGAAAAGAGTGCATATGTCTATCTCCTAAAGCGCACTCGCAATAACTGTTTATATCTATTTAAAACGTAGCTATGGACGCACTCGAGAGAAACGAGAGCACGTCGCTGTAATTTACATAAAAAATTACAATTATAAAATATATTTGTAAAAGATAATATTTAATGTATTTCATATTGTAATAACAATTAATAATTAAATAAAAGACTTAACGTGTGTGGTAGAGGTAAAGAAACCTCAACAACAACGTAGTCGTCGAAACAGCAATAAATGATAAGAAATTCTATTTTTATAGATACTGTACTTGCAACTTATCCTTCGCTAAGCTTCAGATTCGTCCCTAGACAAAAACAAATCTATCCCACGGGAATCGTACATTTTCCAGGATACAAAGTAACATATATACTAATTCAGACTATAATCTATCTCTGTGCCAAATTTCATCCAAATCCGTTCAGCCGTTCTGACGTGAAAGAGTAAAAAACATCCATCCATCCTCACAAACTTTCATACGAGTAGCTAATGTTTCTATAAAATAGTATTGAAAAGACAAAGTATAATATATAATAATTTGCTGGTGATAAGAGGATTTTTTTTTCCAAAGAATCGGCATTGCATTGGGCATTGCTATTGCCCTTGCCATATTTCCACTCCGATATGACTTGTAGGGTAAAACCCGGATAGTCGCCTCAGTGGGATACATGCCCCGGTTTTCAATACGCTATATTAGAGATGCCCCTGATGTTAGCACTCTTCTGTAATTTGAAGCGCCTCTTCCACAGACCTTAGGACGATGCCAGTAGTGGGACTAGGTAAACGTGTTTTGTCCGTGTGAGAGAAAATCTTCCGAGGCAGGACGTTGACGAGCGTTGAAGTTATATTCGTATGTATTTTCTATTGAATATTTTTTTTTACAGTTGTCGATTCAGTCAACTTTTTGCTTCTACGCGTGTACTGAAGTTTAAGTTACACTACCGATTACCTTAAACTGAAGAATAATATGTATTTATTTTTCAAAATATAAGGGCAAGTATCCGTACCGAAAAGGATAGTCGCCCCACATTATTTTGCGGATAGTCGCCCTGAGGACAATTTGTGTTGTAGGTTGGCGAAATGCCTCGCAAATATGAGCAAGAGCTTAGCATGCTTAAAAGGGCTAAGAAATTTGCAGAAGTTTTAAATTTCAACGAAAAAATTGTCAAAAAACAGGATAAAGAAGAAGAAACAAACATGCAAAACGAACTAGAATGGAGACAATGAAATAAAAAGATTTTAAGACAGTAGAAAATAAAGCAGCTGATAACGAGATGATAATTATGAAGAAAAGAGGTCGAAACGAAAGTAAAATATCAAAAAATATGACGAATTCTTTCGCACTGAAACAGAATTTGAAAATATAGATTTAATTAAACTGAGTAAAGAAAGGAGAAAGAGCTTTAAGGATGACAAATAAATACAAACTATAGTTCCGAGAGTGAATTTGAAAAAAATATTATAAATACAAAAACAGCCAAAGAAAAAGCTACTACAGGAGTACAAAAAAAGGAGTAAGAAATTTAAGATGTTATGAGAGACTGAAAAAACAGTAAAAATTATTAACATTAATACAAAATAGAAAAAGCGAATGATAAAGTTTCAGTTGATGATTATTGTAAATGTTTTGAAAATTACAATAATACTAAATCCAAATCATACTGGATTGTATTTCCAGGAAACTTGTTCATCATTCAAAGAATATTGTGTGTGATGTGGAAAATTAAAAGTTATGACTTTGTAATTGATGATGATTTTTAAACTTTTTTTGGTGATATACCTATAATTATAACCTACCCACTAATTTTAATATTTGTGTCAAAGTTGATTACCATATTGTTTTTATCTTTAAAGTTAATAATTTTTATTTATAACGTAAATTTTGGATATTTTATTTGTATTTTAAAAGTTGTATAGATTTCGATTAGTAAATACCTGCTACTTAATTAATTGATGTTAATAATTAATAATGTTTGATTTTTATATAAATTTGTTTTAATCCAAAAAAAATTGCAATAATTTCACGATGAGTCTTCTATTCCCTCATGAGACAAGTATCCCCCAAAGCATTTTTAACATAAGGCAACTATCCGCCACAGAGGGCAACTATCCCCTTTTTTAGAGGTCAAATAAAACAGGATTTACTGAAAATTTTTTATGTAATTGGAAATTTTAAAAAAGTGGGGCAACTATCCGGCTCTTACCCTATATTAGTGGCTAGCATGTACGGCTGCACATTCGGAGGTCCTGGGTTCCAGTCCCGGGTCGGGCCAAGTTTAGTTATTGAGTCTTTCTGTATGTAGGTATAGTAAGTCTCAGTAACAGCCCGGAGTTGGGACGTTGGCGGTGTTTCACCCCCGTGCCTCGGAGAGCACGTAAAGCCGTCGGTCCTGCGCCTTAACTCTCACCGGTCGTGTCGAGCATTCGTCCCACCGGAAAATGAGAGTGACAGGAATAGAGAGTGCACGTTGTGTCTGCGCGTACACTTATGCACTATAATATCTCCTGCGCAGTTGGCTAGTCTCAATGAGATTGGCCGCCGTGGCCGGAATCGGTCAGGAGAACATCATCATCATCATCATCAGTGATATTTCCAAAGCATACGTTACATGTCGAACATTATTTTGTATGTATATTAAAATTAAATATAATTTTAGTTTCATTGTATTTTTTACTGCCAGTCGAGAGTTTGACTAACCTATCATATTTTTTTATCAATTCTCATCTTTATACGTGGTACTTGGTAAGGAACAAAGTTATAAGCAAAATACCTACCTAGTACCTAGTAACCGATTTCGTATCAGGTGAAGGTTAAATAATAATTATATACGACCAAGATGTGATTATAGGTAATTTATAGCCCGTGTAATTAAACTTCTTTAGTAGCTTTTAATTACTGCTGTGAGTAAATCTGTGATATAATTAAAGAATATGCTTTATATTGTAAGTAAAGAGATATTTGTTTGCTCTAAAATTGGATAGAATTATTTTAAGCACACAACTTTTGGAGAGTGTGTGAGTTCACTTTCTAAAAGTTGTGTCATGGGTTTCCACCTAAGGGAAGCCCTTGCACTGACGACAGGGATCGTGTTTATATGTGGTAGAGATTAGAGGTCCATAAAGCGTAGCTTTCGCCTTTTCGTTAGGTTTTTTTTTTATTTTGAACACAACCATTTTGGTGAAGGATCAAACTCGAAAATGTTGGACAGTTGCAGAAGGATTGACAGAGTGTAAATTAATGTTGTAACTTTTAGCCTCCGACGTAACTTCTGTCTCCTGACTTTCTTTAAAATAATTTGTTATAAAATAAAAACAAAGCAATCATAAGGACTGCCGACAGATGCGAAAACTTAAAACTATTAACAAACTGTTGTTATTTTTGGATATTCAAATTAATTGTTTGATCTTAGATTAAATTTTGTAAATTAAAACTGTTTACATTTATCTGGTTCTGACATCTATCAGCACTTCGAGTGTTAGCGTTAACACGTCACGTGACCATGTCGATGACGACGTACATGAATTTATTTACTCCTCATCCAAACCTGCTAGAAGTGTTCACTTCAATAATACCTAAAATTTATTTTCATGGATGATTTTTGATGATAAGAGCTGATTTGATGATTTATGATATTTTTTTTTGTATTACGTTGTTTTGTGCGTTGCTATTCATTCTAATCCCAAATTGAATTTTCTTGTTTTATTGGACTGATTATTTATATATTATTAACTAATTTATACTAATTATATGTCTGATTGTGTAATTTTTTATATTTAAATTGTCATTTATTAATTTTATAATTTAATTTTAACTTCATTTATTAACTTATTATTATTATTTAATTTTAAATCTGCATTTTGTAATTACCTAAATGTTATTGACGTGATTAAAAAAAAAAAAGAGCATGCTGTGATAACCTATTACTAAAAGAACATTAATGAAATTGTTAACACATGAATATTATGCCGCTTATAATGTATCTTTTGTTGGTTGTCCTTTAATAAATAAATAAAGACCAATTATCCCCCCTATTCAAATTATAACCCACTCATTTAGGATCTGGGTCTGATACACAAAACATCACCCGACGGTTATTTGTGCTAATACCTGATACCTTTTCTGTGTACAACGAGCATTACATTAATATCAGGATATACGGAGACATGCGTAAATATCTATCCTCACAATAAGGCATTAACTAATTTAAATACTTATATCGCTGAAAATCCAAGTCTGGTTAAATCAACTCAGATCTTGCAGCCCAATCTCAGCATGTGCGATGTGGATATTTCATATAAATAGTTTTATCTTTTGTATTTATTAAATGGATATCAATATATTTTTTTCTAGAAATCATCGCTGGCCGTGTTGTTTACATCTGTAGCACTCGCCAGCATCAGTATAAGACGGGCAGGATGGCTGGATCGCGTTGTGGAGTATCAAAAAAAGAGTTTTCTTGAAGATTTAAAAAATCTTCGCGCTGTTAACTTAAAAGGTAATAATACAAGGTATCTTTTGAGGTCTTCTATGGTAAGTAATGTTTGAAATAGGTAGGTAGGTAATGTTTCAAAAGTACTAAAAATAAGAATACATAGAATATCTCGAAGTTTTTCATCATATATTGATCATTTTAACAAATGCAATGAAAATATATAAGCAGGCCCAATATGAATAACAATGATAATAAAAATTTAACTAAATAAAAACTTTTTAACAAAAAAATAAAAACCGACTTCAAACAAAAGCACTAAAAAGTAAAAAATAACTGATTGGTAGTTTTAATTTACTATACATACCTAATCAAATATTTTCGAAGTCGGTGTGCTTTGCTTTGTATGGGTTGGCACCGATTTCGAAAATATTTGATTACGTATGCATTTAATAGGTAGGCTTTAATTACTTAGCCAAAGCACACCGACTTCGAAAATATTTGATTAGGTATGTATAGTAAATGAAAACTACCAATCAGTTATTTTTTACTTTTTAGTGCTTTTGTTTGAAGTCGGTTTTTATTTTTTTGTTAAAAAGTTTTTATTTTTCCCTTTTTAGTGTAGACAGTAGTAGCAAAGTAAGGATTCTAACGTGTTAGGCTTGTCAAATCAAACAAAATAAGCCGAAACTCAAAGTATCTACTATTAGCCGTTGAAGAGTTCCACCTATCCACCTTCTGGTCTTGCCATCAGATCAGGTCAACAACACCGAACCACTGTACTATCAACGGAAATAGAAATACTTGCAAAGTTTCAAGTCAATATGACAATTAGAAGTAGGTTAAATTCATCATTAGTTGTTTTTCCACCCTTAGGGGTGGTATTTTTTTTTGAAATTTAAATGGGACCAATCTGGAAGTATACCCTTTCAAACAAAATAATAATTGTCCAAATCGATTAATAAATGACGGAGTTCTGAGGTAACAAACATAAAAAAAAAAAAAAACATACAGTCGAATTGAGAACCTCCTCCTTTCTGAAGTCGGTTGAAAAGGATTATCATTATACATTTTGTTTCATATTATTATTTCCCTTTTTACACTGCCAGTCTTTTTTTTAATATGTTTGCACCAGCAAGAATCGAACGTCTACCACCTGGATATGTAGATTCTAAGGACTGGGATTATGACTCCGTGATCCGTCTCCTGACTCTCATACGGGACAGTGAAGGTGCTAAATCTGTTAGAGTGGCTCTACGCCGCGCCATGAAGTCTAACAGACGATTTATGAGCGTTGGCATGAGTTTCATAACTTTTCCTAGTTTGGCAAAGGTATGTTAATTATCGGACTATAAATGCGAAAGTTTATATGTGCGCGTTTAGATGAAATTTAGTATAGAAATAATAATAAAATGGACCAAGTCTCCAAGAGGTGGCGCTGCTTCTATATAATATTACTCGTGACTCACCCTCGCTTCACTCGAGTTCGTCCCTAGGTATTAATTTTCTTGAGCTGAACCCTAATTATTTTTCTAAAATAAAAGCAGACTATATTACTCCCTATAACATCAATATTTCAGTGAAAGCCCCGTCAAAATCAGTCCAGCCGTTTCAGAGATTATCCGGAACAAACAGACAGACAAAAATAAAACAAAAAGGGTTTTTTATAAGTACCGTATATAATTTCATATGCATTTAGTAAAACGCCGTGTTATTTTGACATTACAAACAGACGTTTATTGTATGTTGTAAGTATATTAAAAAAATATTGTCTAAACCAGGATAGCGAAAATAACTTTTATTATAATGAGGATATTGGAGAGTTCTACGCGGATATAGAACCTAATACAGTAAAATGGGACTTAGACCATGATGATATTATACTTGTTCAAAATCCTGTGGAAGCAAAATTGCCGAATGCCAGGATAAGTATTCAATTACTTAGGTATGTATTATATTGATTATTATTTTAACAATTCGACGACTCGACGACACGTTTGGCTCAGTGTGTAGTAACCCTACTTGCTATGCCAGCGGTTGCAGGTTCGAATCCCGCTGGGGGCATTCATTTGTGTGATGAGCACGAATGTTTGTACTCCACTCATGGGAGTTTATATTTATAATGTGTATGTATTTAAAGTTATATATGTGTAGTGTATCAACTAGTAGTAGTGTAGTGTAGCTTACCATGGAACGAGAATCTAAATGGTGCTGTGTGTTAATGTCCCAACATACTTATTTATTTATTTATTTTAACAATTGGTATTATAATTTTGGTAGTAGATATTTTAGACAATACTTTTTCTGGTAATTCCCCGACAATGGAGTTGTTAGTCTTGATCGTAACAGTAAAAAAAATCTTTTTTAATTAAAGAATTTTTAAATTACAGGTCGATTTTAGAAAACAGAGCTCTAGTCGCTCGATCTATGCCTACTACGAAAAAAATAATGTAAGGATCACATTCTAAAATTTTAATTTATTACCTACTAGCAGAACCCGCGGCTTCGCTCGCGCTAAAACTACAAAAAAATCTCTAAAGAGGTAGTTTCATACAAACTTTCATCCCCTATTTTACCCCCTTATAGGACGAATTTCCATAAATGCTAATACACGTGTTTATTTCATTTTATTTAATCCCTCAACGACCGCGGACACGCCAGCGTTACAGTTAACAATAGATTTCTTAGAAATTTACCTGGAGGGGTTAAGAGCATTAATACTAAGTTTCAAGTAATTCTGATCATAAATATATTTTTGGATTGTAATAAATCATGTTTTCCGGTAGGATTAGATAATCTCGCGTGGTAAAGTAGCCTATGTCACTCTCCAGCCCTCCAACTATCTCCACAGAAAAAATCACGCCAATCCGTCACTCCGTTTTGACGTGAAAGAAGGACAAATAAACAAACACACTTTCACATTTTAATATTAAGTATGGATGTTGTAGCATGATAATTTAATTACATTTTTTTTCCAAAGCCCTTGGTCGCCCATTAGTACAAAATCAACCAGTCCACAAGAATCATCAACGAGTGCAGGTAATTCTTAAATATAAATTGCATTAAACGCCTAAATTATATTTATTTTCTATCATATTTTATTGAGACATTTATAATTTGAATAGTTTTAAAATCAAAAACACGAAAAAAAAAACAGTCAATCAGAATCGGATTAGTATTTTCAGAATTATCAAATTTACACAAAGAATATTGAACACATTTACAAACTTAACCTCTTTACTATTACATATTTTTTTTCCATTAGTCTGTAGTACTACTGCCTTTGGAGTTAAAAAAAAGTCAAATAAAAAAATTTAATCTGTTTTTTTTAGCGGACCTGAACAACAGGGTACAAGAAACAACAATTCAAGGTCCTTCCGGTAACAGTACCAATTCCTCAATAACAACTATTGCCGGATAAAATATGTAATGAAATGAAATATCTCCATCGTTAATATCAATTTGGACATGAAAATAAATTGATTACACAATTATTTGTTTTTTTTAAATATACCTATAGTAATATTTTTAAGGCAGTGGTAGCCCAGTGTTAATGTACTCGCTTGGGAAATCGAGTGAAGAGGGTTCAAATCCAGGCTCTCGCACCTCTGATATTTTCATGTGCGAATCATTTCTAACAGGACTACCACTTGTCTTACGGTGAAGGAAAACATCGTGAGGAAACCTGCATGTCTGAGAGAACCTAGGAGTTTTCAAAAGACATGTGAAGTCCGCCAACCTGACCGTGACCCCCACGTATTGAAGGGAGGCCCACTCGCAGCAGTGGGACGTTAAAAAGGGCTGAATGCAATACAATATTATACTGTAATCTTAGATTTATTAGTATAAATTTCAAGAGTGGGGGATGGTATTGTATGTTCGTGCTGGTTTCCACAACTCGAAGACCGCGCCTATTTTGCGTGTAAGAGTGGGGGATGCGGTGAGGGGTGATTAAAATCAAACCACAAATAAATCAATATATTTTATTACTATACAGTTTACCCTTATATATATGATTAGGGGCTGTGTTAGATATCTGTAAATATACTGACAGATGAAGTGTAATTGGGAAGTAGGTGAAGGCTAATTGCACGGCTATACCTAGGCCTGGGGGGAGGAGGGGGGGGGGAGTGATGTCTACGGCTACGTCTAGGCCTGGGGGGTGCTCGGAGGCCAGTCCAGGTGCACGGCGGCCACGTCCAGCGCCAGCAGGTCGACCCTGGCGCCGAGGCCGGCCGCGAGCGCCGGCGCGCTGCGCCCGCACTCGCCGTGCGCCCACTCCTTCACGTACGTGCCTGCTGTTGTTGTCACGCGGATCTTGAACAGTTGGGGATACTCTGTGGAATATTTTTTTTAGAAATAATAAATAGATGGCGCCACTGATCGATAGTGGTAACACTAGCGAGCGTTGTTTATTTATTTTACTAAGAAAACCAACAAAAGTTACATTAATACATTCATGATTACATTTACAAATTAAATATAAATGACCTTTTTTTTTACAGGTTATGACATCAGCAGATTGCATTAAATTAAGAACAAAACATCATTAGTTCCTAAAATATGTCATTAAGTTAATATAAATAAGTCGGTCTTTGTCAAATCTTTGTGGTTTCATGGTCACGGAGAAACTTAAGGTTTTAGACATTTGAAAGGTCATTATGATGATGTTCTCCTGACCGATTCCGGCCACGGCGGCCAATCTCATTGAGACTAGCCAACTGCGCAGGAGATATTATAGTGCACAAGTGTACGCGCAGACACAACGTGCACTCTCTATTCCTGTCATTCTCATACTCCGGTGGGACGACCACTCGACGAGTTAAGGCGCAGGACCCACGACTTTACGTGCTCTCCGAGGCACGGGGGTGAGACACAGCCATCTTCCCAACTCCGGGCTGTTACTGAGGCTTATTATACAGAAAGACTCAATAACTAAACTTGGCCCGACCCGGGACTCGAACCCAGGACCTCCGGGTGTGCGGCCGTACATGCTGGCCACTACACCACCGAGGCAGTTAAAGGTCATTATAATATAACTGTTTTGCATTACAACAAAACAGGTATTATGTGTAGGAGAAAACACACAGCATTGAGATGAAGAAGCAGCTCTGTGATTTGTCAAAATATCGAGAATACAGATTAAAAAACATACCTGAATCCATTAAAGCTTGATAATTAGGTTACCTGCGAGCGCAAGCATCCGCTTGCCGCCTTTTTAGCTGTCAAGTGTCATAGCGTCTTCATCGCCAGCAAGCACCTTGAATCAATGCTGTGTGTTTTCTCCTACACATAATACCTGTTTTGTTGTAATGCAAAACAGTTATATTATGTGTCTCCAAAAACACACAGCATTGAGATGAAGACCTGTTTGATATCTGCTGGTGACCAAAATTATCTGCACAAAACGCTATGTGAATGAATAAACAATTATATTATGAATAAGATCATAAAAGAAAAAGACCTCTTTAATTGTCTAAATATTTTATTTAACCTTTTTTCATATAATCCAAATTTCTCATCATATGCAGGAAATTACTTATAAAACAATATTAAAAACAAACTTAAACATTTTAAGTTATCTCAACATAGCTACACACTAAATAGTTATTACTTGTGTAATAAAATTCACATCTTATTATTAGAATCATCAAAATAATAATTAAACTTCAATGTTTTAAGTAACCATAACAAACATAAATCACTTTAAAAAGATAATAAATAATTACACTCTGTGTAATAAAAAAAAAATAATAATAAATTCTTAACTATAACAATTAAAAATTGAGATCAATTATCACTTTATACTTTTAAACAGTCTTAAAATTATTGTATAAGTCAGTACAATCACTGTTAGAAGTGAAGGATTTATTTACTTCTCTACAGTAAAATTTTTTAAATGTTTCTACACATTTCCAATTTCCTCGCTCCAAAATCTCCTGTATTGGTCTATTATCTAGCCATCCCCGAGATGCTACAGCAGACCTGATGCTTCCTGGCGACTCATCTATCTTGGCCTGCTTAAATACTGAACGCAGCCACCCAGAAATGACAGTTCTGGATGCTGGCTTCACCTGTCCCGTCACTGTGATGAAAAGACATTGTAAATTCTTTCCCATCCTGCGTCTGACCTCTGAGGCCTTCACTAAGTCTTTCACATGAGTCACAGGACATATGCGATGGTCTTGGTGCTTTGTAAGGAGCCAACCCGATTGTCTGTAGGTTCCTGAGTCGGTCTTAGAACCAAACCTTGGCCAAAATGTTATGTTATTTTCTGTTTCAATAAATTTATCCTTAGAAACTTCCAGAAGGGTTAGATCATGCAACCTACGACCAGAAGCTAGTAATAATATTAAAGCGGTTCTTCTACTTTTATCAAACAATGAACTAGAACATGATGTTGACTTTAACCAGTTAAATAACAAATTAACATCCCATATGGGCAGTTTAGATTCTTGTGGTCTAGAAATTGAAATTGCTTTTAAAACTTGTTGGATAAAAAAGTTCTTAGATAGATTCTCTACTGTGGCTGCACAATAAGTCGATATGGCTGATTTATGTAATAATATAGTACTATATGCCAATTTATTTTTTAAATAAAGATTAGCTAAAAATCTAGCTACATCTTTCCCTTCTGGACTTTTACTATTGACCTCATTATCCTGGCACCATAACAACCATCTTTTTAATGGAGCACAATAAGTATTTAGCGTGGATGGACGCCAACTGCTCTGGAATAGTTGTCTCTCATCTTTACTCCAATCTGTTATTTGGTCTGCCCACCCCCAATTTTCCAAGCCTGAAGAACTAACTTGTCTACTTGTGGGGGGCTTGTCCCTGTTGTCCAATCGACAAGAACCTTCCGCAGGTTCTCTATGAGAATGGGACTGGTCAGAGCTCTCGCCTGGAGGTCTGGATACCAAAAACATTGTGTCCACTGAGGCACTATTAGCAAGTAAGTTCCCTTTGCCTTGTTGAGATGTGCTAAGACTCTGGGAATCAGGCTGGGAGGAGGAAACACCCAGGCGACCTGAAACTCCCAATCGTGGCTGAAGGCGTCGCAAAAAAGAGATGATCCATCTCTTGAGTCTAGCGTTACATAGGCTTTTACTACGGCGGTTTCTTTGGATGCGAACAGGTCTATTTCTGGGATTCCCCACTTTGCGAATATAGCCTCCGTGGCTGGTGGTAGCAGATGCCACTCGGGTACTTGCTTTCCCCTTGACAAGCGATCTGCGATCCCGTTTAACCGCCCTGGTAGGTAAAAAGCTGTCATTGTTATGTTGAGGGAATTGGTTACCTCTAACAACCTCGTAGTTAGGCCTAAAAGGTTCATGGACCGAGTCCCCCCCTGATTTCGAATGTAGGCGACTAGGGTCCGATTGTCGGATTGCACCAGTATGTGTGCGTTCCTCAAAAGAACACCCTGTGACTTGATCACAGCGAAGACTGCATACATCTCCTTTAGATTGGAGTGCCAATGTCCTTGATTTGGAGCCCATTTCCCTGATAGGTATTGGTTGTTTAAATGTGCTCCCCAGCCCGCATCCGCTGCGTCTGTGGTTAAGAAGTGTGTCACTTCCTTCTTGCAAAGTGGAGTTGGACTGCACTCTATTGCATCCAACCACCACATTAGGTCTTGTCGCACGCTGGGGCACAAATCCTTTTTCCGACCGCTCCGGGTGAACCTCTTTAGAAAAAGTTGTGCTTTGCGACAGTGTAATCGACCTTGAGGGACTGCGTGGTTGGCGAAATTTAACCTGCCTAACACACTTTGAAGTTCCCTTAGAGAGCAGTTGTTTCTCTCTAACAACTTTGACAGAGTCCTCTTTATTCCGAGGACCTTCTGGGTTGGCAGAGCTAACGTTAAGTTTTGGGTATTCCAAACTAGGCCTAAATATTGCAGCTCTTGTGTGGGCTCTATCACCGACTTTTGGTAATTTACATGCCAACCCAGAGACTCCAAGGTCGCCAGCGTTTCCGCAACCTGTGCAATCAACTTGGATCTGTCCTGGCATACTAACAGGTAATCGTCTAGATACACCAGCAAACGAATACCTCGGTTTCGAAGGGTTTCCGCAACCCAGTTCGATACCGCTGCAAAGGTACGGGGGGCTGAAGACAGGCCAAACGGCAAGGCTGTCAACTGGAGGATCTCGCCATCGTAAATGACACGGAGGAATCGTCTGTGTGCCTCTGCCATGCACAAATGAAAATAGGCTTGGTGAATATCTATCTTTACCAGCCAATCGTTGGCCTGAAGAAAACTTATTACATCTACCTGAGATATCAAATGAAAATGCCTTGTCCCTATGTGAGTATTTAAGGCTCTGAGGTCGAAAATGGGACGTAGTCCACCATCTGTCTTTCTTACTAAAAACATCTTTGAAAAGAATCCAGGGTCTAGAGTTGGTGGTCTCTCCAGAATCCCCTGGTCTTTTAATTCTTGAATTGTCCGAGTCATGTTTGGAGTTACTCGAGTAGCTAAGGCTCTTAAAATCTGCCTGGATGGGAACTTCAGAGGAGGTTTCATTTTGAATGGTAACCGGCAATTGGCTATTGAATTTAAAACGAACTGATTGGCACCCATGCGCCTCCATACGTTTATGGACAATCTTAGGCACCCCCCCCTGAAGTTCCGTTGAACTCTATGCCTGTTTATTATTGGCGCTGGAGGCCCCCCTATTGGCCTCACGTTGACGTTGACGAAAGGGCTGATCCCCCTTTATTGTATGTCTAAACTTCTTTTCAGATCTTTTAACTCTAACCCTATTTCTATATTTTTTATTTAAAGATATCTCAGTATGTTCTACTCGATTCAATACCTTTCTATCTTTCACATAAGATGGAGTGTTTAGCCAGACCTGAGAACCTCCAAGAGACTGTATAATTGGCCTTAGGGCCTCCCTACTAAACAAATGCTCTGCACTAGGAGGAACATTCTGCAAAGTTACTCTAAGATTCCGATTACCAATTTCTTTTAATATTCGTTCACGCCTAATTTCAATACACTCTGACCGCTTGCCACATAGTATTTGCATAGTTATCTCTGAATTTTTATGACTCGCAGAACCTGGGCCAAAGGTTCCTGATATTTTTTCAAACAAAGAATTTACACTAAAATCCCTTGGATTGGCTACGGCCCAGTCAAGTATAGATTGCAAGCCCATTCTCAATAATTGTCTCTGCTCTAAAACCCTATTAGATAACCCTGCTAGTAAGAGTTCTGTAGCAGCTAAATAATCTTTATTTTTATTAAAGTGGCATAACTCATCATTAACCTTCAAACCTACAAACCCAGGAAAAGCTAGACTATCCTGAAGTGATCTCTTATATCTAATAGCCTTCCAAGCCGGAGAATCAAACTGCTGTAACTTATTTAACTCAGAGAGACGTTCACTATCACTAGGTGGAATAATGCTTCTATTATCAAAGTCTGTACCTAAATTACCCAGAGTTAATGTTAATGTTTCTGGTAACACACTAGTCCCCGGTTGATTAGGATTAATAAGAAACTGCTCAGAATTAGTACTACTACTAGGTGTGATTTCCCTATCCTGTGGATACCTACTCATATAAGCTGGTAATTGTGACAAGTAATTAGATATATAAGACATCTGAGACATTAAAGTATCTACCCGAGGATCCAACTTTCGTTTATGCGTTCTAGGACGTTTATTAGGCAAGGGTGACGCCAAGCCCTCCTCGACCTCCGAGGAAGAGGAGGAGCTGCTCCCCGAAGCTTCCGAGCTCGAGGTCGAGATATGTTCTCCATCCGGAGCAACGGAATCTCGACCAGCCTCTAGGTCCTCATAACGCATAGGTTCCATTTTATTTCTTTTAATTAAATATGAACAATGCTTACCAATATCTCCTCTTTCATAAAATTCACTGAAAATTTACTCAAACTTAATTTACATCTACTTTTATCACTTTTTGATGTAAATTCTCCCAAATCACAAAACGCTATGTCACTTGACAGCTAAAAAGGCGGCAAGCGGATGCTTGCGCTCGCAGGTAACCTAATTATCAAGCTTTAATGGATTCAGGTATGTTTTTTAATCTGTATTCTCGATATTTTGACAAATCACAGAGCTGCTTCTTCATCTCAATGCTGTGTGTTTTTGGAGACACATAATATAGTAATTACAAACGAATCTTACCCACAAAATCATGCAATGATTTTAGAAAAATACAAATATAGCAAAATATTTAATAATTTTAAAATTAAAATACATCCGCAAAAAAATCCAAAAATAGTTTTATTTTAAAATATCAAATATTCGCGTAAATCTAAGAAAGTATTGAGTAAACACCGATCATTCCACTTTACCTGGTATCATTTCACCGGTAAGTTCCAAAATTTCCCGAGTGCGGGTAAGCAACGGTCGCCGGTGCAACACTCGGATGGGTGTGCGTTGTTGAATGACGGCATACTTCTGTGTGTATGTATTTATCGCTTCTATGTCTTTTTCAGTAACTCGAATTGGCGAGTTTGGGGATACCTGGGAAATATAATGTTTTTTGATATTTTAATTTAGCTGACTGTCTCGGTGGTGTAGTGGCTAGATAGTACGGCTGTACATCGACAGGTCCTGGGTTCGAGTCCCGGGTCGGGCCAAGTTTAGTTATTGAGTCTTTCTGTATAGTAAGCCTCAGTAATAGCCTGGAGTTGGAAGTTGGTGGTGTTTCACCCCCGTGCCTCGGATTTTTAAACTTTGTATCAATATTATCATGAATAAACCCTACAATTATCCTACTTCTAAAATTCTAAATTTGTGTCATTATCTTTTACTTCTACGTCCACGTGAAGGTTACACATCTTTAAAAATGTACTTATGTATTTAAAAGAAAAGGTTTTATTTAAGTACATATAGTGGGTTTAGTTAGTAAATAGCCTTAAATTTTATTATATAATTTAGTATATTTTTTTGTTATTAATTGAATTTTCATTTTGAAAGTTATTTAAAAATCAAACACTCACATCGTCATGTTTAGAATGCGATAATTTAATACATATCGCGTCGTACGTTTTGCTTTTTGTTTCTTCACCCTTCTTCAATTGTACCAAATCTTCTCTGAAACAAACAATAATGATGATAAAAGTTTTATTTCAGTTAAAAAAAATTAAAAAAAATATCTATCCCAAGAAATAACATCCCGCGGGATACTAAAAAGAAATACGAATTTTAGGAGATTTTTAGCAGTTTTTAGGATAATAAATACCGTTTAATGTTGATCAAACGTTTGACGATGACGTCACCGCTCTTATTGATCTCCTCACACACGCGCGACAGGTCCGCCTCTGTTAATTGTCGTATTGGATCTGTTATCTGGAAACAAACACACATACATACATACATACATACATACGTAGAATACTTTCTTAGATTTACGCGAATATTCGACATTTTAAATAAAACTGTTTTTGGATTTTTTCGCGGATTTAAGTATTTTGATTTTTGGTTCCCGACGTTTCGAATGCTTTACAGCAATCATGGTCGCGGGAGAAACTAAGGTTTTAGACGTCACAAAGGCATATTACATATTTGTTACAGACAGTCTACCCACAATTTAACAAAATTATTTCAAAAAATTCAAAAATGGCACCAAAGTATCTTACAATATTCATTAATTTTAATTGAAAAAAATATATATACATAATTTTAATAAGCATTTTAATTGACTCTGGAAAAATCCGACAAGATAGTTTTATTTAAAACACATTAAGTTTTCAATTATCCCACTGTTGGGCTGGGCCTCGTTCAATATGAGGGGAATCAGACCATCTACCAAGCTGGACAAGTGCGGTTCTAAACTAGTCAAGTTCTCTCAGACATACATAATATCAGAATATCAGAAATGCCAGACCCGGGATTTGAACCCGCTTCACTTAGATACCACTGAAAATTACCAATTTTTTTTAAAACCATGCACTTATCACTATTTTTTAAATAACGGAACATTTCCTTTGAATAATACTTTTCATCCATATCCCATCCGTTTATCCCATCCTGTATAAGTCCTACCTCAATAGCAAACGGCCTGCCCTCCCCCAAGCATCGAACGTCGACATCTTCTCGACCGGCGGCTATTATTTTTAATTTACGGTCCGCTTCTTCTTCGTTGAGTCTGAAAAAATATTTTTAATCAAAAAAGGTTCATCAATCTTGGGATTCTCATTATAGAATAAATAAATATCTTGTGACATTAAAACACAGCACCATCTAGTTCAATGGTAAGCTACGAGGCCTGTGTTATGGATACCAATTACCAGATAGTTGATACAATACACATAAATAACTTTAAATACATACATATTATAAATACTTTTATATAGATAATTTGAAAAATACTTAGGAATGGAAATTTCTATTGAAAACTGGACCCTCTTTTAAAATATAACCTGCTAGTGATTTATCTCCACTCTCACAAAAGATATAGACGGAGGTTCAGCAAAACAGATGTCGGAAGTCAAAAATAGTAACGAAATTTGCTGTTAATGCTATTATTCTCGATTATGCCATAAAAGTCGTTAATTTTATTTAGTTCAAGCCTGGGAGGGAACCTTTAAAGATAATAAATAATAATGTAATATTCTAATATTTTTGTTTTTGTGTGTTTGTTTGTTTATTTCCGTTAATCTCCGAAACGGCTGCATTGATTTTGACACGACTTTTACTGTCAGATAGCTGATGTTATAAGGAGTAACTTGGGCTACTTTTATTTTAGAAAAAGTATTAGGGTTCAGTTAAAAAAACATAGAAAAAAAATTAAAACGAGCGTACCGAGGGTAAGTCACCAGTACCTAAATACCAAATTAAAAACATATTTATGTTTTTAATTTCTTTTTTTTTTATTTTTTTGTGCAAGTAGTACGTACTTAAACAAATCTGCCAGAGGTTTGTAGATTATTTCTTGCACAGAAGATGGTAGAACTCTCTTCCCATCTAAGATCCACGGGGACTGTGGGAGATTGCGACTTAGTTTTATATATCTGAAAATATTAATATTATTAATTAGCAAAGCAAAATTAATCCCTATCGGTATATTACAAAAATACACCTAAACTGCTAAACCAATTTTGCATGCAAAATGTCTTATCTAGCGAGGATAAGATACTGGTCTATACTAATATGATATTATAAAGAGGTAAAGTTTGTAAGTTTGTGATGCTGTAGGGGGTAATCTCTGGCTCTACTGAACCGATTTAGATGAATTTTGGTAAGAAGATAGTTTGGGATTCTGGGAAGAAACTTTTTATCCCAGAAATCATCCCTTAAGGGGGTGAAAATGGGGATGAAAGTTTGTATTGGGAAGTAAGCTAGGTACGAACTCTTTATCGCTAGTTTATAATAAGTAAGAAATCCGTAAAACAACTATCATTAGTTCCAAATTCTCCCCCCAGTGTGCACTGACCTGCCCGCCACGTACACGGGCGCGTGCGCGCAGGCCACGCCCGCGGGCAGCGCGCGCGCCGCCGCCGCCGCCAGCCCGCCGCCGGCCGCCAGCAGCGCGGGGAGGGTGGCCTTCTCTAGTGCCTGGGGGATAAATGTCATTTTGAAAAATATCCAGCCCCTTTCCAACGTCCACGGCTGGGCGTGGGCCTCCCTTCAATACGAGAGGGTTAGGATAACCCACCACGCCGGCCGAGTGCGGGCGGACTGAGCATGTCTGCAGACAACTTGCTACGTTCTCTCAGACATGCAGGTTTCTTTTTCGTTCACCGTAAGACAAGTGGTGATCATGTTGGAAATGATTCGCAAATAAAAATATGTAGGCGAGGGGGGGAGGGAGGTTATAGTCTTTATCACCTGGGTAATAAGTGTCATTTTGAAGAATATTTTTTCTTTAAGAGCAGAATGGTTATAAGTTTGCCTACAAGCGACTTACAGTCCTTAGTTGCCTTAGTAGCTTATATGATATTTTAATTTACAGTGTATCTGTGTACTTTTCATCCGAATCCGTCCAGCCGTTTTAGCGTGTAGGAGAAAAAAACATACACACAAACAAACAATCATATTAATAATCATAGACTGATAAAATTAAACTGTGTACATAAAAAAAATACCTGTTCAACTGATCTCCGCGTGAATTCTGTGACGAAACGTCGTTTTTGTTTACTTCTCTCTTCAAATAACTGGGGTGATACATTTTTTAAAATCTCCAGTTCCTTAAAAAGTTAAAAAAGAACATACAGAATAGAATACAGAAGATATGAGAACACCTCCTATTTTTCGAACGTCACTAGTAGCACTAGGTCACAATAAAACCAAAGGCTTCCACTTTCATTTTGGATTGACAAACATGAAAAATGATTCTTTATAATACGGAATATGCTTGATTAAAATAAGTTTCCAGCTCTAAAAAACTAAAATTTA
The DNA here is from genome assembly GCA_951806755.1 of Brenthis hecate. Taxonomy (NCBI): domain Eukaryota; kingdom Metazoa; phylum Arthropoda; class Insecta; order Lepidoptera; family Nymphalidae; genus Brenthis; species Brenthis hecate. Next base: position 561,538 of record OX638282.1, on the reverse strand, counting down.
GATTTTTTTTAAAATATCATACTGATACGGATATTTTAAACACCCGCCATTTGGCGCGCTCGGCGTGACGTCACAGTATGAAACAGAAAAATTACGAATTTAGTTTGTAGCGACCAAATCGATAATCGCTCTGTTATTATAATATTCTGACGTCATATTCGGTCTGACCAATGGCGTGAGTTTCAACTACTTTAAATTTCCCACCTATATTTGCGCTTTATAATAATTATTTTCTTAATGAAAAAGAATTTACATTAAAAAATATTGACATAGGCTTAATTCAAAAGCAATAACGATTATAAAATATATATATTGCATCTTTATTTAAATCACACGCATATTCCCTAATCCCTATACAAATCTATACATATAATAAAATTGTAAGTATGCCGAATCTGTACATTAATTTTTTTTTTTGGAAAATCTTATTGAAATACACATTATTATCGATATAGAGTCCGAATCTATAGTTTTTAGAATTTTTGTCTGTCTGTCTGTTACTAAAAATCACTGGACAGATTTTGATGAAATTTGGTATGATGATAGCTGGTTATTCGGGTCAACATATAGGATACTTTTTACCGCGGAAAAATATCTCATTTCTGAGAAAAAATAAAAAAACTGCATTGTATGAGTATACTAATATGTAAAACCTAAGAATTTGGTTTTTGGTCATATGAACGCGGGCGAAGCCGCGGGCAATGCTAGTGGAACATATTATGATAGCATGACTTCATTCACTACAAGCGCCATCTATTACCTCAAAACAACAAACATAAAAACTAAACATTATATTTAAGCAAAGAAAGCGCTTTAACATGATTATAAAAAAAGGGATAAAACCACTCAAAAAAGCCATCGGGAAAACTTGGTTCGAAAACCATTGTAATATTTCACTCAGGGACATTAATTTATTAATATTATATGTGATGTCCGTATTTAAAATATAATGTTTAGATTACTAATAATTATGTTATCTTTTATGTTATTGGCCAAGGTACTATATAGATGTGTACAAGTATAAAAAAAAACTGTACTTAAAATTTTTATTCTGTGCAGAAAAATTGTATAAAGATAACTTACTTGTAAATCATCTTGGTAATCCATATTAACAGTTATAAGTAATGGTGATATCGCCCCAGAGTCCAATGTTCTGTTTATGTGCGTACTGAGTTTGTTCCCAAAAGACCATTTCCATGCTTCCTTCAAAGCTGTTATAGTTTCTACAAAAATAAAACAATACTATAATGATACAGATTATTAATATTTTTCATTGATTATATAATATAATGGACTAGTGACTTGTTGCTGTTGCAGTTGCTTCCCCAAGAAAACTATTGTGTCCTTCCAGGGTCTCAAACTATCTTCTTAACAAATTTCATCTAAATCGGTTCAGTAGTTTCGGAGCTTACTTGGTACAAATAAACAAACAAAAAAATTAAAAAAAAATCGTCTTTATAATATTAGTATAGATCCAAAACGTATTTTTCCACATATTTTTCTTAAAGAGGCACTTAATGTTATATCAAACATACATTAAAATGTACTGAAATACCTATCCTCCAAAAAATATTAGTAACTCAGCAGTAGTAGAACTCGTAACATCTAAACTAAATCTACTGAATGCATAAAAAACAGTTGTTTATTTTGAAATAATTTCTTTTAGATGAATGCAACAGAACCCCCTATTTCCATCTGGGTAAAAAAACATCAAGGATACGAGATACTCACTAGGGTCATATCCAGGGAATTTATCAACAAGTCTTAATGTGATGGCTCTCTCTCGTAGTAATGTTGCTATTGGAGCTGACAAAGCACATGCAAATGTTGAGCTTTCATAGCTGGAAATAAAGTTATAAATAAACATGGTAGGTGTATTCAAAATTTTAATAAATAAATCAATTTGATTAAATTTTATATTTTTTTTATAAATAAATATGTTGGGACATTAACACACAGCACCATCTAGTTCCATGGTAAGCTACGAGGCTTGTGTTATGGATACCAGATAGTTGATACACTACACATATATAACTTTAGATATATTTAACATACATTATAAACATAAACACCCATGACTGGAGTACAAACATTCACGCTCATCACACAAATGAATGTCCCCAGTGGGTCTCGAACCCACAACCACTGACATAGCAAGTAGGCTCACTACAAACTGAGCCAGAGCTATAATTCTCTTGTTAATCACTTAAAAACAAGCCAGTTAAGCATAGATTGCTTTGTCAATGTCACTTAGTATGGAGAAGACTTTAAATAGTTTCTGTTCATAGTTTCACTAGCATGATGGGTATTTTGGTAAAAATAATCCATACTACACTCAAATCTGTTCAGCAATCATGGCCTGTCCAAACATAATATATAATGCAGAATCTTTTGAGTTTAATAATACTGCTATGATTATTTTATATTCTTTATTGAAGTAAGTGTAAATAAGTATAATAATGACATTTTTACTTAAAACAAAAGAAATATAGTCATTTGTTATTCCTTTGTGTCTTCTCTGTTCTAACTAACATTGACAACATAATCTGTGCTCAACTGGCACGCTTTGAAGCTATTAGCAAGAAAATTGAATCAAATTCATATCTTATGATATACATAAAAAGAAAATTTACTAAAAGCGCCACCAAATGTAACATTTCGTTAGTGTTCATATAAAGTCATACTAACACATTTTGACCACATAATTTACTTTAAAAGAAATTTAATATCCATACCCTTTTTTATCCAATACTTCCTTCACCATATCATAACTTTCCTGCCACCCGTCTTCTTCCAGCACACCTAAACAACTCGAGCATATATTGACTTTACGTTTTTTAGGTGGTGGGGATAAATCATTATTTGAAATACCATTTATGTCAACATTATTATCATGGATATAACCATTCAATGTTTGATTATCTTTTTCACTTTTATTGCTACTTGTTTCTAAATCTTCTTTAGCAACATTTGTAGATGACTCTGTCGTTTCTTCAGGTGTTGATTCAGATTTTGTTTGCTCTTGATACTAGAAAAATTATTACACTGTGTTAATTCATAAAACGTTTAATAATAATGTTTATGAAATTGATATAAATGAAGCGAAAATATTGCCATTATAATGTAGTGTTGGGCCAATGAATTAAAATTAGAATTAAAATAGAAAAGTAATTTTCTGCATGAATTTATTCAAGTAATCTTATCTTAAATTATTCAATTAATAACAATAACATTATACATACTTTAGTAATATAAACTTTGTAATTCTCATATGCACTAGGATGTTTAACACCCATATATCTGACACAACATATATCACAACAACCGAGTGTTTTACAAAATTTATATATTGCTTTTGGTTCCATGATTAAAACTACTTATAAAATTAATCTTTAAAATAGCGTGGCGGTGATTTCCTCCAAAACATTAAGCATTAATTTTTGACATTTGTCAAATTGAAAAAAAAAATGCGTTACATGAAACAGGTAATACATTGATTATGCATCTTTTTATTATTTCAAAATTAGTTATTTATAAATTAATTTACAAAATTTATTATTGTAATGTCTGGTTATTTAAAAAGAATTTAAAATATTTTCTTTAAGTAAATATATAATAATAACAAACGTATAACGTAACGCAAACTGAAGATTTGCCATTCTAAAAAACAATCAGCTGATCAAAAAAACAATAAAAATCACATTTTACATTTAACAAAGTATGAACTACCGAAATCTGAATATAAAGAAATAACTCGTTTTCATTGAAGTAAATAATATCTTATATTATATTACTCTTGTCACTTTTATTTTACTAGATATTATAATAAAAGTCTACAAAATGTTTGACTTCTCTAATCTCTTCAGTATTGCCGCGTTATTATCCGACCCAGGGATCGCTCGCCGTCAAATCTGTGTATTTATGTAATTATAAATAGAAAAATTCTAAATTATCATTAAAAACACTTTTTGTAGCATATTTTTATTTATTATTAACCGTTTTCTATACAAAATGGGCACAGTCCATGCTAAGGTACGAAAATTATAAGTTATACTTTTTAATACTAGTTTAAATAAAAACAGGTTATGTGTTCGAAGATTATTTAATAAAAATTGTTTTTTACAATCTTGCTTTGATGAATTTTAATCTACCTATTGCTTTCTTCAAATATTATTTAATATACGATTTGATATAATGAATATTCAAATTTTTCTGTACTTAGTTACTGAAAATAAATTTGATGAAAACTAAAATAATGTAAAGAAAGTACCAATATTATATTATATACTATGTTTATTTCAGGCTGAAAATAACGATAAGAGTTCTGCAAGTGGGCTTTTTGAATTTGATGAGCCTGTAAACATAGAGGAGCCCATACCTAAGCCAAATATAAAGTTAAATGGAGTTAGAGTGAGTATCATGTCTGATTTTTTTTTAAGTAAGAATAATAATTTACCAAAGCATTACCTACCAAGTTGTCATGTGTCAGGAGTCAAGTTTAAGTGGCGAAAATGAGATCATATTCACAAATTGTACTCCTCATAATATAAAGACAAATACTCAGATTACTACACCAATTTGAATATATTTTATGAATTTACTATGTTACATTAACTGTAATACAAACTCAGGATTTTTCCTATCTCTTACTAGTATATTCTAAGACAGTAGTGGCTAGTTACATTTAGTTAAAATATACCAATGCATGCAAATACCTTAACATATCAGGATAAATAGTATAATATCTAAAACATATTTCTAGCCAAGGAAAAAACAACATAAAGCAAGACAATTAATCTGTTTTTGTATTTAAAAAGGATCAGGGATAGATGATATTTTCCCTTCGGAGATCATTCACCAAAGGCATGCTACTGTACAACTCAACACAACTCAAACAACTCTGTCTTTTTTAATATTTTTAAGTTATATTTCTTTTGGCACGTTTGGAAAAAAATATGAAAGTAAAATTTTTACGATGCACGCCCACACCGACAACCAAAAAGCGACATGATGAAGTTAGCTGCATTCCTTTTACAAACAGAGAGTTGTGACATACGAGATGAAATCTTTAGTTGTTTTTGTTATGTTACGCCAAAGAAGTATAACTTCTTACGTGCATACATAAGTACACACACACATTTTTTTTAATATTAAATTTGTTTATTTTTTCCAGGCGCGTGTCGACCGCGTGCACGTAGACGGCCTAAGCAGAACTAAAGACGATATAATTCGCAGCACTGTCGACGATCTCTTTCACGCTACCGACTTTGAAGATGTTATATTGAGGGCACATAAGGTGAGTAATGTCTATAATTAGTCCTTTTTTTCGGTTATTTTCACGGTTTTATTCTAATGTTTTTTTAACGTTCGGAATGCTTTACAGCAATCATGCTCATAGCAGTAATCATAAATCCGAAAATTAAAACGTCGGGAATAAAAAATCCATTTAAAACTACCACAAAATCTGATAAGATTTTTTTTCAAGAAGTTTAATTTAAAGTAAATATAAGCTCGACGTTTTTTCAGAAAAGACACCTATATGACATTTATAACAAAAATTCAAAACCTTATCTAAATACAAAATGTGATTCAAATTGTTAGAGACGTTTCCGAGATATGCAAAATACATTTATATACATATATATAAAAGAATTGGTCATTTAATGTTATAAGATATGATACAACTTTATATATAAAGTATGTCACCGAACTCCTAAACTTCTGGACCGATTTTGATGAAATTTCTTGTGTGTCATAGTATTTGTTTTATTGTTAAAATCAATTATGCCATCCAAAAAAAGAGTCGACTTTCGGATAAAACCAGGTCTGTTAGGTCCACTAGTTATATATTATGAGATACATTATATAAAAGGTAGTGGTAGCCCAGTGGTAACGCGCTCGCTTGAGAAGCCGAGTGAAGCGGTTCGAATCCCGGGTGTCGCACCTCTGATATTCTCATTTGCGAATCATTTCCAACATGATCACCACTTTTCTTACGGTGAAGGAAAACATCGTGAGGAAACCTGCGTGTCTGAGAGAACCTAGCAAGTTGTCTGCAGATACGCTCAGTCTGCCCGCACTTGGCCCGCGTGGGGGACTATAGCCTGATCTCCCTAGTAATGAAGGGAGACCCACTCCCAGCAGTGGAACATTAACAAAGGCCTGAATACACATTATACATGATATTTATTTATAGGTGCGACGCGCTCTGGACTCCATGGGTTGTTTCAAGGACATTGGTGTTTTGATTGATGTGTCCAATGGTCCTGGGTCGACTCCTGAAGGGTTGGAGGTAAATTAATACAGGCAAAGTCGCGTTTATTAACTAGTTTTTACACACGGTTTTGTCTGTATGAAGAGTGTTATAAGTATTATAGAGACGCATATAAATCTTTACAGTTAAATAAAATTGAAGTGTCTGTTTGTAATGTCGAAATAACAGCTTTTTATTCATTTAGTATATGAAATTTTATATGGTACTTATAAGAAAAACACAATTTTTAATTTTTTTGTATGTATGGTTGTTTGTTCCGGCTTATCCGCGAAACGGTTGGACCGATTTTGATGGGACTTTCACTGGCAGATAGCTGATGTTATAAGGCGTAACTTAGGCTACTTTTATTTTAGAAAATGAATTAGGATGCCGCAAAATAATTGAAATGCATGAAATTGTGAACAAAATCCTATACCTATGTAAAGCGAGGGTAAGTAGCTTGTATATAATATTACTAGCGACTCACCCTCGTTTCGCTCGGGTTCGTCCCTTGGTTGATTCCCCATACAATCTTTCATCCCCATTATCATCTCCTTAAGGGATGATTTTCGGGATAAAAAGTATCCTTTGTCCTTCCCAGGGTCTCAAATTATCTTCTTACCAAATTTCATCGGTTCAGTAGATCCAGAGACTACCCCCTACAACGTCACAAACTCACAAACTTTACCTCTTTATAATATTAGTATAGATTATACAGAAAGCACAATCTTAATGCAAATTTGTTTACTAACAGTAGCATGTGTTACTCCAGGTTTAATACATATAGTATTAAAATTCATCCAAATCTATCGAACTGTGTGTAAAGTGATAAACATACATACACTTGTATTTATATATACATAGCTGATACTAGTGTGATTTTCAACAGGTGACATTTCAAGTGAAAGAATTGTCTCGTATCGTCGGCGGCATCAACACCACTGTTAGCGAAAATGAAGGAAATCTGGTTGTAGGTAAGTTATGGGGGGAGTAGTCAGTAGGTTCGATTATCTCGTAGGTTCGACTTAAGGCCTCATTTTTGCCACAGAATAATGAAAAAAATTGTCATACGGTTTGATTTTTTCTTTACATATTCTAAAAGTAGATTGTGTGCTTGATAAGGTTATATAAATAAATAGTAAATATGTTGGTACATTAACACACAGCAACATCTAATCCATGGTAAGCTACGAGGCCTGTGTTATGGACACCAGATAGTTGGTACACTACACATATATAACTTTAAATACATACATATTATAATTATAAACACCCATAACTGGAGTGCAAACATTCGTGCTCATCACAATGAATGTCCCCAGCGGGACTCGAACCCGCGACCGCTGGCATAGTAAGTAGAGTTACTACAAACTGAGTCAAACGTGTCGTCAAAATATTTATGAGAGAAAAAAACTACAATTAATACTACTTGTGAGACTTCTAACTTTGTTCTAACTGGGATTTTCATTCAAAATGAGACATTTTCAGCAAGACAACTTTTTTTATACAGTCTACTTTCAAGAATATGTAAAAAAAAACAAATCCTATGACATATTTTTTTTCATTATTTAGGAATGAAAATGTGGCCTTATCGATATTCTTTCTTTAAAATGTAAAAAGTGACGATTCAAAAGTGCTTTTAAAAGTCTATTTGAACAGGGGCGGATCTATACATAGGCTTTTTGGTCTGCAGCCCAGGGCCCCCTGAGATATAACGGGCCCCCTGTTGAGAACAATGAATATTGCTGTGAATTTATAAAATAAAAAACTATCTAAAATAATAAAAATTAAGGCTCTAGGATGAATTAAGCACGAAACAATAGCATTATTTTAATTTTATCTAGTCATATCTATTACTAGCATTGCCCGCGACTCCGCCTGCGTTCAGATGACCGAAAAGTGAAAACCAAATTCTTAGGTTTTACATATTGGTATACTCTTACAATGCAGTTTTTGTATTGTTCTCAGAAATGAGATATTTTTCATCATACCAAATTTCATCAAAATCTGTTTTCTCGTGATGCGGTAACAGACAGACAGACAAAAATTCTAAAAATATATATTCGGACTCTGTATCGATAACAATGTCTATTTCAATTAGATTTTCCAAAAAATATTTAATGTACAGATTCGACTTAGTTACAGTTTTATTATATGAATAGATTATAGATTTCATAAAGACAAAATGACAGTTAAGGCCCCCAAGAAGTGTTAGCCCGGGGCCCCTCAAATTCACAATCCGCCCCCTGTATTTAAATGTATATCTATACTAATATTATAAAGAAGTAAAGTTTGTGACTTTGTGTATTGTGAGTTTTTGACGTTGTAGGGGATAATTTCTGGATCTACTGAACCGATTTAGATGAAAATTAGTAAAAAGATAGTTTGAGACCCTGGGAAGGACATAGGATAATTTTTTCCCGGAAATTATGCCTGAAGGGGGTGAAAGTTTGTATAGGGAATAAAGCTAGGGACGAAGTGAGTCGCTAGTGTACTATATCTTGATTTGTCGTCGCCGGCTCCGGGCAGGCGTGAAGCTGCCGAACGTGGCGGGGCGCGGCGAGCGCGTGGCGGCGGAGTACAGCGTGGGCCACCGCAGCACCTCCAACTGCAGCGTGGCCGCCACCAAGCCCTGCCCGCGCGCCCCGCTCGCGCCTGTGTCAGTATGCGCACGCACGCACACACGCACACACACACACACACACACACACACACACACACACACACACACACACACACACACACACACACACACACACACGCAAACACACATATATGTACATATACATACATAAAAATATCTGTTCCATACACCTTTCATCAGAATAAAAGTTCCTTACAATCTTTTTGCTTACTATAACCATATAGATTTAATGAACTGTTATGTTATAAATTTCAAGAAATCAATTATTCAATCATTTTCACAATGTTTTCATATATGTACTTTAAATTGTGTTTATAGTATATTTATATGTGTATATGTTTGTGTCAACTTTTTGCTTAATTTAGCCAATTATTTTCTACTCTAGTTATGTGTTTCTTATTTGTGGAAACTTTATTGGTAAATATGTGTATTTTTTTATTTTAACTTGTATGTTCTATAATACTGTTTCGCAATCGAAAGTGCTTCATATTACAAGACTTCCGCGATAAACAATAGCATTCCCAAGGAGGGTTGACGTCAGGCAGGCGTGAGGCGGCCGGTCGTAAAACTTTTGCCAAATCCTATCAGCAGTATAGAAGATGTACTGCGCCGACCCCAAGTGATTGGGAAATGGGCAGGGAGAAGAAGTTCTGTAATACTGTTTGTTTACCTAAAATAAAAAATAAATAAAAAATAAAATGCATACATACATACGAACAGAAACATGCACATTAGGGTGGAATATTCTTCTTAAACAATAAAAAGCTTTTCACTGGCAGATAGCTGATGCTATAAGGAGTAACTTAGGCTACTCTTATTTTAGAAAAAGAATTAGGGTTCCGCTCAGAAAAAATAATACGTACGTGCGGAGATTAAATAAATAAAGTAAAAAACGTGTGTACGCACGTAAGAAGTTATACTTCTTTGGCGTAACAGAACATAAATAGCTAAAGATTTCATCCCGTATGTCACAACTCTCTGTTCGTAAAAGGAATGCTGCTAACGTCATCATGTCGTTTTTTGGCTGTCGGTGTGCGCGAGCATCGTAAAAATTTGACACTCATATTTTTTTTCAAACGTGCCTAAAGAAGTATAACTTCAAAATAATAGTATTGTGAATATTCTCTAACAGAATATCAGCGACGGTGTACCAACAAAACCACGAGTATCCGTGGTCCGGATACAAACTGTTGGACCGAGGTGTTCTACTCGATATCGCGTTTCGGACTTCACCTGTGGTACGTATGCGTGTAATGGTGTCAACTGTCCATATGTTTGTACTATGTGTTTTCTTGTTTTACTCTTGAAAACCCGATTATTTGTCTATTATGTGTGAAATTAGATTTTTAGTTGCTTGGTATCAATAAATTCAATTGATTTGGAGAAATGACGTCACAGGTTGCTATTGCCATCGACGATATATCGATGTTTTCGGTGAGAAATCGATGTTAAATAGATATACATTGCCAATGTAAATATATTAAGGAAGAAATAGAGAACTTGTGGATGGAAAATTCCAATAATAATAAATAATAAATTCTACTCGAGACTCGAACCTAACCAAACCTCGAACCAAAGACCTAAGCGGCTACATTTGTACCGTACTAATTATGTTTATTCTATGGGCTATTTTATTTTGCCAGGACAGACGGCAGACTTTTTAGAACTTTCGAATAATTGTTTAAAAAGAATATATGCAGTAAAATGTCAAATGTTAAAAGGTTTTGTGCCTGTTTTCATTAATTGGTTCAAAGTTAATGTCAAAATTTATTAATCTGTAATATTTCATACAATTTCAGACTAAACACAATCTCCAATGGGAGGGTCTGGTTCGGGATACTTCGGTGCTCAGCAAAACCACTAGCTTCAAAGTGCGCGAAAGCAGTGGTGAGTTCTTTTTTAATATTAATCTTTGGGCTCAAGGCTTTTTATCTGATGTATTTAAAAAAAAAAAAAAAATTTATGTAATGGAATGGGATATATAAATTTTTGTTTTGAATTTTCTTGTATATATATAATTGAAAACGGTTGAATGAATTTCAATAGGGGCTTTTTTTATTGAACAGATAATCGTCCAAATTTAGTATATTTATCAAGTATTAAAAAAAATATTAATTATTAATACAAAATAAATTTTTAAGTAAAAAAATCATTCTCACTATTCATCTTATTTTAACATTTTGTTGAAGGTCCACAAATGAAGTCCGTCATCCGTCACATAGTAACAGTGGACCACCGTGACGACGCCATTTTCCCCACGCGTGGGACGTGGGTCCAGTTCAGTAGTGAGCTAGCGGGGCTAGGGGGTGGGATTGCCAACATCAAAACCGAGTTACAGGCGCAAGCTAACAAGGAGATTGGACCGGATAATGTGAGTTTTTTAGGGGATTCCCCAATTTCCCGATGAGGATGTCTAGGTCCAAGCACAACGCGTGGGATGTGAGTTCAATTTGTAGTGAGTTAGCTAGGCTAGGGAGTGGGGCTGGGACTAAAATGAAATAAATAAATATGTTGGCACATTAACACACAGCACCATCTAGTTCCATGGTAAGCTACGAGGCTTGTGTTATGGATACCAGATAGTTGGTACACTACACATATACAACTTTAAATACATACATATTATAAATATAAACAACCATGACTGAAGTACGCACATTCGTGCTCACCACACAAATGAATGCCCTCAGCGGGACTCGAACCCGCGACCGTTGGCACAGTAAGTAGGGTCACTACAAACTGAGCCAAACGTGTCGTCATTAAAAGTGAATTGCAGACGCAGACTAACAAAAAGATTGGACCGGTTAATATGAATGCTTATGTTTATTTTCTTTGGAGTTATTTGAGTTCATTAAAATGAGGTGGTGTTTAAATTTAGAAAATTTAAAAAGAAAATGTATATTGGATGATGTATAGCGATCATGTCGTGTCTCTTCCGTGACAATGATTGTTGTAAATTAAAAATAAAACTGCGAAAAAGATCGTAATGATTTTTTTTTAAAACTAGTGATTCACCCTCGCTTTGCTCGGCTTCATCTCTATGTGATTTTTTAAATTGACATAACTTTTTTATTTATGAATTAAATTATTTTTTTGTTGAAATAAAACAAATATTAAATGTTTAGTGAAACTTACCACAATATATTAGTAAAAAAAATTCTTAATCCGTTTCAAACACAAACAATTCAACAAAAAAATCGACACAGGCAAAAATTTTGAACATCGTCGTTTTGGGTTCTCTTGTGTTAATAAAGACCCCCAATAGGAATTCTTCTCAAATACTTTCCATGTACAGACAGCGATTAGTGACATTTTTATTATATGTATATACACATATATATACAAGAATTGCTCGTTTAAATATATAAGATATATAAGATAGATATTTTTGGGCCGTCTTACTTTTTAAAGACAAGGATGATCGATGTAACATGAAATAAATACTTTTCTTTTAATATAATTCTCTGCGCTGGCTCACCTTTCGGTTTGTCTTTTAAAGAGGCAAATCGTGATTGGTCTGGCATGAACTATATATTTTCCGGACCGGCTTACCCTCGGGGCGGGCGGCAGGTGCTGCAGGTGTCGGGCGCGGCGGGCGTGCTGCACGACGTGCACGGCACGGAGCTGCCCGACCACTTCTACCTCGGCGGGCCCGCGTCGCTGCGCGGCTTCCGCCAGCGCGGCGTGGGCCCGCACCTCGACGGCGACGCGCTGGGCGGCACGGTGGGTGCTCACACTCGCTGATACTGTTACATTAGTATTGTACTAGCGACATACTTCCCGATACAAACTTTCATCACCATTTTCACCCCCTTAAGGCATGACTTCCGAGATAAAATGTATCCTATGTCATTCCCTAGGTCTCAAACTATTTTCTTACCAAATTTCATCTAAATCGGATCATGAGATTTAAAAAAAACTTATTTTAGTAAAAAAAAAATTCTTTTAATTTTATTGTATACATAACTTGTCCTGACTATAACGAACACAAAAAAAACATTACATTTTAGTGATTCATTTTTATTTATATAGATTTACAAGCTTTTATTTAACTTTTAATGTTTGTTTGTTTCTTCGAGTCAAATCTGGCAACTAAATTTTAAGGCAGTTATTACTCAACCGATTGAGCTGGAATTTTGCGTACACTTTTAGTTTGGATAACAATGCATGGTTAGATAAGTGACGTCATCTTAAATCCAATATGGCGGACTCCCAAAGATAACGGACTGTTTTTTTATATACCTCAACGATATGGATATCAAATGAAAGGGTTTGCTTAGAAGAATACGAATAAATAACTAAATAAATAAATAAATAGTAAAAATGATTTTTTAAAAACAAGTTTTCATTTTAATGCTCTAAAAAGAAGAAAATAAACTTTGAATGAAATCAAACCCATCAATTTATTACATTGTACAAATTATATGATGTAAAAGCTTGTTTTTGAATATTTTTTTTGCTATTAATTTATTTTACAATAATTTATATGTATGTATGTTTGTAGTTTTTTCACGCTGTAACGGCTGAAGTAATATATGTATACTTTACCGTTATAGACTTAGTTATACGCTAAGTGGGTGTAATTTTTGCATAATTCCACTTTCACAGGTGGAATTTTGCACACTTGTAGGTAGAAGTTAGACACACTATGAGATTTAAAAAAAAAACTGTTACTGAGAATCTGTACACAGAACCCCGACGACTATATTTCATGCCCCGGGACTCGAAGTCAGGACCTCCAAATCTATAATCATAGATGCTAGCCAAGTAGACCAACAAGGCATTAAAAGCTTAACAAAAGGGATCTGTTAGAAAATATTAAAAAATATTTAATAAATGAAGTTTGGAATAATAATAATAAATATGTTGGGACATAAACACACAGAACCATCTAGTTTCACGGTAAGCTACGAGGCTTGTTTTATGGATACCAGATAGTTGATACACTACACATATATAACTTTAAATACATATTATAAATATAAACACCCATGCTTGGAGTACAAACATTCGTACCCATCACACATGGTTTTTTTTTATTTTTTTAATTTCAAGGTATACTGGGCCTCCGCTATCCACCTGTACACCCCCCTGCCCTTCCGCCCCGGGAAGGGAGGTTTGGGGGAGCTGTTCCGCTCTCACTTCTTCATAAACGCAGGCTGTCTCGCTCATCCTGGTAAGTTGCATTCAAAATTTAAATTCAAAATGTTTATTCAGCATTAAATTACTCCGGGTCTGCGACACAGGTGTCGACGATCCTTATATAATGAATACGGAAATAGTAATATTATTTTTTTTTCATTTTATGAATGTCGACAGCGAGTTATAAAATCTATATTCTTATCATTGGTCCAAATTTTTGAATTATAATATACCATCACATCCTCTTATTCTGCTCATTTCATCTCTTCCTTATTAGAAGATGACGAGGCTCGATCGATGCTATAGTGTTGTATTTTAACCATCTGCCCCCCCCCCCCCCCCCCACCCTCCTCACTAAGACGACGGGTGTGACCTATCTTTCCCCCTTCCCCTACTAAAGAGACAGGGCTTACGTGATACTAGTCTATAGTGGGTTTTTTTCAACGACGTGCCCCCTCTTCCCCCCAGAGGAGACGGGGCTGGCGACGCTGGAGTCGCTGTGCGCGGCGCGCGCGGCGTGCGGCGCCGGCGTGGCGCTGCGGCTGGGCGGCGCGGCGCGCGTCGAGCTCAACTACTGCGCGCCGCTGCGGGCCGCCGCCGGCGACGCGCGCGCGCCCGGCCTGCAGCTCGGCGTGGCCGCGCACTTCCTGTAGCCCCCCCCCGCCCCCTCCCGCACTGCAGGTGGGTGCTGGCCGTTCGTTCGTTCGTTCACTCTTTCTGTAGCCGCGTCAGATATATTCTATTTGTTCTTTCGTTCGCTCATACGTCGCACACTTCCTGTAACCTTGTACTGTTTGTTCGTTCATTCGTTCTGTTATATCTGTTTTGTGTAAGGTGAATTGTAAGGGCCGCTGCGTAGTCAGCAATTACATTATTAAGGTTACACCTTTTCGTAGTTCTTTTCTTTCGCGTTAGACGACTACACTTGCCCGTAGTTAATTTGTAATTACTTGCAATAAATATTTTTTGTTTAAAAGCGCTTTGATGAAATAATTAATTCGTTCAATCGATCATTTCGTTTGTTGTGATATGTATTTGTTTGTTTATTTAATCATTAATTTCTAGGTACGTTTTAACGGTTAGTATGGAATAAATGATCTATTATTATGTATATTAGTATATATGTATATATACATAGATGTGATGAATTTTATATCCCTTACTTGAAAAAATGATTGATTCCCCATACAATTTTCATCCCCCAAACCACTCTTTTAAGGGATGATTTCCAGGATGAATACTGTTCTATGTCCTTCGCAAAGTCAAACTATCGTCATACCCATCTAAATGACGGTTCAGCGGATTTTTAGTGTATGTATACAAACAAACAAAAAAAACAATTTGCTTATTCATTCATTCGTTCATTTGGATTCTTTTTATTTAAATTTTATTGATTTATTCATACATTTATTTGGTTTTTATTTATTTTTTATCTATTTATTTATAAGTACATTCATTCCTTCATATACCAATATTAATTAATATCATATGCACTTTTAGAATGTAACGATTTTTATTATATTTTTTTTTTCAGATAACAGAATGTTATGGTTGTTCCACGAATTTTATTTTCAAAATCAATACAATATTGTTTCTTATTTATTTTTTTCTACCGTACATTGAATATTTGTTAATGTCGTTGCCATATAAAAGTATTTCAAATATTTATTTCATATATAAATTACAATATTTATATATTATTAGTAGGTAGTAACTGGCAACATTAAATTAGCCTGGAATTGATGTGACATCTGTCATTTTGGCATAATATGTCAGCCTATAACTTTTTCAATTATTGTCAATGTAAAATATTAATTAATAAAAATCCTAAAATATAATGACATATATAATTTTTATATAAACATAACAATATATGTATCTAATAATACCTTCATGTGTCTTCTTTATTGTATGAAATAATGGCGAAGTACATTTTATTCATCTATATAATTAATTAAAAATTCAATGGAAAAATTCTTTTTTTGCACTTGTAAAATTATTGATTTCATATATTTTTTTTTATATAAAATATTGAAATGTATGGTAGGTAGTTCTGTCTTTATGTTTTTCCCTCAAATGTGTTTAAATAGATTTAAATTGTAATTTAAACATAGTTTTAGTGCTGTTGAAATAAAATGTTATTTAAAATAGATTTTTTTATTACTACTACTTTCGCTTCACTCCAGTGCTAGTGACTTTTGCAATTTGATATATATATATATATATATATATATATATATATATATATATATATATATATATATATATATATATATATATATATATATATATATATATATATATATCAAACACGCAGTCTATAGTCTGTTTTTTAACCTCGGAGACAAATCTGACGTGAGTTGCCAGTTTTTCGCAATTCTTAAATAGTGATGTGCTGTGATTGCTTTTGAATTAAGCCTATATTAATAATTTTTAAAGTAATTTCTTTTTGATTAAGAAAATAATTATTAAAAAGTGCAAAATATAGGTGGGAAATTCAAAGTAGTTGAAACGCAATGCCATAGGTCAGACCGAATATGACGTCAGAGTATATCTTAACAGAGCGATTAGCGATTGAGTCGTCTTTGAAAAACAAGGTATTGGTAGCCCAGTGGTAACGCGCTCGCTTGGAAAATCGAGTGACGCGGGTTCAAATCCCAGGTCTTGCACCTCTGATATTTTCAAGTGCGAATCATTCCCGACATGATGACCACTTGTCTTACATTGAAAGAAAACATGATGAGGAAACCTGCATGTCTGAGAGAACCCAGCAAGTTTTCAAAAGACATGCTCAGTCCGCCCGCACTTGGCCAGCGCGGTGGACTATGGCCTGATCCCCCGATTATTGAAGGGAGGCCCACCCCCCCCCCCAGGAGGGATGTTAAAAAGAGCTGAATAAATTGAGAACAAATCCATTATTTAATATCCTTTATTATTCTAAATACTATTTACAAAACAAAAAACTAGTTTTAGCTGTTGCTTGCCATTGTTTATATAATATTAATTTTCAACCTTCAGTATTAAGTAATAAAGTCCAAATTTCCAATTTATACATATATTCAAGCAACGCCAAAGGCAAAAACTATTTATTATCTAATATATACATCTATACATATAATAAAATAGTAAAAAGTTCAAACTTTAATGAACATTAAATATTATTTGAAAAATTTGGGTTTAAGAGATTTTTGGATATATTAGTATTATGAAAAGCAAAATTATCCATTAAAAGAATTAATCTGTTTGTGTGCTCTTTTCTCAAGAACAGCTGTGTTGATGAAACTTTGTACAAGCATTAAATAAGAAAAGCTTATATAAAGCAAGTCATAATATAATGGTTGTAGACTAAATATAACGGGCAAAGCTGTACGCATGTACTAGCTTAAGGTAGTCTTACATACAAAATGTATATTTATGTTTGTTTGTTACATTTACTTTTCTATATATAAATCATCCTTAAACAAACTCTAGTTAGTTTTATCTGCTTTCTGATACCATCAATGTATAGTGTATGTGGAATTAAAATTTAGAATTAAGGACTGATCTCTGGGTTACTATTAAATAGTTGTAATTTATAAATTATATTAAAATTGATCTTGATTGTATATGTTTTTATAGTGCAGTTGCGACTGCAACATGTCGTCTTCATTCATTACTATGTGTAAGGGAGGTATCATCGCTCCTGCTACTGATCTGGAAATAAAATGTTAACCGTCAGCAGGGAAATCTGTTCAATTTTTAAACCGGTTTTGGTCATTAATCCGATACCGAAAGGCTTTTCGGTTTACGGTTTCGGTTACGTTTTTTCAACCGGTTCAGAACCAGGAAAACGGTTCTTGACGAATTTAGGGTTAAAATGAGTTTTTTAATTTTTATGCAGTTACGTTTGGCTAGTATTTGCTAATGGTAAAATGCTTAGTATAAGTATGAATGAACTAACAGTTTTATTTCGGTAAGAAAAAACTAAGTGTAACCTTTCTCAAAGAATAAACGGACGGTTTAGTTATTTCGGTTACTAAACCGTTCGTTTTCATTAACCGGTTAAAGAACGAGCGAAGAAGTAACCATTATATTACCGAAAACAACCGTTTTTTTAAATCGAACTTTTAAAATCTTTGAATTTAATAATTAGATATGATCGAGCTGATTTGATGAATGTTTGAAGATCAGATGTTCACTTTTTTAGTCATGAGTCTAAGGTAAATCTTCAATGGCTTCTATTAATCTTTTAAGATAAAAAATTCTAGGACAAGTCTCATACAATACACATGTGTCTGAATGTTCCCTCAATTTTTTTTTAATTAATTCAATATAGTACAACTCACCGTCCCTCTGAATTAAGAAAATTAAAGGTAGCGCAAGCATGTTCTGTTGGTAGAATTTCCACACCGAGTTTAGCTTCCCTTGTAGCTTTGAAAACTGAGTTTATCACTTTTCTATCATTCGTTTCTAAACCTATAATCTGAAAAGGTAATAATATTTAAGTCTTTTCTTACTTTTCATTTGCATAATATAATAAAGATTCACTCAGAGCAGTAACTAGCCTTTTTGGGCCCCAATGCAAAAAAAATGGAAGGCCTCCCTTTGTCTATTATGAAATAACATGCGGAAATTTAGGACACTTTTTTCTTGCGGTTTATTTAAGCTTCTATGAAGGAAAAAATGTTGAAATTAAATAAAGAATCGTTGTCGCCCGCTGGGGCCCTTTTGAATCTGGGCCCAATGGGACCGCATTGATTGCATTGCATAGCTACACCACTAAACCAGAGATATAATTGGTCTAAAATTATAATCTAAATATCTAGAAATTCATAGCCCCAAATTTATACAGATAAATAAAATTGAAGTGTGTCTTTGTAATGTAAAAATAATAGCATATGAAATTATATAGTTACTTATAAGAAAGGCACAATTTTTTAAATTTTCATCTGTCTGTATGTTTCGGCTAATCCGAAACGGCTGATTTTAATGGGACTTTCACTGGCAAATAGCTGATGTTATAAGGAGTGACTTAGGCTACTTTTATTTCAGAAAAAGAATTAGGGTTCCCTCAAAAACATATATAAGGACGCACCCAAGCAAAGTGAGGGTAAGTCGCAATGGTAGTATAAATCTAATTTATACACATTCACTTTCGTACATCATCTTCCTTTCTATTTCCCAAATTACTTGGGGTTGTTCTTCCACTCTCGCCTATCACTCCTCACCTCATGATTCACCCCTTGCTCTTTCATGTCCTGTCTTACACAATCTATTGATTTTTTCTTCGGTCTTCCTCTACTTCTCCATTTACATACACTTAAAAGCATACACTTACATATAACAATATTATATTTACCAATAAATCAATTTTTGGTTCTAACAATTTAAAAAATCTGAGAGCGGGTTCAGTGATTTGGTCGGCACTTGGGACTTGCCATGATAGTATTGTCCTGTAATAATAATAAAAAAGATTATAATAGTATGTAAAGTAAATGTAAAAATGTCTGTATGGTTTTAAAAAACTACCCATAAGCAAATCATGTAGTTGACTAGAATAAACCTGCTGTTAATATAAATATTATAATAAAATCTCTTAAAAATAAATTACCACACTATCTAATTTTAGAAACTAAGAGAATAATTTACCAAGTTGTTATGATGCAAGCATTATCTTACCTAGGAAATATAGCTATAGGTCCCAATACTGTGATTCCATTGTTTAATCTAAAACCATACTGAAATTAAATTATTATAATTATAATAAAATTTGACTTAAATTCACGGAATAATATTTGCTATTATTGTGTGCTTTTTACACATATACTTATTGTTTTTTCATTTAGATTTACTTTTTTTATTATTATATATTTAGACACTTTATTTTTTATTTATGTATTAGGTTATAAAAAATATTGACTACAATTATTAACAATATTTGTCTGTTTATTTATTACCTTATAGAGATCTCAAAGAGTAACCAGAATGAAAATATAGAATATTATATTAAAAAATTTGAGGGATACATGAATAAAATATCTATCTAACTTTCATTAATTTTAAAACAAAAGAAGAAATGAACTTACAGTAGCATATGAATCTATCATGAGACCCAGATCTAATTCTTGGTTGATAATTCGAACTGTTGTTTTCCCTTCGCCTTCGTAAGCAGCCTTCGTTCGTGTACTGTTTTTAAAATTATTAATATTTAATTATAAATGATAAAATTCTTAAGTTTTACAAGTGAAATTGTTAAAAATATAACCTTAAAAAGAATGGGTTTCTTTTTATTTTAGATGTTACTTGTCTAAATCTACTAGATAACATTTCTTCTTTCTTTTTCTTTAATATTTATTTAGAATTATAGCTAACTTTGAGTTCAAAATATAGAAAAAAATCTGAAATGTTATTTCAAAATCTCCAAGATAGACAAATCTGAAATCACAAAATCAAAATACAAATGTCACATTGACATCTTTGCGTTTCGTTTAGAACATTTTTAAACTTTTACAATTTCACATTAATAATCTTTTATAATCTTAATTCTAAACGTTATAATAATTAACTAAGTAATATTTTGATTAGATATATTTTTATTATAAAATGCATAAAATCTAATGATTTATATCTAGCTAGTTGTGTTTAATATTTTGTAAAAATCGTTGTTTTGTTCCGTAGAATAGAGTACTACAATGACGTCATTGAGAAAACTTGTCATTTGTAGCAATGCAGATGCGCGGTATTTTAAAATGTAACCATGTAAACCATTGATTTTCGCAATATGTAATATTAAAAACATTAAAACTGTAACCCATTTGCCAATCTTCCGTCCATAATGATTTATTAAAATATTAAAGCTTGTGTTTCTTTCAAAATATCATTTCATTTAATATAAAACCTTTTAACATCAACAAGCAAAAATTTTGTTATTATTAAATAATGGAGAGTGTCAGTGCTTCAACACAGGTGTTATATGCTCAAAGGGAGAATAATGCTGTATATAAAACAGAATACGAGTTGGATTTTTGGGAAGAAGTTAGAAGAAGATGGATGATAGTTGGAGTCCTTTCAGCCGTTGCTATGGCAGTTTTAACTTCACATTATGGAGCATCCGGAGGCAACTACATGCATGTTCACTTAGATTTTATTAGAACACATTGCACCCATTCGCTCATGTAATTATAAACAATTTCACTACTAGAAATCATCTTTAACTTGTACTGTTTACATTAACTTTATCTTTTTGAAAAGTGCTAACATAGTGTTTTTGGTATTAGAACAGGTAATGAATAATATTTTTATCTAGTTTTAGTAGTTTTTAAATATATTTTTTTAAAAGAACTAATTGAAAGTACTAATAATGCATTGTAAGTTTATTACTATTAAATATTTAAATATTTTAATATGTACATATTAATTTAATATGAGTAATATAATTTATAATAATTGCTTTATGGAATTTTTTGTATATTTTTTCCAGTATAAAGAATTTTAGATAACTGGCCATTTTTAGACATAGCCATTTTCACTTACAACAACCTATAAAAAGGTTTTATTAAGAGTGTACACATTTTTTTTCGATTTCAAGTTATATGCTAATTTTTATTATTTCACACTAGAAATTATTTTTAGTTAGTCAAATTGCTGATAAAATAATTTGTACAAAAATATGACTAACAAAACATTTTTCTGGGATGTTTTTAACAATTTATTATGGGAATAACTAG
This sequence comes from Brenthis hecate, assembly GCA_951806755.1. Taxonomy (NCBI): domain Eukaryota; kingdom Metazoa; phylum Arthropoda; class Insecta; order Lepidoptera; family Nymphalidae; genus Brenthis; species Brenthis hecate. Next base: position 539,793 of record OX638282.1, on the reverse strand, counting down.
CGACTTACCCATCCTTCACTCGGGTGCATCCTTAGGTATGTTTTAATTCTTTTGAATGGAACCCTAATTCTTTTTCTAAAATAAAAGTAGCCTTAGTCACTCCTTAGAACATCAGCTTTCTGCCAGTCCCGTCAAAAGAGACTAGCTGGTACAGGCAGACAGATAAAATTTTTAAAAACTGTTTTTTTATTAGTACTATAAATACTTTCATATATATGCATTTAGTAAAAAGTTACTATTTTGACATTACATACAGACACTTCAATTTTATTTATCTTTATAAATTATGGAAAATTACTACTTCACTTTAATATTCAACTAGTTTTTTATAAAGATCACTCTCTTGTCCGTCCGTCCATTTGTCTGTCCGTGTGTCACCACCGATTTTCTCAGGAACTTGTGGACCTAGCATCACTAGCAAATTGAAATTTATATCAGATGCTGAAGTCTATAGTCCCTATTAGGTGTATAAAAACCAAGGTCCTGAGTCAACATGATAAAAAGATATGGGCAAATTTTGATTTTAGCGAAAACTTGTAAGTACCAAAATTTACCTTAATTTTCAACTTTTTCTATTTTTCGGAATTAACAATTCTAGGTCAACCGGAAGTACCCTATAGGTTTTGGGTCGAAAACCTATATGGTAGTTCCTATACCTATAAACCTATTGGTCTTACAGCACAAATGAAGGAAAAATTCCAAAAAATAAAAAAGTTGCAAATTAAAGTTAAACTTATTTCCTACAAATTTGTACGGAACCCTCGGTGGGCGAGTCCGACTCGCACTTGTCCGGATTTTTTTTATTTAATTATGTTTTAATAGTATTATACTCTGTTCACAGAGTGAACCATGCAAATCGCTCTCTCTGTCCCACTTTAGCATACAAACTGATAGGGACAGAAAAATGTCTAGCTAGCTCACTAACGCTTGCAACTGGTTTGAAATCATAGGGCTCGTTTATGTTGCTAATGCTTTAGTGAGGAATTATTAATATTTTAAATAAAATTATCTTTTCGGATTTTTTCGCGAATTTATTTTGATTTTTGGTTCCCGACGTTTGACAATTATTAATAATTTGTAATAAAATATACCTAATCAACATTAAAGTAAAATGAACTGTATTTTTAAATATTTGCATACATTATTTATTAATTTTCGCTTTCTAACGTATCACTGTCATGTCCTATATTGATAATAAATCAAGTAACTACACGTGAGACGTCTGAACGGTATGGAATGCAACGACGGACTAATTATGACTTCCATTGTAATCGCGGCCTAAGCGTCTTATCTCCAACTAATCATGTGGAAGCGGATAATCTCAGTACTTGGTTCAATGATCTATACATATAATAAAATTGTAACTAAGCCGAATCTGTACATTAAATATTTTTTTGGAAAATCTTAATGAAATATACATTATTATCGATACAGAGGCCGAATCTATAGTTTTTAGAAATTTAGTTTGTTTGTCTGTCTGTTACCGCATCACGAGAAAACCACTGGACAGATTTTGATGAAATTAAGTATGATGATGGCTGGTTATCCGGGTCAACATATAGAATACTTTTTACCGTGGGAAAATATCTCATTTCTGAGAAAAAATACAAAAACTGCATTGTAAGAGTATACTAATATGTAAAACCTAAGAATTTGGTTTTTGGTCATCTAAATGCGGGCGGAGCCGCGGGCAATGCTAGTCTTTTTATAAACTCATTGACTTAGTTCATTCGGCGAATACAGTCTACAGTTTTATAGTTGCATTCAATTTACTAATATAATAGTGTTATATATTTATGTGTGTGGGTAAACCTTAAAAAGGTACTTAGTGGCTGCGTCCACAACGCGAAGCTTGTCGAGCAATAAATCAGTGCGTATCCAACTACCAAGCATTTCACTTGTCCCCGTCAGCATACATAACAAATAGATAAATGGAATTCTAGTTAAGGACAACAGGTTCAAATCTGTTTCTTTTCTTTACATTTAGTTTGTAATAATAGTGGTTGTGGTTCAGTGATGATGATTGCCAGGCACTTTAGTTCATTATTATTTTTATTTGGTCCATAAGTAGATATCTAAATAGTGCTTATTAAAATATTGAAATATTTGCAGAATATACAAAAATTAAAGAAAATAATGGACATCTCTTTCACAGGTATTTTCCATACACAATATATAGTATATATTCCCCTTATATACATATATTATAATGCGGGTCGTACACAAGTACATGCATGTCGTACTAGATTGTACGCTTTGACAGTGCTACATGCGCATGTTGTTGGTTTAGCTTTATCTGTGGTTACGGTTAATGCTTTATCTGTGGCGTTAGATCGGAGAGTTATTGAAGGGTAAGTTTTGATACTTTTTACCCTGTATTCTGTAATCGTTTATAAACCGTTGGACGACATGTTTGGCTCAGTTTGTAATGACCCTACTTGCTGTGCCAGCGGCCGCGGGTTCGAGTCCCGCTGAGGGCATTCATTTGTGTGATGAGCATGAATGTTTGTACTCTAGTCATGGGTGTTTATATTTATAAAATGTATGTATTTAAAGTTATATATGTGTAGTGTATCAACTATCTGGTATCCATAACACAAGCCTCGTAGCTTACCATGGAACTAGATGGCGCCGTGTTGGTGTGTGTTATTGTCACATATTAGGTATATTATTATGTATATGTACATATCATAAAGTTTTTCCACGAAAGCTTAGTCTCAAGAACCGCTAATCAGTATTTTCTGCCTAAATCGAGATGCTAATATAATAAAATAAAAAACTGAAATAGTTAAATTTTAAATAAAAAAAACCATCTAAGGGCCTGTGCACATGACAACTTTTTGGTGCCGCCGACGTATATATACATTTATTATTTCGATTGGAATGCAAGTGATCTGCGTTTTTTTAATATATATCAGCGCAGAAAAATAAATATGTAGGAAATAAATGCTTAAAAATTACTTAGTGCTCACTCTCTTTGCGAGTTTAACTAATTCTTGTGCAAAATATCACGCTTCTAGATCGTCAGTTTAACTCGTGCGTTCTATCAGTGTTAAGACTTACGCACACCAAGTTTTATGAAGGCGCTTAGGTTGCGCCTATCATGATCGTACGTCCCTTGCATATATTCTACGATGCTAAAATTATAAAATGCAAATACCTAACTTGTGTCTGTATCGATACAAATGCGTGATAATATTATTATCGTAGCGTGATAATATTATATGCGTGATAATAATATTTATTTATAAAAATGTTCGGGCATTCAACGTGCTGTTATGGGTCCCTGGATGACACCCTTTTTTAAAAAAAAGATTTATCACTGAAAATACTTTAATAACTTCATTAATTATTTATACAGCATATATATGGGATTTGAAGAGCTAGTGCTCTCGACCGACGATACTCTAGAACTAACTTTTAATTAAAGGACATAATATATATAGAGTACAAAATGGTGATAGCTAGTAGGGCTATAACATAAATAAGCAATAACCCGTACAGCCAAAGGGTTTAAGAAGATTCGATAAAAAGTTGTCGTGTGCATATGCCTTTAGAGTTTCATTATGTACATAGTTGTTGATGTTGTAAATAAGAATAGATTTAGAACAAAAATAAAGACTGTATAATAACAATTTTTATTTTTTTAGTACAATATTGGCATCAGTAGCGCGCCCCTGCGCTTGGTTACCTCTTTCATTTAATAAAGATGGCGTTACACCGACAATTGCAGCTATAAATTATACAATGTCGTTTATATTTTCACCACTTGCTCACCTTTTCTTGGTAAGTATTAAAAAATGGCTGTATATTATTAAACAAAACTATCTTTTTGGTTTTCTTTCGCGGATTTATTTTAATTTATGGTTCCTGACGTTTCGAATGCTTTACAGCAATCATGGTCACGGGAGAGATTATGATTTTAGACGTCTCAAAGGTCTTTATATAGTTGTTACAGACAGCCTACAAACAAAATAACAAAATTAATTACAAACAAAAAAATGGCACCAAAGTACCTTACAATATTTGGTGCTATTTTCGCATTTTTTTTTGTCACAGAGGCACATAATTACGCCGTAACAATAATATAATAGTTATAAGCGGTCATGTACATATATCTATATTATTACATATTTTCCACTTTCAGTGTGGTCGAGTACCTTTACCAACATTAAATAATTTTATTATAACGGTTCTAACATCGTTAGTGCCGTTTGGGTTAGGATCTTTATCTCATAAGACTGAAATAGGTGAGTTTATAATTTCCTGTTTGAACATGCACGTATTTCGTAATAAATACAAGTAAAAGTATCAGTCTAAAACATGTACAATTCATACTATACTAGTGACTCATCCCCCCTCCGCTCGGCTTCGTCCCTACTTAAGTTTTAACGTTTAGTATAGATTTCTCAGATATGAGATATTTTACCTCCGTAAAAAGTATCCTATGTGTTGACCCGGATAACCAGCTATCATCATACCACGTTTTATTAAAATCCCTTCAATGGTTTTTCCGTGATGCGGTAACAGACAGACAGGCAGATAGACAGACAAAAATTCTAAAAACTATAGATTCGGCCTCTGTATCGATAATAATGTTTTGTTTCAATAAGGTTTTCCAAAAAATATTTAATGAACAGATTCGCCCTCGTTACAATTTTATTATATGTATAGATACATATTATACACAGACTAAATAATAATGTAGATAGAGAGTCAAAGAACTAAACATGAAGCCAAACAATAATGTTTTAATGACAATTTTGGTATCTTTTTTTACAATATTACTTACAATTTCAAAAAAATATTTCGTTTTTTAAATTAATATAATTTTTTTAGATACAACCAGTACCAAAATATCTGCTTTAATAGTGTTGTATACAGAGTGTTGTAATTTGTTGACGGAAGCTGAGGGAAGTTTGTATATAACTGATGTTATGGCAACATTGTTTCTTGGTAAGAAAATGTATTTTATACTATTGTTTCATTCAAAAGCTAAAATGAAATGAAATATTATGAACTTAATTAATGACGAAACTGTACAATTGCCAACCTCCCGCCATTTTTTTTTTCTAAATTCGCAGCGCGCGGTAAAATAAATAGAAAAGAATCAGGTGCATAATGCCTTAAAGTTTAACTTTTACAACAATTTTTTTACATGATATTTGAAGGTAAAGATTGCCATACGAAAATGTTGATAATCATTTACAATGAACTGATTACGTATTTGTGTTTCATTTCATTTGTTTTTTTAGTATATCTCGGAAAGTTAACACCTTAGGGCATCGTATTGCTAATATTTTTGTTTCTTTCAGTCTCCTTTTTCTATTTATATCAATTAAGTCATGCGCCACTATATGAAAAAAAATTGCAGCGAATTGCTAATACTATTTTTTTTTATTTTAAATATACATTTAACCTACTTTAATATTTTTTATATATATTTTAGTTATAAGCTGGTTATCTACAGTGGCTGCCTCTAGTTATTTATACGTGAGGTGCGGTCTGCTGACTTTGAATGAGGCTTACATGTTATTATTAATTGCTACTCCAAAATCCACTCATATTGGTAAGTTACAAAAAATCGACTCATTGGCAAGTTACAAAAAATCAAGTCATTGGTAAGTTACAAAAAATCCACTCGTATTGGTTAAAAAAATATCGGAAGATCTTATGAGGTACTTTTTCCCCAAATAGTTTACAAATATAGTTTATTTTTGCAAAATGTTTTACAAATTGGAGCCTTTCCTAACTTCCTAAATCCTGTTGGAATGACCGTGTGTGAAATGAAGTTTTTTGACTTTATATGAAAAAATGTACATACATATTTCATATAGTAGATATAAGTGAATTTTATTTAACATTCAAAGGGATCGATACTAGGATTTAACGACAGAGTGACTCTACAATTGCCTTTGCTAATACAAAACTAAGCTGTTTCCCGAGTGTCATACAAAAGTACGTAGGCCAGTCGGGTGCGCCTCCCCACTTACGATTTCCATGTCTAAACAAGACCTTCTTAGACGACTGTATGTATAAGTAGACTGTGGAGATATATATAATACATATAATGGATATTAATTATTATGTATATATTATATTTTTAAATTTTAGAATGGTTATCGTCATCTGTTTGCGCGTCGGGACTCGCGCGTCTTCCTGCAGTGTTCATTGCGCCTGCGCAGGCTTTGCTTCTCGCAGCTATTACGTCCGATTATCAAAATGGCGATGAATTGCCCAGATAGATAGATAATTAAGCTTTATTTTATTATTGCGATACAATTAATTCAATTACAACGAATAATTCGGTTATTACAATTAATTCAATTACAACGAATAATTCGGTTAGCTCAATTAATTCAATTACAATGAATAATCGAATTATTGCAATTGATACAATTATTCTAATATTATATTTCTAAATTATATTAAGTGTTTTTTTAAATCTAGTTATTATAAAAACGTTCTAGCTAATAAAAAAATGTAAATGAGTTTTTTTTTTATAATTTCAGACGTTGAAATGGGCTATTACATAGGGTTATATTTGATTATTTTTTCATACGAAGTAACAAGTAATAAGTAACGTTAAAATATTTAAAATAAAATAGAAACGAATGAGTGAATATGAGCAAGCGATAAGTAAAAAATCGTAGTTTTTTTAAACTGGAGTGCATACAAATAGTTCCTTTATAAATTGCTTCCAGTACGTTTTGCTCATATTTAAAATGTTCATTTTGAGTTTAAGATTTAGTTATTTTTGTACTATTTCCAAAAGTAGAATCCTGGATTTTAAGAATTTTATCGTGAAGTTATTAGTTAATAATGAATAACAAACAAGGTGTTTGAATATTTCTAGTGACACTGGCATTAGTCATCGGTCTCCATTTAATTTTTTTAAAGGCCCTTAAAAATAAATAGAAAAAAATGTTTTTTTTTCTAAGATGCTGTCGTGGTATGTCTGTTTTGTATAATATGTTAGAAATATGGTGCCCTAAAATATCATATTTTCAAGAAATCTGGAGAAAGGATACTCATAAAATTAAATTGCATAAAATGTGTTTCGTTTTTATTTTTATTGATTTCTATAGTTATATGTACCTTCAAATGTTTCGGGAATTTGATACTTTGGGACACTTTGGGACAAATATTGCTGGTATTTTTATTGAAAACAGTAGCGAAAAAACAGCCACAAAAATAGAAAAAATGGCGGCGATCTATATTAAATGTTTATCCCTTTACAACAGATAATAAAAGGGACAAACATTTAAAGAAAAGAAAAAAATTGCTGTTAATTAAAAGAAATATCAGCCCTCAGAAAACTATAATAATTGTACAATGTATATTTATTGTTAAAAAGTTAAAATTGAATAATCACATTTTTTGCTATTATTTTATTTTAACTAAGATTGTCTAAGTTTGTACATAGAGTATTTTTAAAACACCTAATTATATTTTTTTTAATTTTTTGGATTCAGTCATTATCTGTAACAAAAAACTCCAAAGAAATAAGAGTTTTGATATATTAAAAAGAAAAGAAATTGCAATTAAAATACCAATTTTTTGCATTAATTCATTCTATATTTATTTTTTGGAAATATTCTTATGTACAAGCTAGACCTTTTTTTTTTAATTTATGTCTAGATAGATAACAAAAATAAAGAGACCAAGTTAATTATTGTAATATATATTTAGTGGCCTTACATTGTCAGCCTTTGCAGTTGTAATAGATGGTATTAATAGTAAGTTAAAAAAAACGAAAATAGGTATAAATAAAGGTTTTCTCATCCTTGCTTTCTTCTCTTCCTTCCTTTCTTCTTTAAAAATTTTAAAATGTGAATCTTGTAATTTGAAAAATAATTTTTAATTAAATATTTGTAAGTAAGCATTGTAATATTTGCCTTGTAGTATAGATATATAGTAAAGAGTTTTTATACATAATAAGACGTGTTTTTCTTGACAATTTCTTTGAACAATATGAACAAAAGACCTAACGTGAGATTCGAATCCGTGACCTGCTACTTCAAATCATTGCACATACGTAAATAAATTATGTGCTATGGTCGTTATTAATTTTTAACTAGCGACTCTCCCTTGCTTCGCTCAGGTGCGTCTGTACGTACCTAGACGTTTTAATGTTTTGGAGCGGAACCCTTATCTTTTTCTTAAATAAAATTAGTCTAAGTCACCCCTTATAACATCAGCTATCTGCCAGCAAAAATCCAACAAAATCAGACCAGCTGTATCGGAGATTTGCCAGAACAAACAATACAAATTTTCAAAATTGTGCTATTCTTGTATGTACCGTTTAATAAAAAGCATTATGCATTTAGTAGAAAGCTATTATTTTGACATTACAAACAGACACTGCAATTTTATTTATTTGTATAGATTTTTTGAATACATATTGACTTTAATCAAGCAGTTGGCGGACAAATTTTTACGAACTTTGAATTTTAAATTGCAACGATGTCTTAAGTTTTCAAATTATCATACCACGTGACTGAAATTTTAAAATTACATAACACAAGTTGTCAAAAATTTAATGTTTCAATATTTTATATGTTCTTGTAAGTTATATATAATTCTGTTTTGTTCGGCTTCTTACTAATAATTAGTTAATTTTAGATTTACATTTTGACATTATTTTATTTATAAACATAAGAATTAAGAATTTAAAGCATTATTTTAAGATGAATCCTGAAGAATGAAATTACGTAATTGTTTTTCTTGGATTTTGTAAAATATTAAGATTAGGAAACGTTTTTTTGTCATTATTATTTTTTTCCTGTCTAAAAAAATAAACAAAACGATAGGATGGAAATCTTCCAATATATATAAAAGAAAAAAAAAACAATAAATAATATCTGTATTTTTATTCATCATTCAATGTTATCCAGTTATATATTTTTTTTATTATGTAATTAATTTACTTTTGTAAAAATTAATTGTTCAACGCGACGTTTTAAATCAAAAAGCTCTTTTTAAACATCCGATCCAACAATGAGTTTTTTGCAGCTTAAATAATCTAATTGATTGTTGAATAAAATATTGTTTGAAAAAATTTTTTTTTTAAAAATCAAGTCCAATTTTTTTTTATTATTATTGACATTACATGTATTATAAATAGTTATTTTGTAAACTAGGTTAAAAAAACTGGGTTACATATCTTATTGTAATATTACTAAAATCTCTTGCTTCATAACTTGAAAAATAAAACAAATACATTTTAATTAATATTTATTGAAATTATCACAATGTCATGTTTTAAAATAACCTTAAAATTAAATTTAAAATCACAGTCAATAACTTATTAAAATCTATAGTAAAAGAAAAAAAAAAGTTTAATGATGCCCAAGTAAATACATATATCTACAAAATTCATATTAAAAAAGCGTTTATAAAGATAAAATATTATTAGGAAAAAAATTATAAAACAAATGAGACATTTCGCAATTATAACACACTAGCGGCTCACCTTCGCTTCATTCCGGTTCGCATCTAGAATAAAAAAAAAACAAAACTATCCCACGAAAACCGTACATTTTTTCGGGATGAAAGTAGCTATGTGCTATTTCAAACTATAATCTATCTCTGTGCCAAATTTCATCTAGATTCAATCAGCCGTTTTGGCGTGATTGAGTAACAAGCATCCATCTAAACATCTAAACTTACATTAATATTATTAATAAGATACATGTAAGGTGATAAATAAGCATATCGTTTATCGTTTTCGTTCGTGATGAGTGAGAAAACAATTGACTTATATGCCTTTTCTTACTACTAGACCCATTATGGGTACGTGAGATTGAATGAGGTTTGTGAGACTGTAGAGGAGCGAGATTTCACCTCTCTCCAGTAGGAAACTATCAATTTTGTGATGTTACATAAAGAGAATTCACGGCCTTAATTTTACAATGTGAGATTAAAAAGTAGAAAAAATTTAAAATCTCAAGAAAAAAACTAGATTTTTTCATCATTTGTGGGTCCAAAGGCAAAAGCAATTATATTAAATGTAATTATTATATTATTAACATTTCTGGACCTCTTTAAACTATAAGAATTATTTTTATTATATATTAAATGTATCAATTGATAGTGCGGATTGCGAAACTGCATATTTTTAATTATTGCTGATGGCAACATATTAGTCAATAAAAAAAATACAATATAAAAATATTATAACCTAAAAAATATTTAAACTAATTAAAATTACAATTTTATCTACATAATTATTAAGTAATAGCTCATTGTGTCTCACTAAATATGCGCAATGGCTGCTTCTCACTAGAGAAGACAAGACTAACACCAAGCTCTTAGACTAAAGAGCGATACATATAAACAGAGCCCGCCAAAAAAAAATGTCAAAGTCAAAAATAGTCAAAAATAGTTGTGTGATTTGCTGTTTATTATTGATTAATGATTGCTACTATTCTCGATTTTGCCATATAAAATATTTACTTTCTTTAAAGAATAAGGGAAAATTTTATATATATATTTTTGTGAGAAGAAAATATTAATATGAATCATTTATACTTTCAAGCATTGAAATGAAATGAAATAAACTTTATTGAATTAGACTTATTACAAGTACTTTTGAATTACATTAGTTATCTTTCCTCAAAGTACTACTATAGTATTTTGAAACATTATTGTTTGGCTTCATCTTTAGTTCTATCACGCTCTGTCTATTTTATTCTTTAGTCTAAGCACCGACCATACTAAAACTCTAAATGGCAAGCGAAAAGCATATTTATGTTCCATATTTTTTACAACACATTTTTAATAAATCGTATATATTTTTTTTATTATACGGTCCATATTTTTTTCTTAAAACTATGTCCATTTTTCATATAGAAAGCTAAAATTATTAATTTAGTATATAGGAAATATTAAAGTAAATTGATACGAATTAATTGACTTGAATTGGATTATTGTGTTGTTCATCCACTCATTTTTTTATAATAAATCGAGAATAAAGTTATTTTTTAGATACGGTACATTTTTTTTCATAACACTATTTTTTTTTCATAAGAATTATTCCATTTTTATATTACAATCCAATACAATTGAATTTTCAAGTCTTGGAACTATTTTATTGATAGATAACTGTCAAAGTAATATCTAATTAAATAACTAATTCGTAGTTGGATTATCCAAAATTTTTATATTTACTAATAAGGCACTAAACGTTTAATTAAAAATATACCAAAGTAAATATTTTCATATAAAATTTAGGTAAAATTAATATTTAGGGACCGGACGGTCCAAATTTTTTCAACTTAAAACTTATGTAGTTGACTAATCTATTGGTAGATAATATAATTAAAATTAATCCATCATTAAAAAAGCATGGACCACTTTTTTTAGTATTGGACCATCATAAAACTAACAATTTGTGCTCATTCTAAAAGTTTTCTGAAACAGTCAGTTACGATTGTCAATATATATTTACGTTAATCGGTGCAATGGCGTAAAAATTAATAAATATTCCTATCAATGTGCTTCAACAAAATTGATATTAACAATCCTTAATCACTCTCTCGTGGAACCTTAACACCTTTGTAAATAAAAATGACTCCAGCCTGATTCGAACCTGTGGCTTTTAAGCACAATTGCAGTATCATAAAACTGATTTGAGACGTAATAAAATATTGAGCTAAAATTAAAAATTATGGTCCTAAATTGGTCAAATTTAAAAAAAATGCTAAATACAACTAAACTTCATATAACTGAACACAAAATCTGACGTTTCATTAAATTGTACTTAATTGTTAAGAAAAATATATATAAAGTCATCATGTTGATCTGTTAATTTGCTTGTTTTATTCATTTACTAGTTATATTTATTTATATCAATAAAAACTAGTTCATCTACTTAAAAGTATTCAACTTCTACTAAACAGACTGATCTATATATTTTAATTATATACTTTTAAAAGTTATGAATTAGGTTCCAATGGCCCTTGTTGCTGTAGTAGCTCAAAGTACAAGCCTCGTTTGCGAACCAATTCTTCATGTGAACCGCTCTCTGCTATTACACCTGGAAGAAATAAAATATTTATTAGATACAAGCTTTTGCTCGCGGGTTTTCTCTTATGATAGGTAGAAAAAGAAATAACCTTTCCTGACCCTGGATCTAGTCTCTAGCTGCTGAATTCATTCCGATGATCTGAACTTAAGGTTGTCCTTATTAAGACCTCATTCTACAATCGCTATCGATAATGAAATACTAAAGAATGAATGTATGGATTCATAATTTCATTCATTCTATAATTCATTCAAACCCTTATTGGTGCTTAAGTTTTCGTAGAAATAAACGGGAATCGAACTTCTAAGCTCCGGTGGAGTACATACCTTTATCCACCACGCAGATGATGTCAGCGTGCCGCACGGTGGCGAGGCGGTGCGCGATGATCACTGTGGTCCGGTCTTTAGATGCTATTTCTAGTGCTTTTTGGACCACCTGAAAAAATATAGTGAATTATTTTATGATTGCCAGCTGTCGTTTTCGTGATTGAACCAATCGTGAGGGAATTCTACACTGAGATAATGTGTTGGGTGATGGTCCATTTATGGATAAAGAGCTAAATATTGGAATTGAATTGAAGATTGGTCAAGCAAAAGTTAGTATAGTGATAAAACCAGCTTCTCTTCATTTTTTATTTCTCCGTTGTTTGTACTTATTTTCTGTTGTGCAATGTCTAGTTAATATCAGAAATTTTCTTCTACCTAATTTATTTTTACAAACTTCCACATTTTTAACATGAAAATTTGTAGATTACAAACAAGTTAATTTTAAGTATTAAATAAATACACAAAACTTGCCTTCTCACTAGCAGCATCCAACGCAGAAGTAGCCTCATCCAAAAGGAGGACCCTCGGATTCCTCAACAGAGCCCTAGCGATGGCCACTCTTTGCTTTTGGCCTCCAGATAGGGCGGCGCTGCCGGCTTCTAGAACTGTGTCGTAGCCCTGGAATATTGAGGAGTTGTTAATTGAAATTGTAAAAAACTATTCCAATGCCATTATTTAAAAAATACTTACATATTTTTACAGATCTTATAAGCATAGAGAGTTTCTGGCCTACAGATGATAAAATACCACCTAATAATAATAATTGAGAGGCAATGGTAGCAAAGTGGTAACGTGCTCGCTTGAGAAACCGAGTGAAGCGGGGTCAAATCTTGGGTCTAGCATTTCTGATATATTCATGTTCGAATCATTTCTAACATGATTACCACTTGTATACGATGAAACAAAACATCGTGAGGAAATCTGCATGTCTGAGAGAACTTAGCAAGTTTTCGAAAGACTTTTTAAAAAAGGGCTGAATACAATAATAATAGACCTCAAATCATATATCACAATAGTTTAACTCAAAAAGTCACTGAACACGTTTCGTAAATATAATTTCCTTACCAAAGGTAACGTGGAAACGAAAGAATGCACATTGGCCATCTTCGCAGCATCCAGAATCTCCTCGGTGGTGACTGGTCGCGAGTTGTCTCCGTACGCGATGTTGTCGCGGATGGAGCGCTCGAAGAGAACCGGCTCCTGCTGCACGAGGCCGAGCTGCGCGCGCAGGAGGGGGAGCGTGAGGTCGCGCTTGATGTCCCTCTCGTCCAGTTTCTAAAACAAGTAAAGGTTAATTTGTATGTGTGTATGTTTGTTATTTCTTCAATAATACTTTCTTATTGACGCGAATATTTGATATTTAGAAAAACTATCTTTTCGGATTTTTTCGCGGATTTATTTTGATTTTTGTTTCCCCACTTTTTGAATGATTTATAGCAATCATCGTCAAAAAAAAAAACGAAAATAAAGTTTTATTTATTTCTTCAACCTGAAGCGAGGGTAAGTTGCTAACTAGAAACCAAATTCTCTCTGGCAGCGTAGGTTCGAATTCTACTACTGACTGCGGAATATTTTGAGCATTTCGAAATATTGAGTCATTCAATTATTTTTAAGCTAGCTAATTAATATGATCAATTTCATAGGCGCGAAAAAAGAAATGAGATGTATATTGAAATTATATATTTGTATTTGTATTTATCGTGTGTTTGTATTCGTCGTATTTATTTTCAAATTGATTCATATTTTCGAAAATCTAAAATAGAAAAAATTGGCTAATATCAGAGCTCTGTCACTAGTTCTAATAGTTTATCTAGAACTTTCACGTAAATATTTGATGACTGACGTTAAACATATTTCTAGATGAAAATTATCGTACCACAACTCCTTGGACAGGATCGTAACTCCTCAACAGAAGGTGCATGATCGTTGACTTTCCACACCCAGAAGGTCCAACCAGAGCCAGGGTCTTCCCGGGAGGCAGTTCCAGGTTCAGACCCCTTAAAACTGGCACGTTAGGTCTCGTGGGGTAGTGGAAGTGAATGTTGTTGAAGTTAAGCTTGCCTGTCGCAATCTGGAAAGTAAATTAGACTAAAAAAAATTTTCATATTTGTGGTTTACGTATGGTTTGTATGACAAATACGAACATTCATTGTTTTAAGTATTTTTTGAACATATTTAAAGTTTTTGCCTCCTTTACAATACAATATTTGACAAAGAATTGTAATGATCTGCTCCTCAATGTCAATAAAATAAATAAATTATTTTAATATAATATTTAATAACTATTATTGAAAAAAATTCTTAAGCTGAGAATTTTTAATGAGAACTGGTGCTAGAATCTAAGACAACTCCAAGACCAATATCAATAGAGCCTTGTCTATTTGTTTCTAATACTATGGTAAAGATGTGTACACTCTCCTTATCTCCTCTAATAAACACGGCAAATTTCATTTAACATTTTGCTAAATAATAAAATAATCTTAATATTATTTCAATTAGCTTTCTATAAACAGTGCTTACCCACGAAGCATCATCTACCGCGGTGCCTTCAGTCTGAACGAGCGGAGTGCGGCGCAGCGCGCGGATGATCCTGGCGCCGGAGCGACGCGCCGCCGCGAAGTTTGGAGCGAACGATAGGGCCTCTGCTAACATCCATGCCCCATAGATTAGGGCTTCTGAGACCCTATAGAAATAAATGAAATGAAAAATAAGTTCTATTTCATTTTAGGATATAGTCAAGTATTTTTTTTTATGTTTATCAAAAATTTGCTTAAGAAATTATTCATCTCATCTAAAGATTTTTTCCAGTCAATCCGTAAATTTGATAGAAAATTTTAAATAAAACTATCTTTTGGGATTTTTTCGCGGATTTATATTATTTTTTTGATTCCCGGACGTTTTAAAATTAAAATTGATAGAAAATATTAGGAACAATACAGTGCAAGATCCCTCGTTATAATATATCTACACTCTGACTATATCTTCTTATTCGATGTGTGTATGTGTATTCCCTGTGGACGACTGAAGAGATTTTGATGAAATTTTCAAGCAATCTTCAGATAAGCACAGCGGGTGATCCTTAGAGTTTGGTAGCGATTTGCTTAATTCTTTATTTATTTATTTATTTATTTATTTAATCATTTATTTCAGGCAATATTTATAAAAAAATCTTAAATATGTAAACAGAGGCCCATAACATATATACCTTAAAAACTAACGTATATATTAATTTTAAAACTTAAAAACTATTTGACAGTCGTAGTGTAGACGTGTCAGCGGGCAAACGATCTCGGAACTTAAATTTAGTTTAATTTATAATAATATAAGACAACTTATGTTATTATAAATTAAACTAAATTTAATTTTAATTTATAATATTAACGACTAGCATTATCCGCGGCTCCGCCCGCGTTCAGATGACCAAAAACCAAATTTTTTGGTTTTACATATTAGTATACTCTTACAATGCAGTTTTTGCATTTTTTCTGAGAAATGAGATATTTTCTCGCGATAAAAAGTATCCTATATGTTGACCCGGATAACCAGTTACCATCATATCAAATTTCATCAAAATCCCTCAAGTGGTTTTTCCGTGATGTGGTAACAGACAGACAAAAATTCTAAAAACTATAGATTCGGCCTTTGTATCGATAATAATACCTATTTCAATAAGATTTTCCAAAAAATATTTAATGTACAGATTCGACTTAGTTAGAATTTTATTATATGTATAGATAGGTATTCTCCATACTCCCCAACCTAGAACCTATCTGGTTATCCCATGAAACACTTACAAGATAGCGTATTCATAGTTCATGTCCTCCCTCGCGATGAGGTACCCGCCGTAGGCCAGCGACACGGCGTACCCGAGCGTGGGCGCGCACAGGCACAGCCCGTACACCGGCCCGCGCACGCGCCGCGCGCCGCCCTGCTGCTGCGCCTCTTGCAAGGCCTTCTCGTATCGGTTAAGAATGGCATATTCCACTCCTGTTTAAGATATTAGTTGACTGGTTATATCTTTCTTTTATTTATTATTTAAAAAAAGTTATGCGATACTTCAATATTTGAAGATTAAATTGTCGAAATTTAAAATTTCACTAGCATTGCCCGCGGCTCTGCCCGCGTTCAGATGACCAAAAACCAAATTCTTAGGTTTTACATATTAGTATACTCTTACAATGCAGTTTTGGTATTTTTTCTCAGAAATGAGACATTTTCCCGCGATAAAATGTATCGTATATGCTGACCCGGATAACCAGCTATCCTCATACTAAATTTTATCAAAATCCCTCCAGTGGTTTTTCCGTGATGCGGTAACAGACAGACAGACAAAAATTCTAAAAACTATAGATTCGGCCTCTGTATCGATAATAATGTCTATTTCAATAAGATTTTCCAAAAAATAGTTAATGTACTGATTCGGCTTAGTAACAATTTTATTATATGTCTAGATTTCAGGAGGTATAAAATGTAAAGTTGCCTAGATAGAGCAACTGTGATTCGTGCGGGGATACGAGTGGCATACATAATTTTTTAAGGCAATTGGGAAATCGCATTAGGGATGACGGGTATAACGCTTTAACTTCGAAACCGTCTATGAAAATTGTGGTAGTTTTTGACTTGGTTTTAATATTTTATAGCAGTTTCGTAAAAATGAATGGGCTTTGTGGATCTTTGTACTGTAACTAACGACTTATTCTCGCTTCGCTCGGGTGCGTCTAATAAGTACGTTCTATGTAGATAAAAATAGTTATTGTGAGCATATATTAGGAGATAGACAAATGCTATTGTTAACTTTTCTGTAGGCCTTTTAAAGATCTACAATTTTCTAGTACATTGTTTTGATGTATCTCTTAAGGTTTAGCTAACGTTAGACATGTAAATTTCTTTGCTATTGTGTGTCCCGTGGGAATGAAAGATTTTTCTAAAGTAAAAGGTATCCTAAATGTTGATCCCAATTACAAGTTATAACTACATATCATTTAGTTAAAATCGGCTCAGTACTTTTTGCGTGAAACGCACATAGACAAACAGACAAAAACTTCAACAATTATTATTTTGGGGTCTATTTCTGGACACAATACGTTACAGTCATTGTTTTTAAATGATATTTCATGTAGAGATTTCGCTAAGTTACAATTTTATTATATGTATAAATAATACATACCCAAGCTATGCACAGTGCGAACATTCATCACGGCCTCAGTCGCGAGACGGGACGCGCTTTCTAAAGCGAGCCGCTCTTTCACTTCCGACTTCTTCGTCATCCAACCTTCTAAGCAAATACCACCTATCACCTGTAAATATTTATTATTTTATAACATGTGAAAGTGTGTCGATTTTTAGTTTCATGCGGCAACATAGCGACAGGACAGTTTAACAGGTTTATAATTTTAACATTTCATCTTTATGCATTTACTAGCGGACCCGACAGACGTTGTCCTGTCTACACGTCTTTAATTTGAAAATTTCATACTTTTTGGACAAAATTGTGAATCTCAACCATTCCCAGATCCCCTTGAACACACACAACAAATTTCATCAAAATCGGTCCAGTCGTTTGAGAGAAGTTCAGTGACATACACACTCACAGAAGAATTATATATATAAAGATTATTAATATTTTATAAAACGAAAACATCTTTTCGGATAATGTCGTGGTTTACATAATTTGGTTTCCAACAACTTATACATCAAAATATATTTTGAATTTTTGTCAGAATTAACTATTATCCAAATATACGAGAACCTTAATTATAAACAATTGCGTAATTTAGTTTTTATTACATCCCAAACATCCTAATTATGTAATTTATATTCAGATCTCATTTGAAACATTCAACACTTTTTATTACGGTGAAGGAGAACATGGTGAGGAAACCTGCATGTGTGAGAGAACCTAGCAAGTTGTCTGCAGACACGCTCGGTCCGCCCGCACTCGGCCCGCGTGGGGGAGTATACTCCATACAAAGAGGTCAGGCTATAGCCTGACCTCTTTGTATTGAGGAGAGGCCCACGCCCAGCAGTGGGATAGGAAAAATTACTGCATGTGACAAAATGTTGCACACAGAAAATACACACATTAGAACTAGTATCCCCTTCGTATTACGGAAAGATCCGTTCTCAACAGTGGGACGTTAATTAGCTAAATATACTTACACATGGCACACTCAGCAGGCTGACGAGTGTCATCTTCCAAGAGTACGCCATAGCTAAGCCCACGCCCAGAGCCATTGTACTGATGCCTTGCAGCATAGTGCCCAGACGAGTACCTGAAAAATATTCATTAACCAATTATGGTTGGTGTAAATCAACTAATTTTATGGTAAAAACTCTCAATACGGTGAAGTAGGAAGAGTTAATTTTTTTTTATTTCGCCAGAACGGCTGAATAGATCTGGATAGAATTTGACACAGAGATAGATTATTGTCTGAAATAGCATATAGGCTACTTTTTATCCCAGAAAAATATATGGTTTCCGTGGGATGGATTTTTTTATTGTTTTTCACTAGGGACGAACCCGAGCAAAGTGAGAGTGAGCCGCTAGTATATGTATAAATTTCGATTTCGAAAACGGCTCTAACGATTTGGATCAAATTTTGTATTTAGGAAAGGTTTGTCTATATAGGTGTCTTTTTTGAAAAAAACGCCGCTCCGTTTTGAATCGTCATTATTGTACATTTTCAAAATTTCTTTAAGCTTCAGTAAGTCTGTGAGAAGACGGAAGTTAGGAGAGAGTGAGTTCAAAAAGTTGGTGTATCCAGTAGAGTGCACGTACCGGTGGCGCCCTGCACCGCCGCGCAGTCCGACGCCAGCCTCGCGCACAGAGCTCCCACCGAGTTGGCCGGGATGTCGAACCAACCTTGTTCCTAAAAACGCATAAATTATTATTAGTCTTTACATTATCATGGTCACAGACAATATTAAAATGGGATATTTACCATGTTTGTATTTACTTTTGAGTTTTGAGAGTTACACCCGTGACCATGGCGTTTCTAACAGTGCCGAATTATCGGGAACTCTCATAAATAAATAAAATAAAAAACCTCCCGGTACACATACCGTTTTACATCAATCATCATAATAATAAGTATAAATAATTATTTTTTTGTATGTAGGTACATTCATTTTGTTAATAAATCAAAACTAATTTTATGGTATTTCAGAATCGAACGTATTGTTACCTGTACTAAATAGTTCTGGAAGGTCAACACTCGCAGCCGGTCGGTGAGCCGCGCGCCCGCCAGCCCGAACAGCCAGGTCTGCAGGAAGGTGACGAGGCCGCTGACGGCCGCCGCCAGCGCGAACATGCCCGCGTAGAAATGGGAATGGCGTAGGATTTCATCATGGTCTGTCCAGGAGAACATCTGAAATATATATATATATATATATATATATATATATATATATATATATATATATATATATATATATAGGTATAGAGTAGATTGTATTTATCCATTATTAACGTCCCACTGCTGGGCATGGAGCTCCCTTCACTACCAGAGAGATTGGGCTTTACGTTAGTCAATTGCGAGTTGGCGGACTTCACAAGTGTTTGGAAAACTTGTCAGGTTTTCTCAAACATGTAGGTTTTCTCACGATGTATTCCTTCAATTCAAGTTTCTTCATTCAAGTCGTAATCAAGTTGGAAATGATTCGCACATGAAAATATAAGAGGTGTGGAACCCGGGATTTGAACCCGCTTCACCGGTTTCCAAGCAAATGCGTTGCTAATGGTTAGAATACAATTTCAGACCTTCAATGAAATTCGAACCAGTTATAAATGTTATTTTTAATTTAGTTGTTTCGAAGATTTGCACAAACAATCATAATTCACAATTTTTATAATTGAAAAAAAAAATACAAATGTATATCTGCAAAGTTCACTTACGCCATATAACTTAGAGAAGAGTAAAGCGAACACGGGCATGGTTGCTCCGATGACCAACGAAGCCAGCCCTCCTCCAAGCAGCAACGGCCACTCCTTGCTGTTCAGCTTGAGGAGTTGCCAGGTGGTGACATCTGTTTCTTCCTCTTCAGGAATGACTTCTTCCTGTGACATGAAGATATAAAATTCTTAAGTCCAAAGTAGAGGAAGTATCCACTATCAAATTTAGTATTAAATTTTTTTGAAGGTCCATTCAATAAAGAAGTTTAAGCTATATTGAACTAAAAAATATTATAAAAAATATAAGAAAAATAACATGAAATCTGTGCTCAACTGACATGTTTTGAAGCTATTGACAACAGAATTGAATTGAAAAATAACAAGAGTTTATTTCCTAACCTCCTCCACAACAGCGGTGGCGGGAGTGGCCTGCGTCATCAGCGCACCCAACCTCCGGCTTCCTCGAATGAAGCTGTCTCGCACGAAGGAGTCTGAAAGTAAATTTAGTTAGTACTTTCTTAGATTTACGCAAATATTTTTAATGAAACTATCTTTTCAATTCAAACTCATGAAAAAATATGAAAAAATAGTTTTATTTAAAAAAAAGTTTACTTTTAACTACGGCTTCGCCCGGATTCTAACTTCGGATCGCTAACAAATGTCACAGTATCACCCGCTGGGCTAATCTGAAGATTGCCCAAAAATATCATCAAAATCGCTCCAGCCATTTTGTAGTCCATAGGGAACATACATACACATCAATTTTTATCATGGTCATTTCATTTTAAGTCTTTTACTGGTGATTAAATTTTGATTTTTTTAGCATCTATCAAATGTTTTTCTGTCAGTTCTATTAAAATATTTAAACCGAAAAAATATTAGCACAGAAACAAATAAAAAAAAGTAATATTTGGATCTGTTTTTTGACGAAAAAATAGAAAAAAGAAGTTTTTGACGAAAGAATAGAAAAAATAAAAAAAAATAGAAAAAATAAAAAAAGAAGTCAAGAATTGTATTACCTTTGGAACACACGCTGCTATTTCTTCGAACTGGTCTCAATTTGATCTCGGCCTCACTCTCTAAAAATTCGTCATCTTCATCCTCATTCTCCGGCAGAGGTGCGCCTGCACTCCTATATTACCAAAAAACGAAAGTTTAAAAATTATAATCTTCACTTTAGGTATTATAATTGTGTTATTTTCTATAATATTTTCTTAGATTTACGCGAATATTTGGCATTTTAAATGAAACTATCTTTTTGGATTTTTTCGCGTATTTATTTTACGTGGCACTATCTGTAACAAATAATATAAATAATGACTTTTGAGACGTCTAAAACCTTAGTCTCTCCCGTGACCATGTGCGCTGTAAAGCATTCGAAACGTCGGGAACCAAAAATCAAAATAAATCCGCGAAATAATCCGAAAAGATAGTTTGTTTCATTTATAATGTGTTAGTTTGTTTGTTTCACCAGTAAAGGTACATCCAATCCCGTGGGATATTAATATGTATATTTAAAATGAAGGCCAGGTTTCTCTTCACAGTTTGTATATGTATGAAAGCAAATAACCTATGTGTCATGTCATCTTGTAAAAGTCGCCAATATGCGCCTTTCTTCTCCAGCAGCTCGAGGTGAGTCCCCTGCTCGAGAACTGAACCCTGTTCTATGTAGACTATACGAGAGGCATTCACTATTGTTGAGAGTCTGAAAAGAAAATGAAGATATATTTAGAAATATACGTATAATAAAACTTTTGCATAAAAGTCTGTCTACTTTATCAGAATTCATTTCATTTCATTCAAGGAAGCCACAAGTGACCTAACACGGCAATTTGTATAATAATAAAGAATTATAATATTAACAACTAATTACTATGGATTATATATTGATCTGAAATAAATACTTATTATTATTATTATTTACATAAAGAAAGCGAGAGAGAAAAGAGAGAAAGAGAGAAATAGGGATTATGGTTATGTGCTGAAAAATCCCGTGTAGATATATAATAATTTAAAATACCAACCTGTGTGACACCACTAGCGTAGTTCTTCCGACACTGGCAGCATCTAACGCAGCTTGAACCTAGAAGAATAAAATCAATTTTTTAAAATAAAAATATACTTAGCTATACCTTAATATATTACTAGCTGAAAAAAATGACTAACTGACCTAAATCGCGCTTCACTTATTACTTGTACTGTTAGATCTTGTTTTAACGTCAATATTATTTAACGTAGCATACGAATTATAATTTTTGTACTATAAGTGAGAGTATTTCACCATAACCACTTCTAAGAAATAGCGAAAAAAATCTTAAATCTAGAATTTTTTTCGCTAGTTCACTATTACCTATAATCCGGTTCAAACAATGAACTTTCACGTTTCAGTTTAGATATTTTTATGATAATTCTGCAATTTGTCAAACCTGTCTCTCAGCAGCGGGATCCAATGCAGAGGTCGGTTCGTCCAGCAATAAAACGGCAGGATTCCTCAAAAGTGCCCTTGCTATTGCGACCCTTTGTTTCTGACCTCCTGACAATTGAGCTCCCTTCTCACCCAGAACGGTATCGTAACCCTGAAAATAATATAAAATAACATACTTAGTATGATTTTTTAAAGATGAAGTTTTAAATATTTGTGTGTTTGGGACAAAAATATTTGCGAAGAAGCGAAGGTCAAGGGTGAAAAGTTAAATTCATATATATCTTTTTACTTCTCTTGGAGAATAAACAAAGAGAGAAAAGCAAAACTTTTCTTCGAACACTTTTCCCACTTTTCCACATAAGTGTATGTTACATTCTATTTTCCTTAATCCCAAATTGAAATTATGAATTATACATTTGATACATATTAAAAATTCAAATCCAAACCCAATTCATAATTGAAGACGTACAATAATGTCTACTCTCACAAAAAAAAAATATCTATTATTTAAGCTCAATTCAATTCAATTTTCTCATTAACGGCTTTAAAGCGTGACGGATGAGCTCAGTTTACTTCGTCAATGTCTTTAGTTCAATAACTTACATTAGCTAGCTTCACTATAAACTGATGCGCGTGCGCAATTTTAGCAGCTTCTATCATCTCCTGCTCCGTGCCATTGTCTACGCCCATCATGATGTTGTCTCTTATTGTTCCACTGAATAGTACAGGTTCCTGACCCACCACACCTATAGGAATGAATATTTGGTTAGCCGGAATTGCGATTAAACATACTGGGGATGGAGAACATGGAGAAATTTAAGTTATATTTAACTGTGACTCTAACTTTTTTTCTAATCTTATTGAATTGAGAACACTGGAGGTACCTTTTTTACGCCGATATGACAAAAAACACTAGATATGAAAGATAAAATAGGCCACAAACTACAGTTACTTATCAACAGCCAGGTCGTAAACTTATTCATTACCATTCCTACATATTATAAATTAAAATTCCACGTCACACTGAGTTTGTGTTTGTTAGTGCTAATCTTAGAAATAACTTTACTGATTTTCATACGATTTTTACTAACAGAAAGAGGGATTTTCTAAGAAGTTATAAATTTTTATTTATGAACATTTTGTGAAAATAAGCTATCGGTATAAGCTTTGAAAAAAAATTGGACTTTCTGAGAGTTTTAGCAGTATTACAAAAAGGAAATCTAAGAACAAATATAGGTTACTATTTATGGTGTAGAAAAAAAACAAAACCTCAATCCAACGTACCAATACTGCGTCTAAAATGATGCAAATGTAGACTGTTCAGTTTCTCTCCATCAAAAGATATGTTCCCGCTGTCAGGCTCGTACGCTCTCTGCAGGAGCTGGAGTAAGGTGGACTTCCCGCAACCAGACCCTCCCACGAGAGCTACCGTCTCCCCGGCGTTCACTCTGAGAGTGAGTCCTCGGAGGACCTAGATTTGTAAATAAGGTAGATTCATGTTATTTTTTAACAGGAGTTTCTTTCTTTATATATTGGATTAAATTTATTTTATGGTCGAAATAGTACCGTAGCTAAAGAGAAAGAAAAGTCTTGCAAAAAATTTGCATGATCCGTGCTGAATAATAAATTTTATTGGCAAATTTTGCTGTTAATCAGACACATTTGTGCTAATCTGTTCTAATGGAGAATCTATATTATAGAAAAAGTCTGGGTATATGAAAGCCATGAGGGACTGACGATAGTTTATCTATATGTATTGAATCGCGTTTCTTTTTACTTTAGCCAAAGTAACATTAGTGTTTCTTATTTTTAAACAGAATATGATAACTTACTTTTACATCCGGCCTTGATGGATAGTTAAAGTACAAATTCTCAAATACGATGTCGCCTCTAAATTTCTCAGGTTTTATTCCTGAGTCGTTCAGAGCGTTAATTTTGGAGTTCCTCTCTAATAATTTAAACAGTGACTTGGCCGCTCCTCTCGCGGTGGAGAATATCTCCAGATGGGGATTGCACATGGCTATGTTCTGAGCGGCCATGAATGAACAAAATAAGACCTGAAAGAAGAAATGAAAATATTTTCTATTAATTTGTTTCATGAACTATGTACTCCACACTCAAAATGCCAGAATGACCAATAATGGTGATGGCCATTACCATGTCCATAAAAATCATATATTGCCTTACTTCAGACTTAGCTACTAGCTTAGACTATATTATAGTTCTGAAAATATATGGCGAGGAACTAAAGTTTAAATTGTGGGTAGGCTGTCAGTAACAACTATATAATACTTTTGAGACATCTAACACCTCAGTCTCTCCCGTGACCATGATTGCTGTAAAGCATTCGAAACATCGGGAACCAAAAATCAAAATAAATTCGCAAAAAAATCCGAAAAGATAGTTTTATTTAAAATGTTTAAATTTATATATTAGGAAATTTTATCAAAACAATTTTAAATAATAATTATTGATATAAAAAAGAACAATTTAAATTGGATCTATACATTATACACATATATATACATTTTAGTGCTACGAAACCACAAACGGTTATCGAACTGGTAACATTCCTTAAATGTCTAAATCAAAGGATAACTAACCGTGACTAGTATACCAGGGTGGTATGTCCTCTCGTCGATGTCCAAGTCCAAGTCCTGAACACATAAAGCGGCCCCATACGCGAACACTATAGCATTCAAACTGTAGGTCAAAAGCCAGCCCAAGCCTGCGCCCGCGCCGGACCACGCGCAGCGTTTCTTTGCTGCTTTGTTGGCGCCTGTTAATGCTTCTGAATATCTGGAATTTGGATTAAACCGATTGTAAATTCTGTGTTTTTCATATTATGTTTTACAAAAATGAAATTAAATATAATTTGGATTGGAATTTTATATATTTATGGAAACATTTGGCCTATGGAGTTGAAGTGCTAAGCACTTGTTAAAAGACATAACACCTTGTCTTATCGTCTCTACTGGTGCCAGAGCTGGCGCATTTTTGGTCCAAATTTTGTCATTCAGCGGGGGAATGCGGCTAGCATCCTTGCCACTATTCCGCGTGGACATGACTTTTACAGTAATTTAGTATACATTTTTTTGTATAATATATAATTAAGTATATTTGTAATTTAAATATGTTATCTGTATTGCAATAATTTTTATTGAAATATAAATATTATATTCATACCTATCTATATTTTTCTTGGGTTTTTTTCAACAGAACTGCTTTTCCAGCTACTGACATTAGTCACAGACGTACAATACTAACATTTAATTTAAATTTAAAAAATTATTATTTGAAAGTGTTTGTAAGTCACTATAAATTATTGTCATTTAGTTTTGTTTCATCCTTTATTCAACTATTTAAAATGAAATAAAAAATGTAAATGACGTGATTATTATAATTTTCCATCTGATGGTTCCCGTGGGATATCAGACTCGCAAAAACCTTTTTAGGAGTACTATATAATTAATAATATAAATTTTATTGTTCCTTACTTTTCAACTTCCACTTTTTCTCCCGAGTACGCTCTAACAGTTCGGATGGCGGACAGAGCTTGTTCCACAACTCGTCCCGCCGTCCCGTATGCGACTACTTCATCTGCTGAGCAGCGGGTTTGATTCTGGAGCAAAACATCAATATTTATATAACACAGCTAAGTTTTATCGCACTATTATTATAAATGCAAAAGTTTGTATGTTTGTCACTCCTTTACGCAAATGTTAAACTTGTTATTGGATTTTGCTCCAAATCAGTCAGACTAAATTGATGTTTACAATTTTTTTTTCTAAAATTAACAAAATAATTGAACAAGTCTGGCAAAGTAATTGAAGTTTATGCCAACGATTTCTGTTGGACTTTATCAACAAATTATCTTATTTTTTGACCATCTTCAGAAAAGAAATATGTATTTTTAAAATTTCATATTGAATACCTTAGCAACAGTAGCGGCAACAAATAAAGCAATGGGCACAACGGCCAGGCCCGTGAGCGTCAGCTGCCAGCCGTGCGCCAGCGCAACGGCGGAGGCTGTGAACACACTGCCAATGAGGTACGACGCCATCGCCACGTGCTGACCGACACCCATTTTCAATTTGTCTATATCTCTGAAAGGAAAGATAGATTTCTATATTTCTGAAAGAAAAGATTGCTTTTTGTTTTTGTTTGTTTAAACGCTTTAATCTCTGAAACTACGAAGTACTGTACCCTCCAAACGACGTGCAAATTGAGAGTGCTAGTACAAATTTAAACTTTACACATTCTTGGTATTTCAGAAATACACTTAATATTTATCAAAAACTCTACTAGCGGTTCAAAAAAATGATCTCAGTCTTGAGAAGAACTGCTGGAAAAAGGCTGGTCTACACCTCCTTTTATGTTTAAAATATAACGATAGTATATTTATATAACTTACTCTGTGAGTGCTGACGCAAAATTCATTGTGGTGTTTGTGTCGAAAAACGCTGTCTCTTGACTTAAAACTGATCTAAGGAGTTTCCATCTTAACCTCGTTATCTGAAATTACATAATTTTGGCATAATTGGTATTAACTTGCAACTGTAAAAATATAGTGCATTATAAAGTTGTAAAAAGTTATAGTTGGTGTGAGATAATGCGAAAATGAGCTTATTCTTGTTTAAAATTCAGATTTTAAAGTATATCCATGGTTGTATTTCAGAAATACACTTAAAAACTTTGCCAAAACTTTGCTAAAAACGAAAAAAATGCCTAAGTCCTGAGACGAACTGTCGAATGAAGCTCGGCGGGACTATTATAGAGATTTTTTTTTAACTTTTTATATGTATATAAAATTAAAATTTTACAATATATAGAGCGTTGATAAAGCTGATTATGTCAGACTACTTTTTAAATGAAAAATAAATTTTTTCGGCTTTTGTAGCGGTTTTATTGTATATTTTTGCTCCCGACATTTTTGCTAAAGACCACAGAGGGTATTTTCCTGAAAGTTTTCGCCGAGATAACAACATTGATATTGGAGTATTAGATTTTAATATTGGAAATCATATTTTCTCACAAGTTTTAGTTCGTTATATAATATTTTTTTTTGTAAGAATTTCCCTAAACCTTATTTACTTTACGGTCAGGTCAATTATATAATACTAGCGTTTCCTGCGGCTCCGCCCGCATAGTACATTTATCACCAACATATCATATACTAAAACCTTCTCCGAAACACGCTGCATCTTATGGTATGAGTATTATTCCGATCGGTTCAGTAATTATCGCAGTATAACCAAACAAAAAAATCGGCTCTCCATTTATTAGTATAGATGCCTCTGAGGTGTAAGATAGTATGACACTTTCTCAATTTGCAAAGACCTTTATATCTGTGAGTTCAACGTAATTAGGTTCTACCAATATTTTAAAATATATGTATATACAATATTATAAATAGCAAATAAAATGTTCAATGCTACCTTTGATGATATGTCAATGCAAAATGTCAGGTTTTAAAACTGGATATTTTAATTTCTTAATAGGTAAAACAAAAAAAACGTTCCTTCTAACTCCAGAAACTCGTTACGTCTGTGACCTTCACCTTACCATACATGTCTTGATCAATATCAATTTTTTTCTAAAGTTCGAATCTATAATAAATATGTAACTTCAAATTCCAATTCAAATTTTAATATGAACAGCTTTACAGCAAATATAGTTACGAGATAGTTTCTCAGTAAGAAAAATACCCTTAACTTAAAAAACTCATAAAATCAATGGGGCATAATATGAAAGATTGCGAAGAATTACTTAAAGTCCAAAATTTCAACTATTAACTAAAAACAATCTTCTTTCATGTCAGAGGTTAATATAATAGAAATAGTTTTACCATTCTCGATCCAGCCCAATTGGCAAGAGTGACGGCTCCAGCAGCTGCGACCATCTGGCACGCCATAATGGCGAGACTGGCGTATGCGAACGACATCGAGTCTTCGACCAACGCGTCCATGTGAAGGGATCTGTTGCCATGGTCTCTGAAAAATAAAAGAAATATTTGTATCGATATTGTAAGCCCATAGAAAACACTTTTGATGTTCTCCCGACCGATTCCGGCCACAGCGGCCAATCTCATTGAGACTAGCTAACTGCGCAGGAGATATTATAGTGCACAAGTGTACGCGCAGACACAAGTACACTCTCTATTCCTGTCACTCTCATACTCCGGTGGGACGACCACTCGACACGACCGGTGAGAGTTAAGGCGCAGGACCGACGGCTTTACGTGCTCTCCGAGGCACGGGGGTGAAACACCGCCAACTTCCCAACTCCGGGCTGTTACTGAGGCTTACTATACAGATACCATAGAAAAAATAGTGGTCACTTCAGTTAACTCAAGAGTCTTTTTTTTATTCTTGTGCTATAGGCTTGCGTTTGACTACAATCAGCGCTGAGAAGCACTGATGAGGTCTAGGTTGGATCTCGCTTGCCTAGAAAATGCCTATTCACTCTTGTCTTGATGATTCTTTTGGTAGGTTATATTGGTACTAATAACATAAAATACTATTAAAAAGAAAGGTATTTTTTATAAGGTGTTAAAAGGTTTTGCCTGATCTGTTGAATATTCAGTGCAAAAGTAGGGAAAATATATACAAATGAAGTATATTTTAAAAAAGATATTAGGATTTTAGATTTCGCGGCTGGAAGAATTTCAAAAGAAATTGGAAAATCTGTTGGTAAATAAATATGTTGGAAAATAAATATGTTGGTACACACAGCACCGTCTAGTTTCATGGTAAGTAACGAGGCTTATGTTATGGACACCGGATAGTTGATACACTACACGTATATAACTTCAAATACATATATATTATAAATATAAACACCCATCACTGGAGTACAAACGTTCGTGCTTATCACACAAATGAATGCCCCCAGCGGGAATCGAACCCGCCACCGCTGGCACAGTATACAGTAGAGTTACTATAAACTAAACCAAACGTGTCGTCAATTGGTAGATTTTGACTTACAAATAATTATTCATAGAAAAACAATACTAATTACAAAGATAGAACAAAATTGTAAACACAACATTTTATCTATTTTTTATAAACATGTAAGAAAAAAATCGTCAAATTATAGGTACATGTCTTTTAATTATAGTTATAAAAAATATTTTAGCAATCCACGTGGGATTGTTTATAATAATTTTTATGTAACAAAGAATTCGGCTAAGCGTGAGTCGGATTCGCCATTAGTGTTCTTTATTATTATTATTCTGGTGTGCTTACAATTTCCTATATATTTATTTTGGACTAGATTTTACGACGCAGTTTTATCTGCAAAAATATATATTATTTAAGTTTAAAACAAAAGTGTTGCCATACTATATAATAAATAGATTATGATATTTTTATTCATAACGAGCAGAACCCGCGGCTTCGCTCGCGCTAAAACTACAAAAAATCTCTAAAAAGGTAGGTTTCATACAAACGTTCATCCCCTATTTTACCGTCTTATGGGATAAATTTTGAAAAATGCTAAAACACGTATTTATTTAATTGTATTAATAGCATTAATACCAAGTTTCAAATAATTCTGATCATAAATATTTTTTGGGTTGTATTAAAGCCTGTTTTCCCGTGGGAATGAGATAATTTCTCGCGGTAAAATGTAGTCTATATCAGTCTCCAGCTCTCCAACTATCTCCACACAAAAAATTACGCCAATCCGTCACTCTGTTTCGATGTAAAAGAAGGACAAACAAACACACTTTCACATTTATAATATTAGTATGGATAGATTCAAGTATTTTAACTAAAAGCGTGCGCATATTTTGTTTGTAGCTGACAGAAGTGCTGTCAGATACAAACAAAATGTGGCGTGTATGATGCAACATGGGTCAAAGCTCAAAAGCCACGAGCTCGATCCCGCGGGATGAATTGGCGAGTAAACACAAGTCTGAGTTTATTGAGAGTGATTGTGATGGGAATATCCACCAATTAGAAGTTAAATTAGTTATATTGGTATGAAGGAAAACATAATTAGGTGACTTTATCGTTGCCTTAGTTGCTTATTTGTTAAAACAACCAATATTTCTTGTACTTTACAGTAGACAATTTTATTTCTCAAATATAAAAAAAGGTTTATTTTTAAGATTTATATACATGTATAGATAAAATACATTTTTTCCACTTTATTAAAGCTAGCGATTACGTTTTAACGTTTAGTATAGATTTCTCAGAGATGAGATATTTTCCCGCAGTAAAAAGTATCTATATGTTGACCCGGATAACCAGCTATCATCATACTAAGCATCAAAATCCAGTTATTTTCTCGTGTTGCGTTTCCTGACAGACAGACAGACAAAAATTCTGAAAACTATAAATTCGGCCTCTGTATCTATAATAATTACTATTTCAATAAGATTTTCCAAAAAAATATTTATACAATAATATGATTTCAACAACTGTAGATTTGTAGTAATAAATGAAAAGTTAGCTTTACAATGAAAAAAAAAGAAAAAAAAAACACTTTTTGCAAAAGAACCTGAAGTGAGTTATCTTCTAAGAAAACTACTATAAACCTATTGATACAGTGACAATGCACCTGCGGTTCGGTACTATATATATATATATATATATATATATATATATATATATATATATATATATATATATATATATATATATATATATAATAAGTGCATGAACACGTGCACGAACCGTAGGTGTTATGGGCGACACATATTGCTTTCCATCAGGTGGTCTGTCTGCTCGTTTGTCACTGAGCACCATAAAAAAAGATTACTGGGGTTTTGTTTATTTTTTACGGAACTCTAAAATAGGTGTTAAATCAACTTAATATTAACAGAACTTGATTTTTTTGCTTACAGATTTCGTACAAAAACTCAATACGAATAGTATTATACATAAGATATATTAGTCACGTAAGTTTTTTAACACTGTAATTGGAAGTTATAAAATAATTTGCTGAGCAAAAAAACTTTTTTTAAACTTAGTATACGAGTAAATTTAGTTGTTTTTGTCTTCACAAATTGATTGTCCACTGAATGTGTTTTTATGGTATTGTAGTTGAATCTAACTTAGACTAGAATCTAGATTATATGGAAAAAGCTGTTTTAATTTTATAACCTGTCCTAGCGACTCACCCTCGCTCCGCTCGGGTTCGTCCCTACTTTCTCAGATATGAGATATTTTCCCGCAGTAAAAATTGATATTCAGATTCAAATACTTTATATGTTGACAAGGATAACCAGGTATCACAATACCAAATTTCGTCAAAATCCCTCCAGTAGTTTTTCCGTCATGCGGTCACAGACAGACAGATAGACAGACAGACAAAAATTCTAAAAACTATAGATCCTCTGTATCGATAATAATATTTATTTCAATAAGACTTTCCAAAAAATATTTAATGTACAGATTCTGTTTAGTTAGAATTTTGTTATATATATATATATATATATATATATATATATATATATAATATATATATATATATATATATATATATATACATATCAGATTAACAATGATTAGTCTTTAAACTTACAATTTCCTGCCTCCTCCAAATAAATGTAGGATCAGGGCCTTTGTAGGAGGTGGCTCGGCGTTATGACGTTGGATGAATAATGAGGTGAGCTCCCCATAGATGAGGACTGCGGCCACCAGGCCTCCGGAGCACAAGACCCCCAGCAGGGCTCCTAGACATGTGCATAGGACTTCGCCCCATGTGGAATATCGCCACTGAAACAAAAAGATATATTGATTATACACAATGCCTGGACGAACGGTTTCCCGGAAAAGATATAAATGATACAATGAACTTAAAAAACCAGCAAGCAAAACCTTATCTAAATACAAAATCCGGTTTCCGAGATACTCCAAATTATATACAGGAATTGTTCATTAAATATTATAAGATATGCTTAATAATGTCTTGATTTGTCAATGATTTGCGAACATTGGACATTTTAAATGAAAATATCATTTCGGATTTCTCGCTTTTTGGCAAAATCGATCAAAAAAGTATGTACCTACTTTTTGATCAATGCTTTTTGGTTTTCGATGTTTCGAATGATTAACATCAATTATGATCATTTGAGAGAGACTGACCTATTATTTTGATTACACGTCTCAAAAGCACGTATTTTTAGAGTTAAGAATGGGTGCGTAAATGTGTTTATTGGATGATAATTGTCGTTTGTAGCGAATGGCTTGACGTTCTTTTAACTCGCTTTAATTAGTTTCATTTGTAACTAAATAACTGATAAAATATTGAGTCTTGGGATAAGTATAAAGAATAACAATACAATAAAATTATTCAATATCATCGAGTTTATAAGAACTCTTTACTGGTTACTAACTTAAAAGCCCTCAAAATTTGGTCTATTTCATTCATTTTGACGAATACGACGAAAAAAAACTATAATTATTCACAGATTGAATTAACTTTTAAAGTTTGTGAACCATATCTAATGGATAGAACTGAAATTTATTAATGTTAAGACACCACTGTATGTAAATAATTTAGATGTATGTATGTTATAGGTATCTGCGTAACTTTGAATTTAGCGAAGACGGGGTGAATAATTAGTATGTATTCAGATTTTTAATGACCCACTGCTGGGCACGATCCTACCAATGCGAGAGAAATCAGACCATAATCCACCACGCTGGCCAAGTGCGGGTTGGCGGACTTCACATGTCTTTCAGAAACTTACTAAATTCTTCTCTCAGACATGCAAATGGTCTGATAAGATCATATCATGACTGTAAGGGAAGTGGTAATCATGTTGGAAATGATTCGCACATGAAAATATCAGAGGTGCGTGACCCGGGATTTGAACCCGCTTCACTCGGCTTCCCAAGCGAGCGCGTTACCACTGGACTACCACTGCCTCTAACAATATTAATATATAATATTAAATGCAGGAAATTTAATTATTATGAATTGCTTTCAAACAAAGGCAAATAAGGTTTTAAAACATTGCAATATAAGATGTTTTATGAGGAAGACGTATATTGTTGATTAATGTTAAGTGATCTTTATTAATGACTCATTTAGTATGAGAATTTTACTGTTTGTTTACATATTATAAGGTTTTTATAGATCCTGCGCAGACGCAACTCGTTCAGATGTACTTTATGTATACATCAGTAATTAAATATCTATACTAATATTATAAATGCGAAAGTAATTTTGTCCGTCTGTCTGTTACCTTTTCACGCTTAATCTGCTGAAGCGATTTAGATGAAATTTGGTATGGACATAGTTTAATATCCTGGGAAGGATTTAGAATAGTGTTTATCCCTGAAATCATGCCTTAAGGTGGTGAAAAGGAGGATGGAAGTTTGTATGGGAAATCAATCGTTTCTCGAGTAAGGGGTATAAAACTCATCATAATTATACTTTTGGTAAGAAATATTTGTTGGTATATATACTCTACTTATTCCATATTAAACGATAAAACTTACCTAGAAACGAACCCTAAAAAAGAATTTAAGTTTTGCATTCTGAGTTCCTAAACCGTTCTTCCGATTGTGATGAAACTTTCCTGAGTTGTTCTGCGTACGCCGAATATTTTTGGTCGAAAAATATTTTTCTTTGTATGTTTGTACTATATGCGTTTCTAAGCTTATTTATTTAAACTCTAGCGACGCACTCTGGCAAAGCGAGTTTAAGCCGCTAGCCGTAGAGTGCTTATTGATTTTTTCAGAGTATTATGTTGAGATTTACATGTTTAATACTATGTACAATATTTTAATTCGACCATAGATATTTTTTTTATTAATAACACTAAGCCTCGTCAATCTATACTAATATTATAAAGAGGTAAAGTTTGTGAGTTTGTGACGTCGTAGGGGGTAATCTCTCTATTGAACCGATTTAGATGAAATTTGGTAAGAAGATAACTTAAGACCCTGGGAAGGACATAGGATACTTTTTATCTCGGAAATCATCCCTTAAGGGGATGAAACTGGAGATGAAAGTTTGTATTTAGAAGCAAGCTAGTAGCTATTAAAAAAAAAAGACAATCGTTTGACAAACAGAGGAGAAAGTGGCACTGAGCTGTTTTATCTTTGCCTATTTAAATATTTCTAAAAGTCCCAATAAGAGACAAGATGTCAGATTCACGTAATTTTAACATAATAATGCTAATTTAGATCATTGTCAAATATAATATGAAGCCATTAAAAATTAACTGCAGCCCGAAGGTCAGGAGCTCAGTAAAAATTTATACGTTTTAGTATCGTGGGAACTCGACTGTTTGCGCATTATGCCTTATTTAGTTAATTTACGTCGCCAATTGACACTAGTAGAGGTCACGGGTTTGATTCCGGTACGACACTGTTTTTGTGAGTTTTGTGTCTAGTCTAGAGAGAGAAAGAGAGCTGGTAGTCTTAGAACGGATCAGCTGGAGACCGGGAAAGTAACTACTACCTTAAACCCTGATAGAATATCGATGTACAGTAAGCAGTGCCCATCAGTGACGTTGCTTGGAGGAGGCTCCGCTTCGGGTGTCACCCAATTAGGGGTGACATCCTTTTCCCGGATATCACCCGTTTAAATAAACGTTTCAATGATGATTTTATTATACATATATAGTAGAGTTCCGATGCAATTTTTTTTTCGGGTGACACCGATTACCACCTTGGGTGTCACCCATGTAAGCCACTCTATTCCGCTCGCGTTCAGATGTCTAATAACCAAATTCTCAGATTTTACATATTAGTATACTCTTACAATGCAGTTTTTGTATTTTTCTATCCAGATATAATAGATAACCAGCTATCATAATATATTACCAGCTATCATAAAATAGATAACCAGCTATCATCAAACCAAATTTCATCAAAATCTGTCTAGTGGTTTTCTCATGATGCGGTAACAGACAGACAGACAAACAAAAATTCTAAAAACTATAGATTCGGACTCTGTATCGATAATAATGTCTATTTTAATAAGATTTTCCAAAAAATATTTAATGTACAGATTCAACTTAGTTACAATTTTATTATACGTATAGATTAAAGAAGTGACTCGAATATAAAATAGGTATTTTTGGATTAAACGTAATTTCAAACTTTGTGTGTAAGTATATGACAACTGAAACACTAATTTCATACCATGACTCATGACGGAGCCAGGAGGTCGGTAGAGGGACTTATGACTAGTAAAATCTTCCGAGTTTGGTCTCATTTAATTGGTTTTGATGATACATATGGAGGAACAAAGTCACTAGTTAAATTTAAATTAAATGTCAGTAAGTCCGTGAAGAATCTACCACGGTTGTATTATTTTAGCATAACATAAGCAGATCCACTGGTTATAACTACTTTTTGTTCTAAGATTTCTTGTGTACTTAAAAATACACTTAACCTTCACGTTGACAAAAGTGATAGAGAAAGGCAAATCCGTGTCCAAAATAAATTGTAAACGTTTAGATAACGAGTAAAGTTTTTATTTATTATCGCAGAACGCCTACATTCAGTAACTATTTAACCAACTACGGAAAAATGGGGAAGCACTCAATTCAATGTCAAACTCAAGAGATTCAAATTGATTCAATATATTCAAATATACTTTTACAAGTAATTTTTATTTCAAACTAGCGGCTCACCCTCGTGTCGCTCGGGTTCTTCGTTAGGTACGTTTTAAATATATAAATAGTTATTAGCCAGCGTTAGCCATATACGTTTTAATTTTTTTTCGTTAATTTTTCATTTTTTCTCTTTATTAAAACCTTCCATGGACCTCAAGGAACATACGAAAAAAATTTTTAACCGAATTGATCCAGTCATTCTTGAGTTATGCGCTTACCAACATTCATTTTTATTTATATAGATAAAAATAATTTAATGCGTTTTTTCGCAAAATTATTTTGATTTTTGACTCCCGACGTTTCGAATGCTTTGTGGCAATCATGGTCACGACTCACGGGTCACAAAAAATCCGGAAAGATTATAATTTAATTTTAAATGATAAAATAATCGCGTAAATCTAAGGAAATATTAAGTAATTTTTATATTGAAATTAAAAGACAGGAATTTTAGTACGTGAAGAATCGACCAACGGCTCGGAAGGCAGTACTGCTGAGAAGAGCTCGAGAGAAACTCAACAGTTGCTCTGTTTTAGATGATACTATTTTAGTTTACACGCGTCCCTAGGTGCCCTTTGCATTTATACTATTACTACCGACCCACCCTCGCTCCCCTCGGGTTCGTCCCTAGTTACGTTTTAACGTTCAGTATAGATTTCTCAGAGATGAGATATTTTTCCGCAGTAAAAAATATCCTATATGTTGACCCGGATAACCAGGTATCATCATAACAAATTTAATCAAAATCCCTCTTTAGATTCAGCCTCTGTATCGATAGTAATGATTATTTCAATAAAATTTTCAAAAAAATATTTAATGTACAGATTCGACTCAGAATTTTATTATGTGTATTCAGCCCTTTTTAACGTCCCACTGCTGGGGCACGGGCCTCCCTTCAATACGAGGGGGATCAGGCCATAGTCCACCACGCTGGCCAAGTGCGGGTTGGCAGACTTCACATGTCTTTCGAAAACTTGCTAGGTTCTCTCAGACATGCAGGTTTCCTCCCGATGTTTTCCTTCACCGTAAGGCAAGTGGTAATCATGTTAGAAATGATTCGCACATGAAAATATTAGAGGTGCGAGACCCGGGATTTGAACCCGCTTCACTCGGTTTCCCAAGCGATCGCGTTACCACTGGGCTACCACTGCCTTTTTTAATAGGAATTTTATTATACGAGTATGTATAGATGAAAGGGAAGATATTTCCAGAGACGATTTACAAGTAATATCATACTTATAGCCTATAAGCTTTCTAGAGAATCTCTCTATCTATTGCTGAAAACCGTATCAAAATACGTACAGCAGTTCCTGAGATTAGCCCAAACAAACCCATTGCGATATTATTTAATTTATAATGAATGAGTTTCAAATATAATTTTATTAACATAATCATATAAAACATTGTGATAATTATAAGTATCTAATGCTAAATAAAACACTTTGAATTTGAATTAGAACATTTATCTGTAAGAAATAAAATATTCAGTGACTAAATAACATGCTTTTCTAACTTTATTAACTGGGTATTTTTAATTAGGTATATCGTTCCAGCGGTATCGTTATAATGAATGGAATTTTAGTGTGGAAAAATTCAATTATATGTTTATTTCTGTGTATATTATACGGTATTTTTGGTAACGATTCGTTCATGGGTTCCGTACCTCAAATGAAAAACAGGAAGCCTTATAGGATCACTTCGTTGTTCATCTGTTTGTCTATCTATCAAGATCCTTTATCTCAGGAATGCGTAGAGGTAATGTCAAGTTAAAATTAATATCAAATATTCAGGTCTGCAATCCCTTGAAGCTGTGAAAAAATCAAACTGCTAAGTCAACGCAATCAAAAGATGAGATACAAGAAAGGCGGCCGTCTAAGACGCATATTTTAACAACTTAGAAGGGAATCAAAACCTATAGAGTAAATTTGGCAAGAAGTTATATATCATTACATAGTATAAAACAAAGTCGCTTTCTCTGTCCCTATATCCCTATGTATGCTTAAATCTTTAAAACTACGCAACGGATTTTGATGCGGTTTTCTTTAATAGATAGAGTGATTTAAGAGGAAGGTTTTAGTATATAATTTGTTAAGTTTTTGTATACATTGGCTAAAATATAACAATATTTGTTGGAGGTGTCGGAAAAATAAGACGTCTGGGAGCTCTCAACGAAAACGCTGCCTAAACTCTTTGAGATATAACAAAATAATGTATGGTGGAATTGTGTATCTTATATTATAGGTCTACAGAAAAGTCCGCGATGGCATATATCTATCTCTTAAGGATAACATAGTATATCCATTTTAATTTAAAACGTACCTAGGGACGAACCCAAGCGAAGCGACGGTGAGTCGCTAGTAGTTCAAATAAAGGAAAAACCGAAAACTGTAAATTTGTAGTTACATCTTAATTATTTTTTTTTGCGATAACTTATTTTAATGTTTCATGCGACGGAACCCTTGGTGCGCGGTCAGAATCTCACTTGTTCGTTATTTTTTAAATTGCACCGGTATTTCTAAAGATTAGCGTGTACAAAAAAAACATACTCGTACAATTTAGTCTGCTTAATAATATTTGTTTAACACTGTATTATATTCTACCTATACTAAAAATAAAATTTTAACTGAGTCGAATCTGTACATTAAATGTTTTTTTTTGAAAAATCTTATTGAAATGGACATTATTATCGATACAGAGGCTGAATCTATAGTTTTTAGAATTTTTGTCTGTTTGTCTCTCTGTCAGTTTGTCTGGGAACGCATCACGGGAAAACCACTGGACAGATTTTTTATGAATTTGGTATGATGATAGCTGGTTATCCACGTCAACATATAGGATACTTTTTACCGCGGGAAAATATCTCATCTCTGAGA
Organism: Brenthis hecate; assembly: GCA_951806755.1. Lineage (NCBI taxonomy): Eukaryota > Metazoa > Arthropoda > Insecta > Lepidoptera > Nymphalidae > Brenthis > Brenthis hecate. The sequence goes on along the minus strand of OX638282.1, from coordinate 500,668 downwards.
AATCTATACTAAACGTTAAAACGTAACTAGGGACGGATCCGAACGGAGCGAGGGTGAGTCGCTAGTTTTCATATGAATGTCGAAGGGATTACTGTTAAAACCATACTTACTAATCGCAGTAACTTTCCGCATAAAAAGTATTTACGGCGGGAAAATCCGTTTTTTTTAAAACAACGAAATTTCTGCCACAGAGTAAGTACATGCCATTGGTCGAATCCTTTTGTCCAACATTGAATAAAAGTTTTTTAACCCTCCAAGCCAAGTAATAAGTAATATGTTTCTACTATATTTAATTATTTTTTTCTAACAGTAATTGTCTTTTTTGTGAGGCTCAGTGAGGCGATTGTTGTTCTTCTTTTGTTAGAATGAAATTGTACTGTACAGTATTGCTGACGTATTGAATAATAAAAAATTAAAAAAAATATTCATTATACAAAATATTTAAATATTAATAATTCATTTATAATAGTTTTTAAAGCCTTTTTGATAAAGAAACCTAACTTTTTTATAAATTAATTAATATATAAAAAATCTATATATAAATAGGGCAAAGACAAAGCAGTTGCCTTATTCTCCTTTGTTTCTCAAATTATTATTTTTTTGTTTAGTTAGCTATTGACGAATTTTAGTTTTATCAATAAAAAAAAAGTTGGAATCTACACTAGGCGAATACATACATAGTTCTTCCACGTTTTTTCTATACCTATGTATAGTAAGTTATGACTGCATCATCAAAGGGACGGCCTCTAATCTAATTTAAAGTTGCACATATGTGGATTTTAATCTTATTATATAGGAATACGGATGTTCCACTAGGGTTGTCCATTATTTTTTAACTTTTACTGACTTTCATAAAGGAAGATGTAGGATAGGACCAATTCTATTGGTTTAAACCAATTTTTATGATTCGTTTTTCAATTAATAGTTTATATACATAAATTGTCCCATACGCTTTAGAAAATTTACAATATTTAAATAAGTTAAATAGTTATTTTTAATGTGATTTTGATAAAAATTACATATAAATAGGCAAAGGCAATTCAGTACCTTTTTCTCCTAACTTTTCTTGTTTTTTTTTGTCTAACGATTGTTTTTTATTTTGTTTAAAAAATAACCACTGGGCGTAGGTATACTAGTTGGTATTATTAAGTAATTTTGAATTTACTGACCACCAGTTTAGTATTTTGTCGTCAATTTAAGTATAAAAATATTTGCATTAAAATCGGGAGTTAAGTTTTTTTCTCTTTGCTCCAATTCCTTTGGAAAAAAAATCTGATAGTTTTGTCTATACAACTTAACTATACTACTTTGAGAAATCTATACTAACCGTTAAAACGTATTTAGGGATGAACCCAAGCGGAGCGAGGGTGAGTCGCTAGTTCTCATAATATTAAAGATGTTCTCATAATAAAAATAAGCATTAATTGTATTTAGACATACGTTTTTATTTAACATTGAATTTTGTATTTTAATTAATTTATCGACACTAAATTTGGTAATTCGATGCTTGGAACCGACTGCAAAAACTTTAAGAACGAGTACCTATCGTAAATGCGAAACTCAGTTTATTTACTTCAATTAGAACTATACAAACACTTTTGAATCGTCAATTCAATTTAAAGAGCGTCAGTGTAGCCAGTCCGTGAGGAAGCTACCACCGGCTCGGGAAGCAGTTCTGCTGAGAAGCGCCGGCGAGAAACTCAACAGTTGCTCTTATAAATATTGACTTGCAATTTTTTTACAATTATATTATAACAAACCCACATACGAATCTATCGATTCCATCGATATTTCTTGTTGATGGAGAGGAGATATGTGGAGGAACAACTCTTGAACAGAGTATTATGCTTTATTTACTTAGTTATATATATTTTTAATTTTATTATGAAAAGATAAATCTTAAAAAAGTTCTATTTTATTCTAAAAATGACGTTAACGACACGTTTGGCTCAGTTTGTAGCGACCCTACTTGCGGTGCCAGTGGTCGCGCGTTCGAGTCCCGCTGGTGGCATTCATTTGTGTGATGAGCACGAATGTTTGTACTCAAGTCATGGGTGTTTATAATAATAATATGTATTCAAAGTTATATATGTGTAGAGTATCAACTATCTAGTATCCATAACACAAGCCACGTAGCTTATCATGGAACTAGATGGTGCTGTGTGTTAATGTCCCATCATGTTTATTTATTTATTAAAAAAAACGCATCCAGACATCGAACTCAGAACTTTCATGAAATGGCGTCAATTAGTTTAAATATTTTAATGTAAACACTAAAGCCTTGTTCACACGTTTTTTTTACTTAAAGCAAATATGTGCCGTATGAATTATACTACACTAGGAAGGAGGATAATTTGGCTATATTTTTTGTGTGCATTATAAGGTTTTGTGTATTTATTTTTGACATTGAAAAAAAGTAATTTAAATGGACTATTTCAATATTTACAAATAATGAGTATATTTTAGAGATATTTTACATATTGTATGTATTGTAAAGATCTCGAAGAACTGCCTCGATGGTGTAGTGGCTAGCATGTACGGCTACACACCCGGAGGTCCAGGGTTCAAGTCCCGGGTCGGGCCAAGTTTAGTTATTGAGTCTTTCTGTATAGTAAGCCTCAGTAACAGCCCGGAGTTGGGAAGTTGGCGGTGTTTCACCCCCGTGCCTCGGAGAGCACTTAAAGCCGTCGGTCCTGCGCCTTAACTCTCACCGCTCGTGTCTCGTATCGTCCCACCGGAGTATGAGAGTGACAGGAATAGAGAGTGCCCTTGTGTCTGCGCGTACACTTGTGCACTATAATATCTCCTGCGCAGTTGGCTAGTCTCAATGAGATTGGCCGCCGTGGCCGGAATCGGTCGGGAGAACATCATCATTGTATAGATATGTATATGTGTAAAAAATATATATGGACTTATATTATCGTCGCCTTAGAGCTTTTTTTTCCAAACGATCAATTGTACTTTACAGTAGAGTTTTTGTTCTTCTATTTAAAAAAAAACAAAGTCAAGCCACATTTCTAAGATTTATATACATATATATAGATAAAATACATTTGTTCGGCGTTTTTAAAGTATAATGTTTAATTAATACAAATAGATTTGACATTTTAGTCATTAATTCTATATTAAAAACTCTTTCGGTGAATTGTCGTTTGGACAAATAAGCACTGAGACGACGTTGTGGTATGTATTGTAAATTATGTTTACACCAGTCTGTACACTTCCAAACGCAAAAGTTGTCTGGAAGAAATCGCTAATTATTAGCAACTAGCGACTCACCCTCGCTTTGCTCGAGTTCTTCGCTTGATTCCCCTTTCATCCCCATTTGCACTCTCTTAAGGGATGATTTCCAGGATAAAAAGTGCCCTATGTCTTTCCCAGGGTATCAAACTATCTCCTTACCAAATTTCATCTAAATCGGTTCAGTAGATCCAGAGATTACCCCCTACAACGTCATAAACTCACAAACTCACAAACTTTACCTCTTTATAATATTAATACTATTTTAGTATAGATGAAGCGGCTTTTTGTGCACGCTCTTTATACTTTGTTTTTCTATCTTTATGTTTTTACTGCGCTGTACGATATAGGGTATATAAATAAACAAACGTATATTATTAATGTGAAAGTTTAGATATTTGGAAGTTTGGATGTTTGTTACTTAATCACGCCAGAACGGCTAAACAGATCTGGATTAAATTTGACACAGAGATAGATTATAGTTTGAAATAGCACATAGGTTACTTTTTATCCCGAAAAACTGTGAGTTTCCCGTGGGATGCATTTGTTTATGTCTAGGGACGAACCGGAATCGAAGCCAGGGTGAGACGCTAGTAAATAAATAAATATTTGTTTACTTAAACATTTAATAAGGGATAAAACGATTTATTTGCAGTGTGTTCTCTAAGACAAGGTCAATTTTTACATTTAATTGTCAGTGTTTAAGTCAATGAGGAAGCTAAAAGCATTTTTATTTGCTGCATTTATAATATAATTAATTATTAACTTATCCTAATTGAGTACTAAATAGAATTAAGGTCACACGTTTGCATCTGCAAAGTATTCGCTGACGAAATTATATACTATTTTAGTAACATATTTTAGTTTTGGTTGGATTTGGTTAAGTGACTCAATAAAGACGTTGAAATTTTATCATATAAGGTATCTTGCCACATCTCTGATCTCATAATAGATCTATTCACCTTTTAAAGACAAAAGCTTGGGTATATCAGTTTGTCCATCGTCTTACTTCTAGCACTAGTATTTGCCCAATATTGGAAATTCGACCATTATTATTATTTATTTGTGGGTGTGGTGCCGAAGTCGGCCCTAGCTACGTCGACCAGTTATGGTCCATTGTAGCTCAAAAATCGACCATAACTATTATAAAAAAAAATTATAAGTGTGTGTATATGCAATACACTGACGGTAGAAGTCAGACTTTTTTGGTAAATATCACAATTAAACTGAAACAATTAATATAAAACTATCTTTTCGGATTATTTCGTGGATTTATTTTGATTTTTGCTTTCCGACGTTTCGAACGCTTTACAGCATCCATGGTCACGGGAGAGACTGAGGTTATAGACGTCTCAAACACATACTTGTTACAGACAGTGCCTACCCACTATTTTACAAAAATGATTTTAAAAATTCCAAATAAATTCGCGAAATAATCCGAAAAGATAGTTTTATTTAAAATGTCAAATATTCGCGTAAATCTAAGAAAGTATTAAATTAAAACAAATCAATAATTAAATAAGGCGTATTAGGCATATTACAATAATAACTTTATTTTTATAAAATCATATATTTATCATATACGGAAGGAATATAATATTATATAACATTTGTCAGACAATAACGGCTGCCATGGCAACAATTAGTCATAATAGCGTGTATTGTATTCTATCTCATTCTCTCACCGGATTAATCTTATATTATTATGTGTTCGTCTCTTTCTAGTGTCGCATTTTCGTTTCATCGAGTTGCACTTCACAACGATTCTAAAGAAGGTGCACTTCAAAAAGTCGTTCCAACATTTTATTTGATTACACTTAAATTCGTCTGTTACTAAACAAAAAAAAACTTTTTGAAGTTATAATTCTTTAGATGCGTTTAAAAAACTAAAAAATTAATGATTAGAGTGATTTTTTTTACGTTGTTAGTAGTTATTGGCTACAGTGTGAAGTTAGTCGTTAAATCTCACTTTAGTGTACTGTGATGTCTATATTCGATATACACAGCTTGATGAGAGCAACACATGGTCAAAGTGACGTCATTGTAAATCCAATATGGCGGACACCAAAAAATGGCGGACTATTTTATTTTAACGCACCCCCATGATATGGATACCAAATGAAAGGGTTTTCTAAGAAGAATACGAATAAAAAAAACATTTAAAATTAGTTAAAACAATTAAGAAAAAACAAGCGTTTATTTAAATGATCTAAAAAAAAACAAGGAAGTATAACTTCTTACGTGCGTACCTAATTACACACACACTTTTTTTAACTCGCTTATTTTTTTTAATTATATATTAGGTCAGTGTACACGTGGATTTACTTACGGTCGGTTAGGACGACGCGGACCTTCAACTTGCGAAGCTTGACTTGGACCGACCAAACCAGTTTGAAACGTGTTATAAATAAAGTTTAGGTCTAACTAATGCTTGTAATAGTAGTTCATTTCTTAGAACACAATAGATTTTAGATATGATTTAGAAGAAAGTGATTTTAGTTAACACTAGCGGCTCACCCATGCTTCGCTCGGGTTCGTTTCTAGGTAGGTTTTAACGGTTAGTATGGTATAGAGAGACTATATATTAAATGATATATAGCCTATAGCCTTCCTCAATAAACGGGCTGTCTAATGCAAAAAGAATTTTTCAAATCGGATTAGTAGTTCCTGAGATTGGCACGTTTAAGCAAACAAACATACTCTGGCTCTTTATAATATTAGTATATAATAGCACTTGCCCGCGGCTCTTTTTAAAAAATAACGAATTCATACAAACTTTCGAGCCTTCTTTAACCTTTTAAGGGTTGAAATTTCAAAAAAAAATCCACAATCCAGGCCAGATTAGCCTTGCGTGGGTATTTTTTTTAAATAGGTATATGTAAGTGAAATTCGTAAAATAAAAAAAATGATAACGGTTTGTATACCCGTATGTATGTATGTAACCAATAGGTTATTTTAATAAAATATTTTCAACCGACTTCAAAAAGGAGGAGGTTCTCAATTCGACTGTATGTTTTTTTTTTTATGTTTGTTACCTCAGAACTCCGTCATTTATTAACCGATTTGGACAATTTTTGTTTTGTTTGAAAGGGTATACTTCCAGATTGGTCCCATTTAAATTTCAAAAAAAAAAATACCACCCCTAAGGGTGGAAAAACAATTAATGATGAATTTAACCTACTTCTAATTGTCATATTGACTTGAAACTTTGCAAGTATTTCTATTTCCGTCGATAGTACAGTGGTTCGGTGTTGTTGACCTGATCTGATGGCAAGGCCAGAAGGTGGATAGGTGGAACTCTTCAACGGCTAATAGTAGATACTTTGAGTTTGGGCTTATTTTGTTTGATTTGATAAGCCTAACACGTTAGAATCCTTACTTTGCTACTACTGTCTACACTAAAAAGGGAAAAATAAAAACTTTTTAACAAAAAAATAAAAACCGACTTCAAACAAAAGCACTAAAAAGTGAAAAATAACTGATTGGTAGTTTTCATTTACTATACATACCTAATCAAATATTTTCGAAGTCGGTGTGCTTTGCTTTGTATGGGCTGGCACCGATTTCGAAAATATTTGATTAGGTATGTATTTAATAGGTAGGCTTTAATTACTTAGCCAAAGCACACCGACTTCGAAAATATTTGATTAGGTATGTATAGTAAATGAAAACTACCAATGAGTTATTTTTTACTTTTTAGTGCTTTTGTTTGAAGTCGGTTTTTATTTTTTTGTTAAAAAGTTTTTATCTTTGTTATGTTATCTATATTAATATGACAAATGTGAAAGTTTGTGAGTATGTATGGATGTTTGTTACTCTTTCACGCCAGAACGTCTGAACGGATCTGGATATAATTTGGCACAGAGATAGATTATAGTCTGGAATAGGACATAGGCTACTTTTTATTCCGGAAAAATGTACGGTTCCCGTGGGATAGATTTGGTTTTGTTTTTCCAGAGACGAACCCGAGGCAAGCGAGTGTGAGCCGCTAGTTTTAAGCAAAATAAAAATAATTATTCTGATGTTCTCGCGGTTTATTTTAATTTTTTATTTCCACACAAACAAAACAACCTGCGAATCCAAAAAATCAAAACGATTGCAAACTGGATTTTTGTCTATTGGTACAGAATAAATATTGTTAAAAGCACAAAAAAAGTTATTTAATTCAAGGTCATATAAGGTCATTATATATAATACGAGTGTTGAGTATATTATTTAACTGGTAATTTTATATGCATAGCAGGTAACTGATGCAACAGTAACAGATGTTGTCTCGCGCTTTGTGTTTTTCTTTGTGTTTTTTGAGTTCATCATACAAAATATCCGAATTTTTAGGATAATGTATTTATTTAAGTTAGTATTTAAGTAGTCAATCTACACATATAATAAAATTGTAACCAAGCCGAATCTGTACATTGAATATTTTTTGGAAAATCTTATTGAAAAAGACATTATTATCGATAAAGAGTCTGAATCTATAGTTTTTAGAATTTTTGTCTGCCTGTCTGTTACCGCCTCACGAGAAAACCACTGGACAGATTTTGATGAAATTTAATATAAAAGAAATATAAAAAAATGGCAATTTCGAGACAGATTCGTTCACCATGGGTTCCGTAACATAAAACTATACACTTAGGTACTGTATGCATTTCATGTATTTAAAAGTTAAGCTACTATAATCGTGGCAATGACATGATAGGTTCATGACTAACATATTTAATTATCGCTGTTTCAAAAATCTAGTTAAAAATACGAATTTGCCAAACAGGTGTTATCTTCAAACCCGCTTTAAAATAAAATGTTATTAAAATACTGTGGATTTCATGCGATAAAATCTAGAATAAACAAAAAAACGAACTGGTTAATTACGAAATATCTATATTAATAAAGAATATAGTAAGATTTCAGGTATATGAAGACAGGTTTGGCTCAGTTTGTAGTGACCCTTCGTGCCAGCGGTCGGGGGTCGAATCCCGCTGGGGGCATTCATTTGTGTGATGAGCACGAATGTTTGTACTCTAGTCATGAGTGTTTATACTTATAATATGGATGTTTTTAAAGGTATATATATGTAGTGTATCAAATATCTGGTGTTTATAACACAGGCCTCGTAGCTTATCATGGAACTAGATGATGCTGTGTGTCCCAACATATTTATTTCTATGGTTGTTGGATGATATTTTGTGGAATAGCACTATTGGTTGTTGTTGTCTGCCGTTCTTGTTGCAAACCTGTTGTCGGGCCGTCGTGGTTAAGTAAGCGACCCAGCGACGTCCAATTAAGACGTGGAAGATTCCGTTGGGTTTTAGTAGATAGCACTGGCTTTTCTAGACGGTGAGTCCGACATAACCACCAATGACCAATGTGGTATACGTAAATGCATTTTTGGCAAATAAAAAAAATAAAGATGTACGCGACCAGCACAGCGTTGGTAAAAGAGACCACGGTCGACACACGGACAACGAGGTTTCATTTGTTTTGTCCATAAGTTTGCCAAATTTAAAAGAAGATTAACTGGATTCACACGAGTTATTCTTGAAACGCCTTTGCTTTTTTCGAAATTCTTGAATGCTTGATAAATAATTATCGTCTTAGCATTTTGTTTTTAACTTTGTTCTTTTTAATAATGCCATTATTTTTGTTATAGCATTATCATAATATATCTGTTCCTATTAATGTTAATTTTATTTGTATTAATGTCAATTGGAAAAATAATCTATCACTAATTAATTATGGTAATTCTTTTATTTATTTGGAACAAAGTTCTTTAACGCTGCTTGCGAGCTATACATATAATAAAATTGTAACTAAGTCGAATCTGTACATTAATTTTATTATGGAAAAGATCTGAACGCGGCGGAGCCACGGGCAATGCTAGTCGTAACATAACGAAAAAGCGTTACGAGACGTTCGGTTCCGTCGGCTTAGTTCGGATGGTATCATCAAGCACAGGTCGCCATACTTGTTTACATTACTAAATATTATACTAAATATTATGGTTTCGGACGTTCTCGTCGAGATTAGTGATGCCAAATGATTTTATCAATAACGTGACTAAAATGAAATGATGAGAGACTAGACAAACAGACAAATAGACATAAAAATAGTAAATAATGTTTACAACTCTGTAATCCAAAATTACAGATTTAAATATCATTTATAGACTCTTAAAAAGTTATAACATTTTCTTACTAGTAATACATACTAAGCAGATATGTATTGTAATGAAAGGGCTGAAAACTAAAGTGGTGTAAATACGCCTCCCTTAGTGAAAATTATGCCTTTATACCATTCGCTGTAGAAACCCTTGGCCCATGGAGTCAAAGTGCTAAGCAGTTGCGCCTCTACTGGTGACAGAAGAGCTGGTGTATTTTTCGCCCAAAGACTCGACATTGCCATTCAGCGAGGGTATATTTGTTATTTCTTTTATTGAAAATAATGAAGAACGATATTTACATTATTATTTATTATCTATATATGTTAGTAGCAATATAATACATTGCCTCGGAGAGCACGTAAAGCCGTCGGTCCTGCGCCTTAACTCTCACCGGTCGTGTCTCGTGTCGTCCCACCGGAAAATGAGAGTGACAGGAATAGAGAGTGCACTTGTGTCTGCGCGTACACTTGTGCACTATAATATCTCCTGCGCAGTTGGCTAGTCTCAATGAGATTGGCCGCCGTGGCAGGAATCGGTCAGGAGAACATCAATACATAAGAAAGTTGCAATGACGAAATAAACAATGAATTACTAATTTGTAATGCAAAATATGAAATAGCTGTCTAACTATCTAGACTTAGTGCTCAAGTTAAAACACCTAGACAGACTTTAAGAGTCTACTCTAAGAGTTATTCTTAAAGTCCTTTTTTCTTTAATTAACTTCGCATATAATACACTAATCTCATTTAGGTGGACTCTTAAAGTCCACCCGACTCCATAGTTTTGTTCAGCTTTTTTTTTTGTTCGCAAAACCTAAAGATTCTGAAATTGTATACGCACAAATCCATGTCAACTAAAATAAAATAGAAATAACAACAAAATATAAAAATGCTCAAAAAAAGACATGGACGTATGTCTGTGGGTCTTAGACTTACTCCAATAATAAAAATACACCTAGTCGGTGATCTAACTTATTAGTCGAGAGGTTAGCAAGTATGACCGTAGATAACGATTCGATTCACGGGTCAAGCTTAGAACTAATGTTATTGAATTCTTCAGGTACTTTCAGAATTTTAGTTATTGCCGAAAAAAAGATCAGTCCAATACTACACATTGGGAACAATCATTAGAAAACTTCATTACCATACAATTATTGTCGAAAGTCATTTTTAACGGTTCTGGCCATCAATTGAGGTGAAAAAAACTTTTTAACAAAAAATAAAAACCGACTTCCAAGCACTAAAATGTAAAAAAAACTAAACGGAGGTTTTCATTTAGAATATATTTTCGAAGTCGGTGCCAGCCGATGCAAAGCAAATCTAATATATTTCGATACCTAAAATACATATTTAGCTATTAGATATTCATATCTTAAAATATTGTAGGCTGGCACCGGCTTAATAAAAATAAAAAAACTTACATTAAAAAAAAGAAAAAAAAATATTCTGACGAATTGATAACCTCCTCCTTTTTGGAAGTCGGTTAAAAATGGTGATACTACACTGGTGACGGCAGAAACAACTTCACGACAGAAACTCGTTTGCAATTTGACACGTTTGAATATATGCGAAAGTGTGGGGTTTCCCCGGCAGAGTGAAATTTACAGGGTTATAGATATCTACGATTCTTAGAAGGCAAATGATGGATAATATTTTTCTGGTGCACTAGATTTTTTGTAATTGTGACAGATTGTTATAATTTATTTAACTTATTTTGACCATTTTGGTTTTGGTATTTTTGCTGACCTTAGAAAATGGCAAATTTAATTAGTTTTATTATTTTCTAACAAAAAATCATCACCTAAATGGAAATTTTCTAACTAAAAAGTCTAGAATAGTGCTGAATAAAGTTTGAGCACTAAATTTTTATTTCATCACTTAGTTCTCAGACTTTACCAGAGCAGTCGGACTGACAATGTTAGTCATTGTGTAGTAGATATGATATATATTAGGAATAAAAAAAATAACTATGTTACAAACCCGGTTTTTATTATCATTTATCAGCTAATTTTGCATTTCGCTAATTTAAATGCGGCGCAAAACATACATGTACATAATAATATATTCTCTCGATCGATTTCGGCGACGGTAGTCAATCTCACTGAGACTAGCTATCTCCAGGGGTTATTATATATAGTACATAAGTGTTCGCACAGACATAAGTACACTCTATTCCTGTCACTGTCATACTCTGATTAGAAGATAATTCGACACGACCGGTGAGAGATTAGAAAACTAACTTTGGTTCGACCCAGAATTCGAACCTAGGATCTCCAGATCAGCAACCGTACATGCTAGCAACTAGACAATCAGTAGTTTCACACGGGAAGCAGATTTGGGAATGTGATATAAAGTAACTTATATCCCTCAATTCAATTTCTTGCTTCTTTCGTTGACTCAGAGTAGATTTTCCTTATCGTCAAGTTCCAAAACTTAGCTTTAACTTACTAATTAATTATAATATTGTACAAATATATATTTAGCATTAATTAAAATAAAATAAATAAATATGTTGTTACATTAACACACAGCACCATCTAGTTCCATGGTAAGCTACGAGGCTTGTGTTATGGATACCAGATAGTTGATACACTACACATATATAACTTTAAATACATACATATTATAAATATAAACACCCATGACTGGAGTACAAACATTCGTGTTCATTATACAAATGAATGCCCCCGCGAGACTTTAACCTGCAACCGCTAGTACAGCAAGTAGCGTCACTACAAACTGAGCCAAACGTATCATCAAAATTTAAACACATTTTACTACTTTCAAAATGGCTGAATTTAAACGATTTGGATCAAATTATGTATTTAAATAAGATTTAGCTTTTTAAGTTTATCTATTTAAGTGCCTTTCCTGAAAAAAATGCAATGTTATCTTTACCGAAAAGCACCGGACGAAGCTCGGACGGCCAAGTGATTAAGTTTAATTTATTACAGTTAATTATAGTTTTTTTTGACCTACTTCTAACAGAATTCTGACTCATTGCGTCTTTCGTGCGTCACAAATCAATAACTTTGAACGTAGAAGTTGAAACATAAACTTCCTCATTTAATTCTAAGTAGTATAATACTAATTTATTTATTTTTTCAAGTTTTTTTTTCAAGTTTTTTTCAAGTGGTCGAAATCGACCTTAATTATTATTGAAGAGGAAAACTTATATGTATAGAATTTACATGTCTATATAAAAAAAAAACTAACTGTGTCCAAGCATATTTTATTGATAACACTTGTTGGGTCCTTAATAAAACTTCGAGATATTCCTTGCTTATAACGTAAATTACAAAAATTTTCAATTATAATAGTTATATTTATAAACATAACTATTATAAATATAAATATAAATTGAACCATTCAAAATATATTTTTTTTTAAACATATAAATATTATAAATATTATTATTATAAAAAATTTTATCATTTTTTTTAAATTAAATTAGTTGAACTCTCTTATATTCAGTACTTCTATAACCGTCAGTGAGTTACATAATTTATAATCATAATTTTCAGTATTACAAACAATTCGTGACTAGTCACTACATGGTGGTACCGACATCTCTGTGCAAAAGCGCGGGAAAACAAATGAATATCCGCGCCCTTTTTTATTTTTTTTAAACACGTTCCTATCGGCCTAGGTCACATAAGTAAATGCATATACATAAATCATTACAAATTAATGAAATATATTATTTTCTATTAAAACACTCAATATATAAAAATGCAACCTTAAACACTAAAGCTCGCCCAGAGCAAAAACAAAGAAAATCGGTTGACAAACAGGATAGTAGAAGGTAGGTACTGAACTGTTTTGTCTTTGCCTATTTTATAGATTTCTGGATTTCTGTTTTTTTAAAGGTAATTTAATTAAAATGTCAAATATTATGATTGATTAATACCTCGTCTGTCGATCGACCTTTTAAAGGTCGATGTCAAAAAGAGCCCTGTCTGTCAAGCGACCTTTTAAAGGTCGATTGGTCCCGATGTCATTTAATGTGTGATTTCTCGCTTTAAACTATATTTATTTTTATCTAACTTTTGTAACGTGTAAAGGAAAATACAAGCAATAATATCATACTACATTTCAAAAAAGTAATAACTCCAATAACATAATTTTTTGTAATTTGTGCAGACAATTTATTTAAATTTTGGCGGTCTTCGAACTCAATACTTGTGAGTAAAAAATTAATAAAATAGTGTAAAATTATTAGTATAAGGATTGGAATATGATGGAAGGGTAAGTAATTAACAGTTTGTATTTCATATGATGTGTATTGACTAAAGATTTTATACAGAAATTGTTATATTTGTCAAACATCGCAAGCATTCACGCGCGCTAAGTCCTTATATTTTCACTTTTTCTGAATAAAAAATACACTAGCGAAAGCATTATATTTTTATTAACATGATTTAAATTTATAACTAAATAACTACGTATAATTGAATTTGTAAATTTTCTATTGGATTTTAAGTAATTATTAATATAATAACACGTAACCCAAATTCGAGCCGCCATTTTTGACGGCTGTTGGATAGTATGGGGAAGGCTTTTTTAATATTGATTAGAATATTCAGATTGATGTTTTTTTAGCGTTATTTGAAATTTAGTATTTTATAAAATTATTTTAACTGTTTTCCTACAAAAATAAAAATTGTTTTTTTTTTAAACAGAACGATTTTTATATTACAGATATAATTTCAACTTACAGATTACTTTGAAACATTATAAAAATAAAAAAACCTAACTGCATAAAAGCTAACTAAAAAGATGAAAACAAGTTGACGAAGGAATAAAGTATTATGCAGTTGGTGACATACATATGTACATCTCGCGACAAGAATGAAACGTATTTTTTTAATTTCCAGCTTTTTAATTTTATTAGACATTTGAAGTTGTAATAGGTCTTTTGAAATTGCCGTTCTACAATACTTACTGGCCATTGGAAACGTAATTTATGAATGGCCGGCAATAAATTCTATATTCAAATGTATTTTATTTTAAAAGTATGGAGTTCTATTTTTGAATTCAGTCGTTTGTTTATTAATTAGTGTTTTGTTTTCACTACATTTGTTTGTTTTTCATCAATATGAACACAATAAAAATACGAGTAATTATGAAATACGAGTTCCATCGCGGTAGCAATCCCGCACAAACGACTCGCAATATTAATGACGTGTACTGAGTGCCGAGTGAACACTACAAACGAGCGCACGACTCGTTATTGGTCTGAACGCTTCCAACATCGAAATTTTGATCTTAAAAAATTAACCCCGTGGTCGCCCGAAAACTAAAATCAGTAACGACGCATTAAAGGCGATAGTGGAAGCTGACGATACTCAATCTGTGGATGAGATAGCAGCAGCTTTTAACGTTAGCATCAAAACAATATTGGTACATTTGCATCAAATTGCATCAATAGCATGGGTGCATATTTTGATTAATAGAAATGAAAAATATTTATAAAAAAAAATACTTTAACTTTCTGTATATTAAACGACAATTTCATAGGTATAACCTAATATTTAGCAATTTCTTAACCCAAATTACCTCTAACATGTAAGTTGTGTTCTTTTAAATTTTTTTGTGATCGCCAAAAATCTTTATTTTGAGACCCCATTCGATTGATTTGGAAGATTTTTTTACAGAGACACAAATTGGCGCCTGGTATCCGCCATTTTAATTTTCAACTATTTTTAATTTTTAACTATAATGCGAGTATCATAGGCTATATATAGCTTATAGCACTCGCGTAAATACGACACTAACGACATATGAATCATCAAAATCGGCCCACGCGTTTGGTTTCTAGAGTGCCACAAAGGAAAAACATACATATGTACATACATACATACATAGACTGATAAACACATTACCCTCCTTTACGTCGCGTTTTCGGGTAAAAAATATGTTTATTTGCATCTCTTACACTAGTATCATGTTGCATTTTATGTTTATTGTAGCTGCACCAAAATTGCTTAAAACATGCCTTATTAAATTACAATATTATGATCGGTGGGGTGAACACGAAAGACCAATAGTAGGCAATGTAGAGCGGAAGCAAACAAGGGTGTAGTATAAAAAACTCTATAAAAACTTAAAAAAAAATATAAACCGACTTTCAGGCTCTAAAATGTAAAAAGTAACTAAACGGAGGTTTTCATTTAGAATAGATACCTAATCAGATATTTTCGAAGTCGGTGCCAGCCGACAATATTGAAAGATATAAATATCTAATAGGTAAATATATGTTTTACGTATCGAAATATATTAGATGTGCTTTGCATCGGCTGGCACCGACTTCGAAAATATCTGATTTATATATTATACCACGCCTTTGTTCGTTTCGACGACGTGACTGAACATCAAAGACGTGCTGAACTTTATATGGGAGGAGGTTAGTATAGCTACGTATGTATCTTTACTTAGTGATAATTAGTATTTGTTGCTTTTAGGGTAGATGCTCATCTTTTTTTTTCAATTAAAAAAATATGTATAAAAGCTTCTACCTGCCAGCAATATTCATTAAAAAGTGTCCTTTACTTAATAAAAGGCATCCAAAATTTTCAACTTCAGATTTAAAACATCTGTGAGTACTAATTACAAAATTTTTATACTCTACTATAATTTTGTTTACTACTATAACTACGGAGTCCATTAAATACTCAATACAGTAACTGGCACAATACTTCAATCTTATAAAATTTAAATTAAAAATTTAAAAGTAACCCCGACATGTAATTCGCCATTTTGTGGCGGCGGCCATCTTGGATTTGAAATTTGTCGTAGTGTGTATTATACTAGTCAACCCTAATTCATTTGATACCCATATTGAGGGTGTTGTGAAATAATATGTAATCCGCTATTTTGTGGCGGCGGCCATCTTGGACCGATTTTCATCAAACATAGCTAGAACACTTCCGAATAATTCACCTTTCTAAGAAAAAACAAAAACAAAATCGGATCATCTCTTCCGGAGCTACTATGCCACAGACAGACAGACACACACACACAGCACGTCAAACTTATAACTCCCCGTCGTTTTTGCGTCGGAGGATAAAAACAGTTGAAAAAAAATAATTCCTGTCCGAATTAATATTTGAAGTTTTTTTTTTTTTGTTGATGTTTTTATTATCATTTTATTTCCATAACATAATCTGTTCAGATGTGATGGAATTGGTCGTATCCATACTTTTTTAGCTGTCCCTTGTAATTCTTATAGTGAAATTGTTAGTTTTCAGAATTGATTTCTGAAATATTCTAATAAGGCAACATGTTTTTTTATTATATTTTTCTAATTTTAAATATCACTAAATTGTAAGATGTTCATATATTTTAATGAAAATTTAAACAGAATTTGCTCTGCGATCCAAAGTTTGAGATGACGTTTTTTAGTACTTATTTTAAAGTGTTTGGTTTATTGTTTAATTCTCGTAAACTAAATAGTTATAAGAACTCAAACTATGTCAGTATTACGTATGTGGACTAAACTATAATATAAATGATTATCCTAAATCTCTTGATCTTCAATGCTCTCAGAATTAAAGTATAAAAAAACCTCTTTTTTATCCAGCGCTAAGTCTCTATGATTGAGACATGTTATTGTAAAAGCTTGTGGTATAAAAAAAATGTACAGTGAGTTGTGTTGTTTTAATCAATTAATATAAAATATTGTATCAATTATTAAATGAAATTATAACTTTTTAAAATAATAGTTTTATTTTGTAATAATTCCTATTTTCATACTATATACTGCCAAAAAATCCCTTTCAGTAATTTCAACTTAGAATTAACTATACATTATTAAATACAATTGAACTCATTTATATATGTATTCTTAGTTTATTTTAAAACGATTCTTACGATATAAGCTTTATATATAGCTTATATATAAAAATTTTATGAAATATTGTTATTTTAATGATGCGTACATATTTCGCGCAGGTCCTCGGAAAGAAGCCGACAGATGCGCCATATTCTTGTAAAATGACAGCGACAGTTGAGGGGTTAAATGATTTTTTTTTAATTTATATTTGAATATTAATCAAATGGAATTTTAAATATACCTATTTAATTTTTTTTCTAAAACGTAGGAAATATAAACATACGCAGTAAGTAGCAGATACATTAATAAATATTGTTATGTAAAAAAACCGGTCAAGAGCGAGTCGGACTCATACACGAAGGGTTCCGTACTATCGTGCAAGATATAACACTATGTACTAATCGTTTTTTTTATTTGCATGCCAGCCATTTTGAAATTCGCCATCTTGGTTATTTTTAATTTGTTGGTTTATCGGCATTAGAAATACACTTACAACTTTAACTCTCTATCTATTACGGTTCATGAGATACACCTCTCTGACACACAGACGGACGGCGGAGGCATAGTAATAGGGTTCCGTTGGCACTCTTCGGGTACGGACCCCTACTTTTGATGTGTCTAGTAAACGTTATCTGTTAACCAGTTTTTTCCTTCCTCATATAAAACGGTATTTAAAAAGTAACATTGTGCAATATTAGCGTGACAAGATTTTCCTCTTCATTACATATGAATAACGTGTAATGGTGGTAATACACTAATCATCGTGGGGTAATTTTTTTTCTCTCAAGCTATTGCCGGCGGCTTTTCGCGTGTATTTTTTACTTTATATGACCCTTGATTTTTTTCAACATATAGGATACTTTTTACCGCGGGAAAATGTCTCATTTCTGACAAAATATACAAAAACTACAATGTAAGAGTATACTAATATGTAAAAAATAACAATTTGGTTTGTTTTTGGAGCTATGGCAATGCCAGTCTGCAATATAATATGCGAAGGGTGCGGTGATAAAAACACGGCAGACACCAAATCAAAAAGTACATCACATTGTTCACTTGAGTTCTTAAAAAGCATTAGTCTAGTAGTTAGTGTACGGCTGCAGATTCATAGGTCCTGGGTTAGAGTCCCGGCTCGGGCCATGTATAGTTTTTAGATCTTTCTTTCAAGAATTTCTCAGTAACAGCCCGGAGTTGGGAAGGTGGCGGTGACACACTATACTACCTCTTGCGGTTGGCTAGTTTCTTAGATTGCGGTGCGATGATTCGATGCGGTTAATTATTTATTACATCAACGGACTTCAATAAGACTTAATACGAAAATTTTATTTATACCTCCATGCTCAATCCGGTAGCGCATTCTTTTGTAAAAACTAAAAACATTGCTTACAAATGAAAAAAATAAATATATATGTCTACCCCTGAGGTACAATGAGCCAAACAAAAAAAAGTCATTGTTATAAAATTAGGATCTCTAAGAACTCATAGAAAGTATGAAAAAAAAGGGAAAATTGTGGCGACTAAAAAAAAAAGAAATAATAAGAAAATTGTGGAGCAATATTGTGGCTTAAAATTGTTTCTGAGATATTTTAAGGTAATGAAGTTACATATTTTGATATACCTAATTAATACAAATTAACATATACTTAGTTCACTTTAAGATTGATATAGATTACTAAGACTCTTTAAAAATCTATACATCGAAGTAAATTCTATCAAAATACGTCACACCGTTAAAACACGTGGTGGGCGGAAATTATTCACAAAAGGTTCGATGTTATATTGAATGGACATAACAATATAATAACATAACCTATTATTCACTAGTAATTTTCCTATAAAAATATATAAGTACATTAGTTACGCGTGTTGTGTGTCATTCATCATATCTAATATCTATAACGTTATAGAGGTGATCAGTTTGCTTTTTTGTTTGTTTGTACTCCCTAATCTCTGGAAGTGCTAGTTCGATTAGAATCAAACTTTTTGTATTTTATAGCCTATTTGTCGAAGAAGGTTTAGGGACTTGAAAACCCGGGACTCGAACCTAAAACCTCTAGATTTGCAGCCGTACAAGCTAGCCACTGACCAACAACTTGCACATTACATAGTTTACATTTAATATCGCATTTTAGACTGTAAACGACTAAAGACCATCATTTAAATAATTATTTATTTATACTCGTGTATTTTATAGATATAATAAAATTATGAGAAGAATCTGTACATTAAATATTTTATGGAAAATCTTATTAAAATAATAATTATTATCGATACAGAGGCCGTATATCGTTTTTAGAATTTTTTCTGTCTGTCTGTCTGGGAACGCATCACGAGAAAACCACTGGACAGATTTTGATGAAACTTGGTATGATAATAGCTGGTTATCCGGGTCAACATATGGGATACTTTTTGCTGCGGGAAAATATCTTATCTCTCTCTAAACGTCAGACATACAAACGATTAATTATTTTATGTATCTATTATAATCCTCATTAAATCAGGTTTGGTGAATCACATATTTAAAATATAATATATCTTTTTTATTATTTTTGATGGACCGGTTGTTTTAAATGGCGTTATATAAAATACGTTATTTGTTGCTTGTATAGTGGTAACCTCTATACCACTGATACATATGTATGTGTATTAGGGTGTGCCAAAAATGACGATATTTTTTTTTTCTTTTAAAATATCTTAGAAAATGTCCCAACAAAGCTTCTGTTAAAAGCGGAGCTCAAAATTCCAATTCTAAGAGGTTCTCCATCGACCTTTAAGTTTTCCCATACAAATTGTATGGAAAATATGATTTTTAATACTTTTTTGTCCTGCAAACTAAGACGAAAATATTTTTCAAAAAAATGAATGAATGGACCGTTTTTACTATTAAATTTACTACAAAAAGTTCCATTGAGTCGAATTTCTATATTCAATATTTTATTTGTTTTTTTGTTTAATTATCGATATTTCAGTTCGTAAGAGCAAAATTTTGAAAAAATAAATATTCGTGAGCCTGTAACTTTGTTGTTATTGATGATATGAAAAAGTTGACAAGGACTTTTTTATATAGGATTTTAAACGTACTACAAATTTGCCATTTAACATTTTTCTGTAACTCTTACAGTTTAGCTAAAAAATGCAAAAAACCATAAATTTCAACTTTAAAGCTATATAACAACATGACGTGAAAGGAAAAACAACCCAAAACTTTGGCCAAATTTTAATGCGTGTATGCCGACGATTCTTTAAGATATGAATATCTAATATGTAAATATTATGACAAGATATAAATAAATAAATATGTTAGGACATGAACACACAGCACCATCTAGTTCCACGGTAAGCTACGAGGCTTGTGTTATGGATACCAGGTAGTTCATACACAACACATATATCACTTTAAATACATACATATCATAAATATAAACATCAATTGGAGTACAGAGATTCGTTGTCATCACACAGATAAACGCCCCTAGCGGGATTCGAACCCATGACCGCTGGCACAGCAAGTAGGGTCACTACAAACTGAGCCGAACGTGTCGTCAAGGTATGAACTCTAATTATAGTTAAAATATTGTACATCAATTCGTGATGTATTTTAGGTATCGAAATATATTAGATTTGCTTTGCATCGGCTGGCATCGACTTCGAAAATATCAAGACACGCGGTAGCGTGTACAGCTAAGTTCAAGCCAAAGGAACTTGTGACATTTCTCATTAAGTAGAAATATATCTATAATAAATATATATCTATAATAATGCCTGGAATTTTATTGTAGTCGGTTTAATTTTTTTTTATTACTTTTTTTAATCAGACTAGTTAACAAATATTAGTGAGGTAACTGTTAATGTTGCCATTTTGCAAATAATTAAAATATGCCCACGTGTATTGCACATGTTTTTCCTCACAGCTGCAAAAATTATTTACTTCCTTATAAGTAAACAGTCATTTACATAAAGCATAGTTATTGTTCTATATTTATATTATGTATATAGATAGTATTTTTTTAATATTCATCAATAACATATTCAAATATTTGAAATGAAAAAAAAAATCGTGTGAGTGTTCGTTATGTACGCACGTAAGAAGTTATACTTCTTTGGCGTAACAGAACAAAAATAGCTAAAGATTTCATCCCGTATGTCACAACTGTTTATAAAAGGAATGCAGCTAACTTCATCATGTCGCTTTTTGGCTGTCGGCGTGCGCGCGCATCGTACAAATTTTTCTCATATGTTTTTCCAAACGTAAGTATAACTTCAGAAAACAACTGTGTTTATTGTGTGTATTGTACAATATTTTTGTTAACTGACATTTTAAAAACCGTAGGATTGAAATAATTTTAGTTTTAAAGTTGAAACTCGGTGTAATTTTTAAGTTTAAAAGTATCAAATGGACTCGGCAAGCAGACGTTATACTCCCATAGACCTTGTTTGGTTGGAAAATTAAAAAAAAACTATATCTCTACAGCAGCATCTATCACTAAGAACATTCCGGTGATCCTAATAAGTAAATAAAAATATCATCAAAATCGGTCAAGCCGTTTAGGAGAATCTTTAATATATATCTATATATATATATATATATATATATATATATATATATATATATATATATATATAGTTAAATTCGTGAGTATCGAACTCACGGTGTTTGTGGTCGCACTCCTCCGAAACGGCTCGACTGATTTCAATGATAATATATTTTTTTGTATGTTTGGTAGGTAAGAGAATAAATTATTTTTAAACCTCCTACCCCTACCCCACCTCCCCATTTTTTAATCACGATTTTAGTATTTTTGTAAGAACAATCTATACATATAATAGAATCTGTACCTGGAACATTTTTTGGAAATTCTTATTGAAATATTCATTATTATGGATACAGAGGCAGAATCTATAGTTTTAAGAATTTTTTGTCTGTCTGTCTGTTATCGCATCACGAGAAAACCTTTTTACTGCGGCAAATATCTCATTTCTGAGAAATTTATACTAAACGTTAAAACGTATCTAGGACGAACCCGAGCGGAGCGAGAGTGTCGCTAGTCTATACATATAATAAAACTGTAACTAAGCGGAATCTGTACATTAAATATTTTTTGGAAAATCTTATTGAAATAAACATTATTATCGATACAGAGGCCGAATCTATAGTTTTTATAATATAACAGACAGACATGTCTGTGATTTTAATGAAATTTGGTATGATGATAGCTGGTTATCCGGGTCAACACATAGGATACTATTTGGTTTTTGGTCATCTGAATGCGGGCGGAGCCGCGGGCAATGCTAGTTACCAATAAAAATCTAAACATGTCTATTTGATTTATATATACGTCTAGAAAAAAAACCAGTGAAATATGCGATTCAACATTGGAAGTTACGAGTATAATTGACGATGATACGATATAAATGCTACTACGTAAATAGTTCGTCTACGTTCAACTACAGGCGCAATAATATTACAAGGCGGGTTTAAAATCTAAATCACGTGTATATGAAATTAAATGACGGAGATTCGATTTTACTGTTTAAGCTGTTTCTGAGATATTTAATTTAAATTCAGTCCTTAATACTTTCTTAGATTTACGCGAATATTTGACATCTATATACCTATACTGCCACATGTTTGAGAGAACCTAGCAAGTTTTCGAAAGACATGTGAAGTCCGCCAACCCGCACTTGGCCAGCGTGGTGGACTATGGCCTGATCCCCCTCGTACTGAAGGGAGGCCCGTGTCCAGCAATGGGACGTTAAAAAAAAGGAGCTGAATACACATACCTATACTATAATAGTGGGTAGGCACTGTCTGTAACAAGTATAAAGCCTTTGAGACGTCTATAACCTCAGTCTTTCCCGTGACTACGTCCGCTGTAAAGCATTCGAAACGTCCAAAAATCAAAATAAATTCGCGAAAAAATCCGAATAAAAAGATAGTTTTAATTAAAATTCAGCTCTTTTTTAAAATCTCACTGAGTATAGGCCTCTCTTATTGCAAGGGGATTCCCCCACGCCTTTTGGTGAAAGAAACAATCGTGAGAATGACGAAATTTGCATGTCTGAGAGAATCTAACTTGTTTCCGTAAGACATGTAGAGTCCGCTAACGAAGCTATTTTTATACTTATATTATAAAGAAAATTCGGGTCTGAGTGTCTGTTTGTCTTCTTCATGCCGTAAAGGCTTAGAATATTTGAGCGAAATCTGGCACACCAGTAATATAATAAAAAATAAGCCCTGCAATTAAAAAACTAAACAGATTTTGATGAAATTCAATATCTACGTAGATGAAATATGAGAAATACAATATTATGCTAAAATGTGGCGTTTCCTATATATAATGTTATAAATAAAATAGTCAACGAGGGAAACAAAAACCGAGGGTGAGCTAGTAAATACATATATCTATATAAATCAATGTGTGTATGTATGTTCTCTATGAACTCCAAAACGGCTGTAGCGATTTTGATGAAATTTTCAGGCAATGTTCAGATCAGCCCAGCGGGTGCTCCTGTGAAGTTTGGTAGCGATCGGAAGTTAGAACGCGGGCGAAGCCGCGGGTACTGATAGTCAATAAATAAACACAAAACGTTGTTGTTCTTATATCTTATTCATAATAAATGTTTATAAATATTTATTATAAACGGCACCATCAATTAAAAATGAATTAATTAACTTCATTCTCGCTTAGACAAATCGCTAAGATTCATAGAAAACAAAAAATATTATACTGACTTATCTATTAGTGATATCGTTTGTAGGAAGTCGTCTTGTTAAGGGGTTTTACTGAATAAATCAAATTTCCAGTACAAGTAGTATTCTGGAAGATTTTTTATGGAACTCGACAGCTGAACCCGTGAACACTTCGAATTAGTTGTGTAAAAATGAAGTGCGATGCGAATTCGAATGCGAGATATTATTGAACAAAAAGTTTAAAAATATATATTCAGATTTCAATTCCAATACAATATTGAATGTGTGCCTTAAACCAAACATATAATAAAATTGTAACTGGACCGAATCTGTACATTAAATATTTTTTGGAAAATCTTATTGAAATAGTCATTGTTATCAATACAAAGGCCGAATCTATAGTTTTTAGAATTTTTGTCTCTCTGTCTGTCTGTGACCGCACCACTGGAGTGATTTTGATGTAATTTGGTATGGTGTTAGCTGGTTATCCGGGTCAACATATAGGATACTTTTTACCGCGGCAAAATATCTCATCCTAAACATCAAAACGTAATTCCCGAGCGGATCCAGGGTGAGTCGCTAGTGTAAAAATAAAACTTGTAAACTGATTATAAAGACAGTTTAACTTTTTCATTAAGAAGTATTTTAATTAACAAACATATAATAAAACTGTAGAGGTCGAATGCCTGCACATAGAAAAAATGCTAAAACCCGAGTCAGGGGATTTAAGAAGAGAAATATCCAGATTTTTTTCTCTGTCTGTTTGTCTGTTCGTACGGGCTAATCTCCGAAACTGATGAATCCATTTAAATCAAATTTCGCATTGTAGTACCTTATATCCTCGGTCAGCATTTTAGATACTTTTTATCTCGGAAAATTAAAGTTCCCGTGGGATAGTTAAAAAACTATAGTAACTATAGTAGCTCAGTACACAACAACTTATGCACCTAATTTAGTAAAATTTGGCTTACTGATACCTTATATTGTCGATCAAACAACAGGTTACTTTTATCCCGGAAAAAGAACGGTTCCCGTGGGACAGATCTGTTTGAGCCTCTAGTTATTATTTATAATAATTAATTGCAATATTTTAGACAAAATATAATATAAAGGCCGCTTATTGCAGTGTAACATTAGGTTTAAAGCCGTTTTCCTCTTGCTATCGCATGAGCTCTTACATTCCTAAACAACTAGTTTTAAACGGTATTCTGTATTTATATTTAGTCTCATTCGATTTGTTTTTTTAGGGTTCCGTACGCGAATGGTGTTAACGACGAATTCAAAATTGCCACCATGTAAAATTAAAAAAATATTAGTACAGTGTTGTATATATTGTATCTTGTACAATGGTACGGAACCCGTCGTGGGCGAGTTCGATTTGCTCTTGACCGGTTTTATTTATTATCATTTATCATATAAATAAATAATAAATATATTGGGACATTAACACACAGCACCATCTAGTTCCATGGTAAGTTATGAGCTTGTGTTATGGATACCAGATAGTTGATACACTACACATATATAACTTTAAATGCATTACATATTATAAATATAAACACCCATGACTGGAGGACAAACATTTGTGCTCATCACACAAATGAATACCCCCAGCAGGACTCGAACCCGCGACCGCTTGCACAGACAGTAGGGTGACTACAAACTAAGCCAAACGTATTGTCAAATCATCACATGAATGTTAATTAAACGCATTTTGAGGAAACTCCCTCAAATATCAAATGTCGTCAAAATATACGGAAACTTTAGCCCGTATATTTTTTTCTGAGAACAAAATTGTCCGGGGATTTTTTTATTGATATCATTTCTGTGTACATTATTTTATTCTATACTTGTATACTTTTAGGCATAAATTATAAAGAAATGCATGATATAAAACGGTTTTCCTTATAGATATTCTAGTTCGAGGTATCTATTTACATATAGTTTAAAACAAACAGACAAACAGGACTTGCTTTTGTTTTTATACTCAAACTAAGGTATGATATATACAGAGTGTCATAGAATTAAAATGAAATCAAACAATTATATAAATAATATACTAGCGGCTCACCCTCGCTTCGTTCGGGTTCGCCTCTAGAAAAACAAACCTATCCCACAGAAACCGTACATTTTTCCGGGATAAAAAGTGGCATATGTGTTATTCCAGACAATAATCTATCTCTGTGCCAAATTTCATCCAGATCTGTTCAGCCGTTCTGACGTGAAAGAGTAACAAACATACATCTACATATCCATACTAACAAACTTTCACATTTATAATATTTGTATAGATAAAGTTTTAAGCAAATTTTCTTTATTTATTTGAAGAAAGTATGGCAAAATCGAGAATAGTAGCATAAACAGCAAATCACGTTACTATTTTTACTTAAATATTTTATTTGGCTGGCTCCGTCTATATAATTCTTTTGTCTGAATATTTATAACATATGTATACTACTAACAGTACCTATGTTTAACTCCAGATCATAATCTATCAGTGTATTAAATTTCAACCAAAACCGTCCAGCCGTTACAGCGTAAAGGAGAAACAAACATACACACAAACTTTCGCATTTATCATAGTAATGTTAATATTACTTGTTACAACAAGTAGTGAACCCGTCGGGATTTCCCATCGGTAAATTGTAATGCAGCCCCCGTATCATATAAACTTTCAAGATTATTTTCCTTAGTGGCTAACCTGTATGGGTGCAGATTAGGTCCTGGGTTCAAATCCTGGGTTGGGAGCATTGTTATTGAGATTTCTGTCAAGAAATCCTTAGTAAATGTCCGAAATTGGTATCGTCCTGCGTCTGATCACTTACCGGTCTTGACGGAGTTATCTTCCCATCGGAATTTGGGAGTGAAAGAAATAAAGCATGATTACGTCTGTATGTGTGTATATTAGTTTGACGACACGTTTGGCTCAGTTTGTAGTGACCCTACTTTCTGTGCATGCGGTCGCGGGTTCGAGTCCCGCTGGGGGCATTCATTTGTGTGATGACGAAGGTTTGTACTCCAGTCATGGGTGTTTATAATTATAATATGTATGTATTTAAAGTTATATATGTGTAGTGTATCAACTATCTGGTATCCATAACACAAGTCTCGTAGCTTACCATGGAACTAGATGGCGCTGTGTTAATGTCCCAACGTAATTATTTATTTAATTATTTATTATAATTCTCTTGCAGTTTGACTAGTCTTAGTGAGATTGGCCGGCGTGACAAGAAAACGGTCAACTATTTTTTTTTAAGTAGCTAGTTTTTTTACACTACTTACCCACGCATCGCTCGGGTTCGTCCCTAGGTACATTTTTTTTTTTGAGCTGGACCCTATTTTTTAAAATAAAAGCAGCCTAAATTACTCCTTATAACATCAGCTATCTGTCAATGAAAATTCCAAATTCCGTCAAAATCAGTCCAACCGTTTCGGAGATTAGCCGGAACAAACCGACAGACAGATAAAAATAGTGTTTTTTTCTCATAAGTACCGTATATAATTTCATATGCATTTAGTAAAAAGCTATTATTTTGACATTACAAACATACACTTCAATTTTATTTATTTGTTTTATATATAGATATAGAAAAAACCAGACAAAACCGATGGAAGCTAGTGCTTATAAAAACTTAATTATTCATAAATTGTACACTAATACTATATTAGGACATAATTCTATGCTATTAATAAACGAAACAATACCTTTATTGAATAATTAATTTAATTTGATTTTTATCTCCATCTATACTATTGATCCATCCACACTTTGCTTATTATCCAACGATACGTTTAGCTCAGTTTGTAGTGACCCTACTCGCTGTGCCATCGGTCACGGATTCAAATCCCGCTGGGCATTCATTTATGTGATGAGCACGAATGTTTGTACTCCAGTCATGGGTGTTTATATATATAATATGTATTGGAAGTTATATATGTGTAGTGTATCAACTATCTGGTATCCATAACACAAGCCTCGTAGCTTACCATGTACTATATGACTAATGGCTATTATACAATAAATGATTTTATAGAAGATGGCACATCTTGGGAATGAAATGATCGCCTCCAGGCTACTTCAACTTGATAGAAATATTGTAAATTATAATTTTACTTTAAAAAAAAAGATAACGAGTTAATATTAGTCCCGCTGAGTTTCTTTCGCCAGTTCTTCTCAGGTCTGAGACTTCTTCTTTCCGGACTGGTAGTAGACTCGTGACGTTCAGTAAAAAATTGTAAAAATTTAATGCTGAATAAAATATTTTGAATTTGAATATGGTGCTGGCGACCGTTGATACAGCAACGCAAACTAAGCCAAACGTATGACACGTTTTTTCAGCTATTTTCTATCCCGACCTAGCATTTTACAGAAAGATGGTTTTTAACTATATATTTTTATTATATGTGTTTTTCCATTATATATTAGATAAAATGTTACAGACTCCTTATTCCGTTTTACGTATTATTCAATTAAGGGCTTTCGCACTAGGTGGTAAGTTTTTGAAGTGAAAATTCTTTAGAATCGTTGTGATTTGAAATTCGATAAAAGAAAATGTGATACTAGAAAGAGACAAAACCATAAATATATAGGATTAAGCCGGCGAGAGAATGAGATAAATAAACATTGCCATGTTGCCATGGCAACCGTTGTTATTGTCTGACAAATGATATATAATATTATATTCTTTCCGTATATGATATTCTATAAATATATGATTATAATAAGCCTTTTTAAATTATTGATTTGTTTTAATTTAATTGCAATATTTACCAAAGAAGTTTTACTTCACCCCGCGCGCAAAGGTTACACGAACCCATTTTTTTAATTTCTAATTTATTATCAGTATGTGAAAGTTGACGAATAATATGTTCATTTAAGACATAAATAACATCCGTAAAATTTTAGTTATTCATTTTTATAATGAAATCCGGACATTTATTGTGTATACAAAGTTATTTATAACGTAAGGACGTGTTTTTAACCGACTTCCAAATAGGAGGAGGTTCTCAATTCGTCGGTATCTTTTTTTTCTTTTTTTTCTTTGTATGTTCACCGGTTACTCGAAGACGCCTGAACCAATTTGGAAATTTTTTGTTTTGTTTCAAAGCATTACTTCCCAGATGGTCCCATATAAATTTTATCGAAGTCGGTCGAGCGGTTTTTTAAAAAATCAACAATAAATATTTTTTTTTAAATAAATTATTTAATCCAATATGTTATTAAAAATCTTTCTTCTTACAAATTACCTGCTTATTACGTCTATACTAAAAATGGAAAAATAAAACACTTTTTAACAAAAATAAAAACCGACTTCCAGGCACTAAAATGTAAAAATAACTAAACGGGGGTTTTCATTTAGAATAGATACCTAATCAGATATTTTCGAAGTCGGTGGTAGCCTACAATATTTTAAGATACGAATATCTAATATGTAAATATGTATTGACTTCGAAAATATCTGATTAGGTATCTATTCTAAATGAAAACCTCCGTTTAGTTATTTTTACATTTTAGTGCCTGGAAGTCGGTTTTTATTTTTTGTTAAAAAGTTTTTATAGATTATGAATATATGTATTATATAGTTTACCGACAGACGTTGCTTTAATATTATAATATAATTAATTTTAATTTTCAAATTCTTATAAAAACTAACTTATTTTTTATAATTTTTTTATTTTAATTGTTAAATTTATTGTTTATATTTATTTTAATTGCATTTTTTTTAATACAGACTATACATAAAAATCTGAATTAAAAATTCAGCTAACCTTCATATCAGTCAGTGGAATAGAACTAATGACAGTTCATCTCCTTGCTTTATACCTTTTCTGTTTAAGGCCATATCAAGCGAAGTCACAGCAAAAAATTAGTATGCCTTCTAAATGTCATATATAGACGGATATTAATATTATAAATTAAAAATTAAAAAAACCCCCTACGCAAATTAATTGTTATTTAACGTTTACACTGGTACGCGTGAAACACTTAATCGAGTAATCATACGCCAATATGCCTTACATCATTTTGGAAAAGAGCTGATACTCTTACACAGCTGGACCGATATTAACCAAACATGGTAAGAACCACCGCAAAGAAATTGGCTTTCGAATGAAAAAAACCGCATCGAAATTGGTCCATCCATTTGAGAGCTACGATGCCACAGACAGACTTCGACGTCAAACTTATAACCCATCTTTTTGCGTCGGGGGTTAAAAATGTTTTTTTTTAAAGACATACTAGTTCAGTATCTTTATCTCTTCTATTTGTCAATCGATATTCTTTTTTTTGTTTAGTAGCTATTGTCAATAAAAAGATTAAAAATAGTTTTTTATTCATATTACTAGCGACTCACCTTCGCTTGGCTCCCGGTTCGTCTCTAGACAAAACCAAATCTATCCCACAGGAAGCGTACATTTTTCTGGGATAAAAAGTAGCCATGTGCTATTCCAGACTATAATCTATCTCGTGGCGTGATTGTGTAACAAACATCCATCTATCCTCACAAACTTTCACATTTATAATATTATTACGATGTCTTCATAATTTTTTTGATATTTACTAACACCTCCAGGTAAATTTCTAAGAAATTAATTGAATTTCTAAGAAATCTATTGTTAACTGTAACGCCGGCGTGCCCGCGCACGTGGAGGGATTAATACATATTTTTTAAATTTTCTATACGATTATGGCCGAACTTCGACCACTAGTTATCATAATCGAACCTGCGACCTCTCGCCCAATGTATTTCAATATTTTTTTACAAATTCAAGTAACATTGAAGGTGAATTGAAAACAAAAGTAAGGTTTTTCATAATTATTTTAGTTACCTTGATAGATTTTGATAAGTAAGATACAATAGACGGCAGTTTCCCAGGACTTGACCCTAACCGCTAGTTTTATGAAACACGCTATAGCGTGAAATATCCTTCACGTCGACACGTAAATTACCCCCGATAAGACAAGCTCAAATGTTTTAAAAGGTTCCCACCAGGTTTCCATATGACATATGCATCCCTAGGTTTTTAGGGTTTCGCTATTAGTTTCATTGAAATAACAATATACTATTATTATATATATACTATTATATTGTTATATATATAATATATTATATTGTTATTTGAATGAAACTAAAGACAATGCCTTCTAATTATTGACGGGTTTGATAATTTCCTCAAAAATATTTTCATCTAGCGACTCCCTCTCGCTTCGCTAAGGTTCGTCCCTAGATTGCTTCCCCATGCAAATTTTCATCCACATTTACATCCCCTTAACGGATGAATTACGGGATAAAAACGATCCTATGTTTTTTCCAGAGTCTCTTACTATCTTCTTACATCTAAATCGATTTAGTAGTTTCGGTACCTATACGGTACAAACAAACAAACAAATAAAATCAAATTTATGCTTTTTATAAGATTAGTATAGACTAGTAACATAGTAAAGGTACAAATTTCAATAAAAACGTGTAAATTTCGTACGGAAATCAGGTGAGAACATTTGCCAAATCTACGTGACAAACGTACATATTATGTCAACGTAGCTGTCCTAAATATTATTTTAAAATAGTTTTCGCCGCCGTGGGGATGAGATATGTATTTATTCCCTTGATTCAATCTATGTTCTTGTCTTTCATCGAAATCTGTTGTTAAAAAGGTAACAGGCAGTCAGACAAAGTTACTTATCTATACAGATAAATAAAATTTAACTGTCTGTTTGTAATGTCGAAATAACAGCGTTTTACTAAATGCATATGACATTATATACGGTATTTATAAGCAAACACAATTTTTTAATTTTTTTGTCTGTCTGTCTGTTTGTTCTGGATAATCTCTGAAACGGCTGCATTGATTTTGACGGGACTCTCACTGGAAGATAGCTGATGTTATAGGGAGTAGCATACAAAAAGAATTAGGGTACCGTTCAAAAAAATCAAAACGTACCTAGGGACGCTACTATATTTATAATATTAGTAAAGGTGCTTAGTGCTTATACATAGTCAACAAGAAATTACCATTTCTATAGATACAAATACATACTCTATGGTATCGCACCCTTCCTAGTCCTTCGAAGTTTTCTTTTAGTAAGGATGGGTAATTTAAAGGAACATACATACATACATGCTTAGACCAAAAGTTGGACAAAAACATATATGCCCGATTTCACCAACAACCCATAAGCTACCACCTGCGTATGGGATCCCTAGCTTAAAAGTTCCCCTAAACTAGCCCCTAAATTAAATTTCGTTTCACCAACGTCAGAGCCCGTATTTCTAGTACCTATATTTAGGTGGCGTTTTAACATTTAGGTGACCCCTAATAGTCGGTGAAACAGAAACTGTCCCCTAACAGCCCTCTAAACATGCTTAGGGGATCCCTTAAACTTAGGTGACGTTGGTGAAACCGGCCATATTATAAAATGCAGACAATACCCAACAAAATAATATGGTACATTAAAATTTAGAATTAAAATATTTTACATATTATAATTTGACTTACTTCCTGCATTATTTTACTTATCATAATAAAGCAATATATATTCCATTGCGAGATAAAAATATCTAAACATTTAGTTATGTCATATACTTAATTGAAGGGTAATGTATTTTGTGGGTGAATTTGTATGAATCATACATGTTTTTACATCATCTTCATTTTAGAGCGAAATTCCTCGCTTCGCTCGCGTCATTCCCTATGTATATTGTATTTATAATCTACACTAATATTATATACTAGCGACTCACCGATATTTTTCAGAAATGAGGTATTTTCCCGCGGTAAAAAGTATCCTATATGTTGACCCGGATAACCAGATATCATCATACCGAATTTCATCAAAATCCCTCCAGTGGTGTTTCTGTGATGCGGTAACAGACAGGCAGACAGACAAAAATTCTAAAAACTATAGATTCGGCTTCTGTATCGATAATAATGTTTATTTCAATAAGGTTTTTCAAAAAGTATTTAACGTACAGATTTGGCTAAGTTACAATTTTATTATATGTATAGATAGAGTGATAAGTTTCACAAGAAGCAATCAAATTAAGATGTTATATCTAAATAGATATATGTATGGAGGAAATGATCAAAGACCATTTATTACCCATTTTATTGATAAGTGTTGCCCTTTTAGTTTGATGACATCCCTAATAACAAAAAAAAATCCTAATCTTTAAACGAGCAATTCTTGTATGTATGTATATATATATATATATATATATATATATATATATATATATATATATATATATATATATATATATATATATATATATCTGAATCTCGGAAACGGCTCCAACAATTTTCATGAAATTTAGTACACAGGAGGTTTAAGGGCGATAAATCGATCTAGATTAGGCTTATGTCTGAGAAAACGCGTGTTTTCGAGTTTTCATGCAGTTTTCTTTTGTATTATTCCACGCAAAATATGGTCGGTAATTTGCACGCTCTGGTGTAAGCATCGTGGTCAAGTGGCCAATGTGCAAGATCGACAATCACAGGTGTTCAGGTTCGAATATCGGTCGCATACAAAGTTATTACTTTTGTTTTTTTTTTGATATTTAATCAAATTTTTAGTTTAAAAAAAAAGAAAATTGTACTTTAGACCAAAAACTCCGAGCGAAGCTCGGTAGCCCAGGTGCTATTACTTTAAAAGTGGTGTGGGAGTATTGAGACCATGAAAATAGTTTTGTTCGTCAAATAAGTTTTTTTTTATAAAGTACGAGCCTAGGGAAGTTTTAAGTTTTTTGAGCGAAACCCTAATTCTTTTTCTAAAATAAAAGTAGCCTAAGTTACTCCTTATAACATTAACTATCTGCCAGTGAAAGTCCCGTCGAAATCGGTCCAGCCGTTTCGGAGATTAGCCGGAACGAACAGAAAAACAGACAGACAAAAATTTTAAAAATTATTTTCCTATAAGTACCGTAGATACTTTCATATGCATTTAGTAAAAAGCTGTCATTTTGACATTACAAACAGACACTGCAATTTTATTTATCTGTATAGATAATATTCTGACCTTCGATGTTAGGTTTACGATGGTAACTAAATAGTTAAAATATGTATATGTTTGTAATAAATCATATTATAAATCTGTTTGTAGTCTTGAGTCAAAATTAAAAAAAAAATATAGTGACTGGCATTAATATTTCTTTTGGTTTTTGTGCCATAACTAATAAATTAAAAAAAAAAAACAACCATTTCGGATTGTTGGGTAAAGATAGAAAGGGTGGATGGACTACCTGGTTCGCCGTTGTCCCGCGTGGGTTCTTAAGTCGCGTTTCGTACACCAATCACTTTCACACAACACCGGGTGATTTGCTTGAAGTTTTTAATTGTAAAATAAGATAGTTTATTGCGTTTCGCACGATAACTTTGACGCGTAGTCTTAAATTTGATGGGGAGAATGCGGAGCTCGTCCCATCGCCGTACGCGGCCGTTGAAGCTTTTTTGCGTACTACCTCCAGGTAAAGGAATATCGAGGGAGTTTAGGATGTGACGGTAGGAAGATATATATATAGTGATGTCAAGTAAAGAATGTGTACCTAACACGGATTTTCTCGCGGATTTCTTAAAAAATGTCAAATATTCGCGTAAAATTTAAGAAAGTATAATAAAAAAAAAATATTGACTGGCATAAATATTGCGCAGGTTTTTGGCTCTTTTCTGGCATGAACAATATTTGTATTAATCATACAATAATTATTTCTTTGATTGATTTATATTTGCCATTTAAATAAACTATTCATTCGCGTTTTTTTTGCGGTTTTATTTTGATTTTTACTCACAACGCTTCGAATGCTTTACATCAAACCTAGTTACGGGAGCGACTAAGGTTTTTTACCTCACAAAAATACAAACAGTGTCTACCCACAAAAAAACATTCAATAATTTGGAAGAAGAGTAGAAAAGTTAACAGGAAAGAAGGTAACAAACATACATATATACAAACTTTTTCATTCATAACAGTATTCCGGT
This sequence comes from Brenthis hecate, assembly GCA_951806755.1. NCBI lineage: Eukaryota > Metazoa > Arthropoda > Insecta > Lepidoptera > Nymphalidae > Brenthis > Brenthis hecate. The sequence goes on along the minus strand of OX638282.1, from coordinate 465,773 downwards.
ACATATGTACTGTCACATCTAACTAAAATCCCGTACAGGGTTTTTATTATAGCATTATTCAGTGACTCAGATTTTGTCTTTATAACGCTAATATGTAAAAGAATAATACTTCAATTAACTGTAAAAACCCACCTTTTATGTAATTAATGGAAAAATATTTAAAAATGACTAATAACATATCTATAGGTACATATAATAAAATTGTAAGTAAGCCGAATCTGTACATTAAATATTTTTTGGAAAATCTTATTGAAATAAACATTATTATCGATACAGAGGCCGAATGTACATATAGTTTTTAGAATTTTTTTCTGTCTGTGTATCTGTCTGTCTGTTACCGCATCACGAGAAAACTACTGGATAGCTTTTGATGAAATTTGGTATAATGATAGCTGGTTATCCGGGTCAACATATAGGATACTTTTTACTGCGGGACAATATGTAATTTCTAAGAAATCTATACTAAACGTTAAAATGTATATGGAATTAAATAGAAAATAGTAAATTTTTAGTGTGGGTTATTTTATTAGTTGCTAGCAACTCACACTTGCTTCGCTCGGGTTCGTGTCTAGGAACGTTTTAACGGTTAGTATGGAATAGATTATATATCATTTATATACACAGGTATTATAACGTGTTTGTGTGGGAATGAGATAATCTCCCGCGGTAAAAAGTAGCCTATGTCACTCTCCAGCCTTCTAACTATCTTCGGACAAAATATCACGCCAATTCGTCACGCTGTTTCGACGTGAAAGAAGGACAAATAAACAAACACATTGTCACATTAATAATATTATAAATATAGACTAAGGACTTGCTATCGTTTCGTTCAGGTGCGTCCCTTCTTTATATAATATTGTATCACACAGCGCCATCTTTTTGCAAATTTTATTACTAGCAATAGCTTATGTATAAATCATTATCTATCTGTGCAGTAAACTTCATCCAAATCCATTCTTGATTATTGAAGGACTTACAAACATACATACACTTTTATATTTATAATAATAATGTAATGAAACTATAATAAAATTTCATACTTATCAATCATTCTAATATTATAAACGCGAAAATGACCTTTTCACGATTAATCCGTTGAACCGATTTACTTACATGAAATTTGGTATGAAGATAGTTCTAGACCCCGGGAAGTTTTTATCCCGGAAACTATCCCGTAAGAGGGTGAATTGGGAGGAGGAAGTTTATATGGGAAATCCATTATTTCTCAATCTTGTAAGGGGTTTTTTTTTAATTTTTTAAAGTAATTACCTACTTATTTACATCTATGTAATATGTATATTTGTACACATATATAGTTTGTTCTTTACTAACCGTTAAAACTTACCTCGCTAGTATATCTAATTACATATTATTTTTTACGAACTTGAAAGTTTAAAATCGTTTTAAAATATGTTTATTGCTTATTATTTCATCCTTATAGGATTTTTTGAAGTTATAATTCTTTTGGAACGATGGCGCGCACGCACCGACAGCCAAATAGCGACATGATGAAGTTAGCTGAAAGTGACATGATGGAGCTAGCTGCATTCCTTTTACAAACAGAGAGTTGTGACTTACGGAATGAAATCTTTAGCTATATTTGTTCTGTTACGCCAAAGAAGTATAACTTCTTACTTGCGTACATAAGTACACACACACACGTTTTTTTTTAATTTGAACCGTTAATGAGATACACTTGCATAGCAATATACAGTTAATCAAACCATTCAATTGGCTTATTACTAAAATTTAAAGTGAACAGACATAAGTTCCTTAAAAACAGGTTTTTTAAACACATATTACACAATGTAGGACTCGTATGTATAGATAACAACATAATTAATTATATTGAATGATAATTATAAATAATTAAATTTTAACTTTCACTTTCACTAATATACTAATTAAATAAGAATTGTTATAATGTACTGAAATCGCGCGTTTTTATCTGTTTGTCATTATCTCCTTACCCTTGTCTTAATTTTATTTGGGGTCGGCGTATTATGTTTTATTTTTCCATTCTATTCGTCCATTCACGGCATACTCCCTTTCAAGCCATATCCACCTCCACACAGACCGTCCGTCTTTTCTTTGTTCCTACGTCGACCTTATTTGGTTGTGATTAATAAAATTGTTTTATTATAATACTTTAAGGGCTATATATGTCGCAGCCAACTAGCTTAATTAAATAATCCATACTTAAATATAATAAATGGGAAAGTGTGTTTGTTTGTTGGTATGTTTGTTTGTCTTTCTTTCACGGCGAAACGGAGTGACGGATTGGCGTGATTTTTTGTGTGAAGATAGTTGGAGGGCTGGAGAGTGACATAGGCTACTTTTTATCATCAGAGATCATCTCACTCCCACGGTAAACGTTATAATACAACCAAAAAAAAATATCAGAATTACTTGAAACTTAGTATTAATGCTCTTCAATACAATTAAAGAAATACATGTTTTAGAATTTTTCGAAATTAATCCCATAAGGGGGTAAAATAGAGGATAAAAGTTTGTATGAAACCTACCTTTTTAGAGTTTTTTTTTGTAGTTTTAGCGCGAGCGAAGTACAAACATTGGTGCTCATCACACAAATGAAAACCCTCAGCGGGATTCGAACCCGCGGCCGTTGGCACAGCAAGTAACTCTACGAACTGAACCAAACGTGTCTTCATATAAGCTATAAGATATCCACTTATTCTCACTTTGATCGTGTGCGTTTTTGTATTTAAAAATTTATAAACAAGTAGCGCCATCTTTTGGCGAATCCGGATCATAGTCCATTAGAATAGTTTTCATTTTGTTTTCATGCAAATTGGTCCAGCCATTTTATTGTGACATAAACAACATACAAAATTCGTACTAATAATATTAATGGGAATAACGAAATTCATTTTTTTTTCTTTTGAATTTAAAATGTATCTTTTGAATAAACTAATTTAATCAAAAGCCTACACTAGTATTTATAGTGAGGTGGAGAAGCTAATACTAACTTGGAATGCGATCGTCTCAGTAAGAGCGAGACAAAAAAATGGCTGCTCGTTTAACATTTTTAACATATATTATTATTTATTTACCTATTATACAATGTGATAGATACCTATACATATAATAAAATTCTAACTAAGTCGAATCTGTACATTCAATATTTTTTGGAAAATCTTATTATAATAGTCATTATTATCGATACAGAGGTCGAATCTATAGTTTTTAGAATTTTTGTCTGTCTGACACTGTCACTGGACGGATTTTGATGAAATTTGGTATGATGATAGCTGGTTATCCGGGTCAACATATAGAATACTTTTTACTGCGGGAAAATATCTCATTTCTGAGAAATCTATACTAACGGTTAAAACGTACCAAGAGACGTGAGTCGCTAGTTATTTATAAGAATCACCCGGTTATAATACTCGTTTGAAGCATCTAGAAATTCTTGGGTATTACTTTTTAAATTAGATGAAGTACCTCCTTTTCTAGCTTTCTTATATCACAAATGCGAACGTGTTGGCTTAGTTTAAATCGACGAAAAGAGCAAAACGGTCTAAAGTTCGATCAGGCGACCTGGGTCGTCTGTGGTCAATTATTTACATCATGTTATAATGAACTTCCTGACCGGTTTCGGCCACGGCGGCCATTCTGCGCAGAAGATATTATGGTGCAAAAAATCTGCGCGCACGCAAGTGCACTCGCTATTTTTTATTCTCATGGGACGATAATTCTACACGACCTGAGAGTTAACGTGCAGGATGACAGTTTTACGTGGATATGAAGCAGGTGGTGTAAAACTACTAATTTCTTAACAAAAAAACCCAATAAATAAACTTGGTTTCACCCGGGATTCGAATCTAAAAACTCTAGATTTGCAGCCGCAAATGCCTAGCCACTGTTCAACAATTCACCCATTAGGTTAAATTTAATATCATCTAATTTAACGTTTAAGACCATCGTCTATATATAAATAGGCAAAGACAAAACAGTCTAGTACCTTTTTCTCCTCTGTTTGTCAACCGATTTTCTTTTTTTTTTTAGTTTAGTAGCTATTGACGAGTTTTAGTGTTAACAATAAAAAAATATTATGGTCAAATTCCGACCACTACACGAACTCTAGTATGTCTAGTATATATAATTACTAGCGACTCACCCTCGCTCCGATCTTTTTAATTTCCCTGCAGTAAAAAGTATCCTATATGTTGACTCGAATAACCAGCTATCATCATACCAAATTTTGTCAAAATCCCTTCAGTGATTTTTTTTTCTGATGTGGTCACAGACAGAAAGACAGACAAAAATTCTAAAAACTATAGATTCGGCCTCTGTATCGATAATAATGTCTATTTCAATAAGATTTCCCAAAAAATATTTTATGTACAGATTCGACTCGGAATTTTATTATACGTACATATGTTTAGATTTATTAATATGGACCTCATATGTTATTTATTTATAGGATCGCGACCGATCATAACTGGTCTTCGACTGTGGTGTTCTAACGTGTATGTATATATATATATATATATATATATATATATATATATATATATATATATATATATATATATATATATATATATATATATATAGACACAGGAATACCACTATACAAACAACAAATAATTTATGTAACGCCATTTCAACCGGTCCATTAAAAATAAAAAAAAGATATATTATATTTTAAATATGTGATTCACCAAACCTGATTTAATGAGGATAATAGATACATAAAATAATTAATCGTTTGTCTGCCTGACTGTTAGACGTTTGTAGATTACCGTAAGAATTTAAGAGAAATAAATATCTTTAAGCCGAAGTATCTTATAATTGTAAGGTTATAGTGTTAGGTTTACACGCTTGCCATTTGCCACAAACTTCAAATATCTACACACAGACAAACGTATGGACAAGCACTTGCTACTTTCCTTTGATTTACATAAAAGCCGACACTCACGAACAAACGGCCATAAGTGCTGGCAAATCTACAAAAACTAAGCCAAAAACCAACTCCATGTGTTTGAATTTGTCTAATTTGAGTTTCCAGGTTTGGCAATCGTGTGAAATCGGCATAATAATCGCAACTCAATTTAAAGATGTTAAATTTATAAATAAACTAGCGACTCACCCACATTTTAACGTTTAGTATAGATTTCTCAAAGTTGTGATATTTTCCCGCAGTCAAAAGTATCCTATATGTTGACCCGGATAACTAGATACAAAAACCAAATTCTTAGGTTTTACATATTAGTATATTCTTCCATTGCAGTTTTTGTATTTTTTCTCAGAAACGAGACATTTTCCGCGGTAAAAAGTATTCTATATGTTGACCCAGATAACCAGGTATCATCATACCAAACATCAAAATCTGTCCAGTGGTTTTCTCGAGATGCGTTCCCAGACAGACAGACAAAAATTCTAAAAACTATAAATGTATCGTTAACAATGACTATTTTAATAAGATTAAAAAAAAATGTACAGATTCGACTTAGTTAGAATTTTATTATATGTATAGATTTAAAATTGTATAGAACTTCAGTGCCATTTCACTAGTGGTTAATAGTTGCAATAACAATGAGGTATGACAAAAACCTTAGTCTCCCGTGACCATGTTGAACTTGAACTAAAACAAACTAAAATCATGAAATAAAAGACCAATTTAAATAAAATGTCAAATATTCGCGTAAATCTAAAGAAATATTATAAGCAACCGGTAAAGCTGGATATTCTAGCAAATAATTAATAAACAAAATTCATAAAATCATGGTGTATCAAGAAGAAACCTGTTCTTTTTGTTATCTCTGCATACGAAAAATGTTAATTAAACTTGGCGTAATACTGTAAAGTAAGTTCGAACATGTACTTACTCTGTGCGAATCATTTCCAACATGATTACCACTTGTCTTACGGTGAAGGAAAACATCGTGAGGAAACCTGCATGTCTGAGAGAACCTAGCAAGTTTTCAAGACATGCTCAGTCCGCCCGCACTTGGCCAGCGTGGTGGAGTACGGTCTGATCTCTTGTATTAAGAGAGGCCTACGCCCAGCAGTGGGATGTTAGAAACACGTTACAACTATAGTTGTAGCTGGCAGACGACATAAAAAGCCATACATTGTTGATTATAGATTCAAAATATTTATATGATTACTAGAATTGACCGCGGCTCCGCCCGCGTTCAGATGACTAAAAACCAAATTCTTAGGTATTACATATTAGTATACTCTTACAATGCAGTTTTTGTGTTTTTGTATTTTTTCTCACAAATGAGATATTTTCCCGCGATAAAAATTATCCCATATGTTGACACGGATAACCAGCTATCACCATACAAAATTTCTTCAAAATCCCTTCAGTTATTTTTCTGTGATGCGGTAACAGACACTATAGATTCGGCCTCTGTATCGATAATAATGTCTATTTCAATAAGATTTTCCAAAAAATATTTAATGTACAGATTCGGCTTGGTTACAATTTTATTATATGTATAGATTTCTCTTCCGTGTTATAAACTGAATTGCTTGATAAAAAGCAACCAGTGATCGATTATGGCAAACATGCTTCAAGGTTAAACAATAACATAAACACTAAAACATCATCATTTGGAATATTTACAACTTTTTCAGTTATTTTTAACTGGCAACCCAAACTTCATTTCGTTAAGTCGTATGATGCTGAGAGTTCAATCTAAAGTTAGATAGGTCTAGATTGTCTTTTCTCGAAACCTCTTTAATTTCAACTATAAAATATAGCATATATCGTTTTTCGAAACATAAATTATTTAAACGCAAAAATCATAGCGGTCTTTCCCATGGCTATGATCTTAAGAAAAACTATTATGTACTAATACAAAAGGAGAAACATTTGTACATATAATAAAACTGTAGAGATCGAATGTCTGTACATAGAAAAAAAATGCTAAAAACCGAGTCAGGGGGATGTAAGAAGACAAATAGAACAAATCTAGGTTTTTTTTTTAATTTTTTTCTTTCTCTGTCTATTTGTCTGTTTGTACGGGCTAATTTCCGAAAGTGTTGGACCGATTTAAATGAAATTTTGCATGGTGGTACTTTATATCCCCGGTCAACATTTTGATACTTTTCATCCCGGCAAATTAAAGAGTCCCCGTTGGATAGTCAAAAACCTATAGAACCTTATCGAGCTTAGTACACAAAAACTGCTGATTGAATTTTAATGAAAATTTACAATAATATAGTTCATACATCAGAATAATAAATAGGCTATTTTTCAACCGACTTCAAAGAGGAGGAGGTTCTCAATTCGACTGTATTTTTTTTTTGTTTGTTACTTCAGAACTCCGTCATTTATTAACCGATTTGGACAGTTTTTGTGTTGTTTGAAAGTGTATACTTCCAGATTGGTCCCATTTAAATTTCAAAAAAAAATACCACCCCTAAGGGTGGAAAAATAGCTAATGATACTTTGAGTAGATACTTTGAGTTTGGGCTTATTTTGTTTGATTTGACAAGCCTAACACGTTAGAATTCTTACTTTGCTACTACTGTCTACGCTAAAAAGGGAAAAATAAAAACTTTTTAACAAAAAAATAAAAACCGACTTCAAACAAAAGCACTAAAAAGTAAAAAATAACTGATTGGTAGTTTTCATTTACTATACACACTTAATCAAATATTTTCGAAATCGGTGCCAGCCCATATAAAATTATATTTTAAAATATTCACAACTATCCAGAAGTTTCGAATATTTTACAGCTTTGAATGTTTTAAATATTATTTATTATTTGAGATTTAATAATTAAAAAAAAATTAGGCATCATTTTTGACAAATTTAAGTATCATTTTTAACATTATATTTATAAATTAAAAATGAAAAAAAATAATAATTTCCCATAATTTTGATCTACGCTATAAGAACTAATCACATTTAATGTTTTTATAAAATTATGTCTATTTATTTTTTGTATATGACTTCATTGTGTTTATTCCCAATCCCATGACGATGGCAATACCTAGTATATGAATGATTTTTTTTTAATTTTAATAGCTTCTCGAACCATTCTGGGGCGATAATGATGTTCTCTCGCGAGGATTTATGGTTTATCTAATCTAATATATTGGGCGAGTCCTGACTATGTCGACAGACTGCACACTTAGTATTGCGATGATGCTTCACATCAGCTATAGATTCTTTGACCCGACTAATATATATATATATATATATATATATATATATATATATATATATATATATATATATATATATATATATATATATAATAGTATACCCCTGTATCTTGGAGAGGGATGTGGCACTTAACAGGTTGTAAGAACTGTCTGACTTTCTTTGGCGGCTTGAAGTAAGTTTTAATTGAATTTCGCTTTAGGATGTACCCAATCTTGTCAGTGACTCCTCTCATGTAAGGTGCGATTGCAGGGGCGCTCTCGACTGGTTGTTGGCTGGTTTCATTCGGTCATTGTGATGACGTGGAACTTGCAGTTTGTTGTCTCGCCAAAGAGAGTTTTATTTAAAATTTCAAATATTCGCGTATATGTAAGAAAGTATTATGTGAAATAGTGTATATATTATATCGATAAATAAATGCATTATTATCGAGACAGAGGCTGAATCAACAATTTTTAGAATTTTTGTCTGTGTCTGTCTGTCTGTCTGGGAACGCATCACGAAAAAACCACTGGACAGATTTTGATGAAATTTGGTATGATGATAGCTGGTTATCCGGGTCAGCATATAGGATACTTTTTACTGCGGGGTAATATCTCATCTCTGAGAAATCTGCACTAACCGTTAGAACGTTTCTAGGGACGAATCCGAGCAGAACGAGGGTGAGTCGCTAGTAATAAATAAAATAAGAGATTCTGACTTTAATATTAATGTATTCTGGTTCTGACATGGAAAATAATATGAATTATTAATTTTCTTAGTTTTTATTAATTTTCTTTGTTTAACGCTTTGAAAATACTTATGATGTTACATAAACAAAAATTGCCTGTTTGTTTGTTTGTTTATTAAACATAGTTTATAGTCATAATATACGTATTAGACTTCTTAAAACCCAAAAAAAATTGAGGTGTCCTGGGGTGACATTACGTTGTTACATTGTAAAATTGAATTTAACATTTTTTTGTCTTTTCCTATATGATAGAGGGTTAGATAAAAATAATTGTATGTGTTATATTCAACCCCTTTTAACGTTCTACGATGGGGTCGGGCTTCCTTTTAATACGAGGGGCCATCGTAGTCGACACTGGCCAAGTGTGGTTTGGCGGACTGAGCATATCTATCGAAAACTTGCTAGGTTCTTTCTAGGTTGTTCATGTTATATTAAAATAATTATATCGACATTATGTTAAAAATGATTTGCGCATGAAAATATGAGAGGTGCGAGACCCGGGATTTGAACCCGCTTCACTCGGTTTCCCAAGCGAGCGCGTTTTCACTGGGCTACCACTGCCTTATTTATTAGTGGGGCAATAGTGTTTATTTTATACGACTCTAGCGTTGTTGTATGCATGCTGTATATATGTACATAATAAGCCCCAAATAAATATACAATATACATACATAACACAAGTAACAAACTGATAATGGGATCAAGAGAGTTTTTTCAATAATGGTCAAAGCCTTGATTAGCTTTTATGAGCTTTAATGTGATAACTCTACGTCAATTATATATATATATATATATATATATATATATATATATATATATATATATATATATATATATATATATATATATATATATATATAATAGAATTGGACGATTAGACGATCTAAAAATATGTAAAAAGTCTATTAGCAGGTCTCAAAACCAATACTAAAATTAGTAGGACTCATTATATTTGTTTGTCAATATTTCTGAAAATAACTTTAATAAAGAGGTCTTATATGTATTTATTTTTTTATTTATAACACTTTATTGCACACGAAAATGGAACATTAACAAAGAAAAATACAACTACAGAGATGTGCAAAGGCGGCCTTATCGCTAAAAGTGATCTCTTACAGGCAACCGATAGAAAAGGATACAAAAACTTACACACACAATAACTTAGCTTTAAATTTATATATTTTAATTGTAAAATTAATATTTGAAATATATATTCTATATAGATAGAAAAAAAAATTGTCATCCCTCATCGAACATCGAACTAGCTACAAAAGCTCTGCATTTTAAAGACATAACGAGTCTAATGTCAACAAAAATATATTTCGCATTAAAAACAAACTATTTAAAGTAAAAAAAAAATAACAGATTAACAGTAATCGAAAACAAAACTGTTAATATTTGTAATTTCTTTAAATTTTCGAATTAAAATAAAATAAAAAAACGTACCAAATCGAGAAATCCAACACTATCCTCCTTTTTGACTTCCAAGTCGTAAGCTTTTCCCTTGTGGTTCACAAATCTTTTGCTTTGGCCTTTCATTTTTTTTAAAACACAGGAACCACAGATAAAATAAGTACAAAACCTAATTAAATTAACCGCGAAAACACGTCCACTCAAGATGTGGCTACGGCGCGTACTGAAGTATGAACGGCGAAATGCAAATAATAATATGTTATAGCAAATATGCGATGTGAAAATGGGAAACCCCTTGGGACATTAGGTTTGATGCGTGCGATGATGATTCACGTTTGTGCTGTGTCGATTTTGATCGAGTTAAGTTGGATTTGAGGCTATTTAATATATCGCATTGATACAGTGATTAGCTTGTACGGTTGTAGATTCAGAGGACCTGGGTTCGAGTCTTGGGTGATGACTAATATAGGTATGGGCTTTTTCTATCACACACTTCACAAGTTGTCGTCTTTGTTTGAAATTATTGACTTTTAAATGTCTATTCTGTTGGCATTAAATACATATTATTTACTTTAAAAAGCCGACGTATTTTATCAATATACTAGCGAGTCACCCTTGCTCGGGTTTGCCCCTAGGTTGATTCCCCATACAAACTTTCATCCCCATTTTCACCATCTTAAGGATGATTTTCGGGATAAAACTATACTTTGTCCTTCCCAGGTTCTCGAACTATCTTCTTACCAAATTTCGCCTAAATCGATCCAGTAATTTCGGAGTTTATAGGGTACAAACAAACAAACAAAAAAATCTTTCCTCTTTATAATATTAGTATACTCGTAGATGTATTAAAATCAGAGAAAAAACCTTTATTTTAAAAAAGTGGAAAGAGGTCGCTACTGTAAAATAAAACAAGTTTTGTTTACTTTTAAGCTCTACACTGAGAATGAGTTCCACATATTTATATTTGCAAATTTCTCCATTACGGAATACTACGTCTCGATATATGAGGTTTCGAACCAACAAAACAAAAATTTGAATTAAAAACATAGATACGATTAATTTTCATTCAAAGTATCCAAGAAAAATAAAATATATAGTTAGCGGTTTCCATTTTGCTTGTCGAATGAGTCATTACTTACTTAGATTTACGCGAATATTTGACATTTTAAAATAAAACTATCTTTTCGGGAGAGTCTCTCCCGTAACCATGGATGCTGTAAAGCATTCGAAACATCGGGAACCAAAAACGAAAATAGATCCCCGAAGATATCCTAAAAGATAGTTTTATTTAAAGTTACCTCGCATCAGTCAGTTGGTCCTTGCTTGTTTGGATGGTTTAGGAACGCATAAAAGGCAAACGTTGAAAGATTTTTTTTTGCGCCAGAAACCTTTGCAAGCGTATACAGAATAACCAGCAGAGTTTCATCACAATCGGATTAATCGTTTAGGAACTTATAAAGGACAAACATACGAACATTCATTTTTATTTATATATATAGAAGATAGGAATTACAAGCAAAGTTGTTGGATAAATTAATACATATGTAGTTAGATATGGAGAACACTTGATGGAAATAAAATAAAATTGTTGAAATTTGCAATATGTAATACAATAATGCGAGATGCTTTACAGCGCCTATTTATTTCTCCAGCTCCTATCTCTGTACTAAATTCCATCCGAATCTGTCCAGCTGATACGGCGTGATGGAGTAACAAATATACATACAAACAAACTTTCACATTTATAATTATTATTATTTACTAGCAAATATTAGAACAACAAAAACGAATCTATCCCTAGGGAACCGTATATTTTTCCGGGATAAAAAGTAGTCTATGTGTTATTCCAGACTATAATCTATCTCTGTGCCAAATTTCATCCTAATCCGTTTATCCGTTCTGGCGTGATTGTGTAACAAACATCCATACTCACAAACTTTCACATTTATAATATTTTTATACAGATTAAGTCCGGTATGAGCTTTCTGTAATGACATCAAATTTATTTAACTGTTCTTTGTAACTGTATTTATAACTCAAGCTCGGGAAGATGATGTGGTTCAAGCGAACAATTTATTTTAACATTGTATACTAACATATAAAGCTGAATTATTTGTTTTTTTGTCTGTAAATACTAATCTATACTAATATTGTAAAGAGGTAAAGTTTGTGAGTTTGTGACGTTGTAGGGGGTGATTTCTGGATTTACTGAACCGATTTAAATGAAATTTGGTAAGAAGAATGTTTGAGACCCTGGGAAGGATATAGAATACTTTTTATTCTGGAAATCATCCCTTAAAAGGGGTGAAAACGGGCATGAAAGTTTGTATGGGGAATCAAGCTAGAGATGACCCCGAGCGAAGCGAGGGTGAGTCGCTAGTATATGTATATTTTAGGTAGTATTATGCAGTCGGAGACATACACGTTTCATTCTTGCCACGAGATGTACATACATAATATTATGTATATCTCCGACGGCATTAAACTTTATGCCTTCGTGAACTTGTTTTCATCTTTTTAGATAGCTTTTATTCAGTCGGACTTTTTATTTTTATAATATACTATCATTGCCCGCGGCTCCGCCCGCGTTTAGATAACCAAAAACCAAATTCTTAGGTTTTACATATTAGTATATTCTTCCATTGCAGTTTTTGTATTTTTTCTCAGAAACGAGACATTTTTCCGCGGTAAAAAGTATCCTATATGTTGACCCGGATAACGAGCTATCACCATACCAAATTTTATCAAAATCTGTCCAGTGGTTTTCTCGTGATGCGGTAATAGACAGACAGACAGACAGACAAAAATTCTAAAAACTATAGATTCGGACTCTATATCGATAATAATGTCTATTTCAATTAGATTTTCCAAAAAATATTTAATGTACAGATTCGGCTTAGTTACAATTTTATTATATGTATAGACTAGCGGCTCACCCTCGCCTCACTGGGGTTCGCCTCTACAAAACCAAAAACAAATCTAACCCACGGGAACCGTCCTTTTTTCCGGAATAAAAAGTAACTTATGTGTTATTCTTTTATATGAGCAATATTATTGCAAAGTTTCATCAAAATTCATTCAGTAGTTTTTGCATGAAAGAATAACAAACATACATACATACATTCTTACAAACTTTCGCATTTATAATTAGACATTTGAAGTAATATTAAGCAATTTTTTTACCCTAAATAACTTTTAAACATAAATTTTTATATATGATTGTGCTCGCCTCTTAAAACCTGTATTTTGATACCCCACTGCATTGGTTTGGAAGTATTTTTTAAAGACGCACAAATTGGCGCATAAAATACTACAATTTAATTTTCAACTATTTCTATATAGTCTATGATTCTCGCGTTATCAAGACGAATCTAACTAAATATGAATCATCAAAATCGGCCCACGCGTTTGGTCTCTAGAACACCACATAGGAACAAACATACATACATAATTGTACATACATAGACTGATAAACACATTACCGTCCTTTGCGTAGTGCAGTCGGGTAAAAAACCAATGATTTTTTTCTCTTCCGTGTGTTGCCCGCAGTGTGCAAAAAGCACCAGATGATAAAGTTGCCATGTTGTATAGATAATTTGGTTTTTCCCGCGAGAGCTTTGATAATATATAATAAGATACAACGTCCCCATATATAATACACGTTACTGTTTACGGCTTTGCCTGCGTAATACAAGTTTACTACCTTTATAGGTACATTAAATTGAGTGTTATCTAGAGCTCTAAGAATCTAAGAGATCTAAGAAGCGGGCCATTCCCAAAACAAGTATCCTCAGATTATTTACTGGGAAGACTCGAACACAAAATTGTAAAGATTATTAAGAAATAAAAACTATTTATTTTTATCTAGAGTCAAAGTCAGGATTAAAGTATGTAACATTAAAAAATCTTTAAAGGAAGTGTAGTGTTACATTTTTGTTGACGACACGTTTGACTCAGTTTGTAGTGACCCTACTTGTTGTGCCAGCGGTCGCGGGTTCGAGTCCCGCTGACTGTTATTGCAGATGCACTGTCTGTAATAACAGCTATAAAACGACAATTGAGACGTCTAAAACCTTAGTTTCTCATATGACCATGATTGCTGTAAAGTATTCGAAACGTCGGGAACCAAAAATCATGAAATAAATCCGCGAAAAAAACCGAAAAGATAGTTTTATTTAAAATGTCAAATATTCGCGTAAATCTAAGAAAGTACCTATTATCATGTTCTTTTTTTTTCAGAAAAGACATTTATTTATGTAGATAAAACTAAAAAAGCAAAACCTTATCTAAATACAAAATTTGATCCATATCGTTACTGCCAAAGGTACATGAAATAAAATATAGTTACAAGAATTGCTCATTAAGGTATTTTTTACGCAAAAAGATATTATTAATATTATCCTATTTTACATTAAGAAGAATTTAAAAATTTGCTTGTTGTAAAAAAAAGACTAAAAAGAGCGCTCCAAAGAGGTATTCCCACGCGGAGGTTTTATATCATGGGATTGGGAGAATGGAGGTAAATAAATAAATTTTATTATTTTGTAAAGTACTAAAAATATTTTGTGAAGAGTATGTAAGCGTTATTTTAAAGGTATTGTAAAGTTTTTATTATATAAAGTTTTTATTTTATACTAGCATTGCCCGCGGCTCCGCCCGCGTTTAGATGACCAAAAACCAAATTCTAAGGTTTTACATATTAGTATATTTTTACATTGCAGTTTTTGTATTTTTTCTCAGAAATGAGATATTTTTCCGCGGTAAAAAGTATCCTATATGTTGAACCGGATAACCAGCTATCAACATACCAAGTTTCATCAAAATCCCTCCAGTGATTTTTCTGTGCCGCAACAGACAGACAGACAGACAGACAAAAATTCTAAAATTATAGATTCGGCCTCTGTATCGATAATAATGTTTATTTCAATAAGATTTTCCAAAAAATATTTAATGTACCTACAGATTCGGCTTAGTTACAATTTTATTATATGTATAGATTGGTCTACTTACTCTAGAATTAGAGGATACATTATCAGGGTAACTGTATCCATTATCCTACATATTGATTGATTAATTTTGACATAAAACATTTTTAAAACCTCACCTATTATTTAACAACATAGCGACTCATCCTCGCTCCGCTCGGGTTCGTCCCTAGTTGCGTTCTAACGTTTAGTATAGATTTCTCAGAAATGAGATATTTTTCCGTGGTAAAAAGTATCCTATATGTTGACCCGGATAACTATCATCATACCAAGTTTCACCAAAATCTGTCAAGTGGTTTTCTCACGATGTGTTTCCCAGACATAGACAGACAAAAAATCTAAAAAGTATAGTTTTGGCCTCTTTATCGAAAACTATAAGATTTTCAATAAGATTTTCGCAAAAAATATTTAATGTACAGACTCGACTCAGAATTTTATTATATTAACTGTATAGATAGATACATATTAGTCACCACCACACAGTTGACTTCAAGCGCGGGAAACACCAAATTTACCGCTTTTTTTTAATAACATGCAAATCTTTTTTTTTTGTGGTTTCGAGTTGCGTTAACAGCAATACAACAACGTGTCACGTACTTATTTTTTTATACTAATAAAACAAAACATTTATTTATTTTATTTCTTTAGTTACAGAAACAGAAAACAAATTCAAAAAAAATACAACTACATATTAAAAGCTAAAATATCATTTTAAAGTTGTTCAATTATATCTGTACATAACAATTAGAGTTACGGAAATAATATTTTTTCACTATTACTTGTTTGACCATTATTTAAATCTGATTTTTTTTTATTGCACACAGAATTATTTCATAGACAGAAGCTATTTAAAAAAAATACAATCACTATGGTATTATGTACCAACTAGATTTTAAAGAAACAAAATTATTATATTTTACTTGCATTCATTGGTAATAATAACATTTTTTTATTTTTTTTTTAAATCCAAAAATAATACTGTCTATTTAATTTAAAGATAATATATTAATAAGTAATTATATTAATATTTTATTAAAAAAAATTGACATGTATTTTATTCTGTCATTTACAGAAATCCTGTCCTTGTTAAAAATCAAGATTTTATCGGGAAAAGTATTTTTTTTTAAGTTTTTGTAACAATTATACACAAATTCAATATGGATGATGCATTTAATAATCTCAAAAAACAAAACCAAAATACCGTCGACAACCTCATAGCGTGGATGAAGGATAGTAAGTGGAGTCCATACTTACTAATATATGTATTATAAATGTGAAAGTGTGTTTATTTGTTTGTCCTTTATTGAGGATTCGCGTGATTTTTTGTGTGGAGATAGTTGGAGGGCTGGAGAGTGACATAGGCTACTTTTTACCGCGGGAGATTATCTCATTCCCACAGAAATTATGTATGATCAGAATTTCTTGAAATTTGGTATTTTAATGCTACAATGCCACAGACATATTCACAGATATACACATAAAACGTATAACACAAAATTTAATAAGGAATTGAGTATATTGTAGTTCCAGGTGACGCTGCAGCATCAGGTCAAGGTTTCAATATCGTTGCAATGTCAATGAAGTAACGGGATATCAAGTTTCGAACGGGTTAGATGTGTGGAAGTTTTTCATATCCTTCTACTGTCTAGATAAGAGCTCATAGCTTACAAACGGCTGGAAGGATTTTTTTGATTTATAGCTAAGAACACTATCGACCAAGTCAAGTGACCTTTAAAATAAAAAAAAAACTAAATAAAAATCGGCTCGTCCGTTTGGGCACTACGATACCACATACGACACACAGATACACGTTAAACTTATAACACCTCTCTTTTTGCGTCGTGGGCTTAAAATAAGGACTTAGATTGTAGAAAAACTTAAGTCTAAATCAATTTTCAGGCAAAATCATAGATGGTGTAAAGGTGACAGAGGAGAATGCACGTAAACTATTTTCCGATGTGGCCGACGCGAAAAATGTTGAAATTGCCAAATTTAAAGAAGCGATTGGAAAATTAGCTTTGGAACAGAAGAAAACGATGGAGGAGTTCGCCAACACTCTAGCGGCGGAGGGTCCTAAGTTTTTGAACGCAGTGGTTGCTGCAGTGTCAACGTTGAAGGAGAATTTGCAGAAGAAATAGTACTTTTTATTTGTATACCGTGTGTTTTAATAAACGATTTTCTCTGACTAAATGGGAAATTTTGTAATATCGTACTATAATAATAATGCCCTCCTGAGCTATTTCGGCCACGGCGGCCAATCTCACTGAGACTAGCCGACTGCAGGAGATATCTCTGTCACTCTCATATCCGGTGAGACGACTGCTCGACACGACCGGTGAGAGTTAAGGCGCAGGACCGACGGCTTTACGTGCTCTCCGAGGCACGGGGGTGAAACACTGCCAACTTCCCAACCGGTTACTGATAATATTCTAATAGAAAAACTCTTAAACTTGGCCCGACCCTGAGTTCAAACCGAGTACAGTAGTATTACAATATACAGTAGCCTATTAGTACTATATCGTACTACTATTGTAAATGTGAAAGTTTGTATATGTGTACGTTTGTTACGTCTTCACGCTGAAACTGCTGGGACGGGGATTTGGATGAAATAGTACACAGCTAGACCATGAGTTGGAGTAGATTTCTCGGAGATGAGATATTTTCCTGCGGTAAAAACTATCCTATATGCTGAAGCGGATAACCAGCTATCATCATACCAAATTTCATCAAAATCTGTCCAGTGGTTTTCTCGTAATGCGTTCCCAGACAGAAAGACAGAGAGATAGACAAAAAATCTAAAAACTATAGATTCGGCCTCTGTATCGATAATAACGACTATTTCAATAAGATTTTTCAAAAAATATTAATTAATGTACAGATTCGACTTGGTTAGAATTTTATTATACGAGTATGTATATGAATGGTCACTGGTCAATTAGTTTCTCGAATTGTTTCATTAAGATAACATCGTTCGGCTTTTCCGTATAGGTTTGCTAATTTGTAAAAGACAACGATATATGCATAGCTTATTATGATTAATTTATTTGATTGACGAGAAAAATGTTTATGTTCCTCTATTTAAAACTTTTTTTACTTTATTAATTACTAGTGACTTACCCTCTCTTCGCTCGGGTTCGCCCCTAGCTTGATTCCCCATACAAACTTTTAACCCCATTTTCACCCCCTTAAGGGATGATTTTCGGAATAAAGAGTATCCTATAGCCTTCCCAGGGTCTCAAACTATCTTTTTATCAAATTTCATCTAAATCGGTTCAGTAGATCCATAGATTACCCCCTACAACCTCACAAACTCACAAACTACCTCTTTATAATATTAGGT
Source organism: Brenthis hecate (assembly GCA_951806755.1). Classification (NCBI taxonomy): domain Eukaryota; kingdom Metazoa; phylum Arthropoda; class Insecta; order Lepidoptera; family Nymphalidae; genus Brenthis; species Brenthis hecate. The sequence continues at coordinate 447,156 of OX638282.1, read as the reverse complement.
GATTATTTTGTTTTATCTATTACTTAAAATTATACTTTCTTAGATTTACGCGAATATTTGACTTTTTAAACAAAACTAGGTATCTTTTTGGATTATTTTGCTAATTCGCGGAATAAATGCGATCATAATTGCTGTAAAACATTCGAAGCGCCGGGAACCAAAAATCGAAATAAATCCACGAAAAAAGACAGTTTTATGTAAAATTCCACTTTATATTTTCTTATCTCTTAAATTTTAAATGAATGCTCTTGAGTGTTATAGTTTTATAACCTACATAAGTGTAGCGTGCTAGTGCGGCGCACGTCACACGTCACAGTTGACTATCGAACGAAAGCTACCTATTGCGCTAGAATCATTCTAGTATTTTAATGTAAACTTCAATGGAAGACATACTAGGTTCGAGTTCCGCTCTGGTTGAAAAACAATAAGTTTTTTATATTCGTCAAGAAATTGAGTCCCAGAATGCTCTTTTCTGAAATTTTAATACGATGTCGGGCTTGAGGTATTAACTTTGTATACATTAAAACAATCGTAAAATTCACAATTGGTAAGATTTCGTATACAACATACACGTAGCCCTTCAAATTCCTCTATCCTTCAATGAAACTCCCACTACAATTGGTTTAGCCGTTCCATAGATTACCAAGGACCAACAGAAAGCCAGGCAGACAGACAAAAAAATTAAAAAAGGTTGTTTTGTTTAAGTACTGCTATCATATAAATAAAAGTATGTACTTGAGAAAAACATAGTTATTTTGAAATACCAGACAGACACTACAATTTTATTTATATGTATAGATTAATGGAGTAAACACCCTCAAGCCATCCCAAACCCTTTTGGCTTCATGCCCGGCTGCATTGCCGAACGGAGCGGGACGGAGATAATCCTGGAGTACCACATAGGCTACTTTTAGTTTAAAAATGTGCCAAAAGGCGATATACCTAGAGAAGCACCCAGGCAAAGCGAGGGTACGTCACTAGTATTATGTTATAAGCCTTGATACAATCTATTGATAGGTATCGGTGTCGCTCTGTGGTCGGACGTATATTAAATTTTATTACGCATTGCGGTCATTTCAGTGTGAAAACTGTTATTGAAGGTCCGTACTAATTATAGAGATGAGATAGTAATAATTGTTTTTGTTTTTTTTTTTTATTATTTATATTATTTCTAGCGACGGTACGTTTTAACGGTTATGGAACTAAGGATATGAACGGTATATGGAATTAAATAGAAAATAGTAAATTTTTAGTGTGGGTTATTTTATTAGTTGCTAGCAACTCACACTTGCTTCGCTCGGGTTCGTGTCTAGGAACGTTTTAACGGTTAGTATGGAATAAATTATATATCATTTATATACACAGGTATTATAACGTGTTTGTGTGGGAATGAGATAATCTCCTGCGGTAAAAAGTAGCCTATGTCAGTCTCCAGCCCTCCAACTATCTTCAGACAATATATCACGAAAATCCGTCACGCTGTTTCGACGTAACAGAAGGACAAACAAACAAACACACTTTCACATTTATAATATTAGCATGGATATACTTCGTGGTATACAGTCTTTTTTAACATAGGAAAAAAGCCAGTACTATGCATTAAAGTCTAACGTAAACTTCGCTCTCGATGTCGCAGAGTCAGTTTTGTTTTCATCCCTTGACTTCCTCTCGAGCTATAAATTCGGCCCTAACCAAACATCCCTTTGTCTCGCATGACCTTGGGATAAGAAATGATTTTTTTATTAGGTTGTCTTCGTCTTCAACCGCGTAAACGGCCAAAAGCCTGTTTTCATAATTTACTTCACCGCCAGAGACGTACTAAACGCCTAAGAGAGTAGTGTCGCAGAAATTGTATATTAATTCAAAAAATAGAGCCTTGCAGGCTGTTTATAAATAAATAAATTTTGGTTGGGACATTAACACACAGCACCATCTAGTTCCATGGTAAGCTACAAGGCCTGTGTTATGAATACCAGGTAGTTGATACACTACACATATAATATAACTTTAATTACATACATATTACAAATATAAACACCCATGAATGGAGTACAAACATTCGTGCTCATCACACAAATGAATGCCTCCAGCGGGACTCGAACCCGCGACCGCTGGCACAGCAGTCTGAGAGCTCGTGATACCGTGCTAGATGTTTTCATAAAATTCTTTTTCTTACGATTGCATCAAAATATACAAGCTTACTGTATAACATTACTTATTCGAAAATAAATAAATAGGCCCTTATTTTAAAAATAGTGATAGGATTTATTATTAAAATTTTAAATTTTATAAAATAAAATTTTATTTTTTAATTACTAAAATAAAAATTTATTGATATAATCTATGCTGACAGTTAAAGCGGAAATAGGTAATATTTTTATATGGCAATATTGCTTTTCGGAAAAACTTGAATTAATGTTATTTTAGTGCATTTTTATGATTTCGAATATATAATTAAATAAACATCGATTTTAATTTTGTTTCCTCTTACTACCTTACCTCACAACTAGCAATTCACCCTCGCTTCGCTCGGGTTCGTCCCTAGTGGTACATTTTAATTTTTTTGAGCAGAACCCTAACTCTTTTACTGAAATAAAAGTAGCCTAAGTTACTCCTTATAACATCATCTATCCGTCAGTAAAAAAAAGCGGCCCAGCCGTTTCGGAGATTAGCCGGAACAAACAGACAGACAAAAAATTTGAAAATTGTGTTTTTCTTATAATTACCGTATATAAATTTCATATGCATTTCAAATAGACACTAAATTTATTTATGTGTATTCTGTGTAGATAAAATTCGATTTCTAATTGAAAATTTTTTGGACGGGGAGTTGTCTTGGTTAGCCATACAAATTAAGGACGATACAATGTTAGATTTTCCCGTGTAAATGAAAGATTTTCCTGTAGTTAAAGCTATCCTAAATGTTGACTCGAGTTATCATTACACAAAATTCAGTAAAACTCGGATTGGTACTTTTTGCATGAAACGCGCAAACACAAACAGACATACAGACAAAAAAATTAATAACTTTTGCTTTGGGGCCTATGTTCTGTATACAATACGTGACAGTCTTTATTTTTAAAAAATATTTCATGGTTTCGCTAAACTTTACACACCATACCTGTATCTGTATTGTACATAGAAGCTCACAACATTGACAGCTTCGTTAATATATATTTTTGCTTTACACGCTCCGCCCACCTCATTCATGTATTCTGAATATTTGGGCCGTCATTTTAATTACGGTTTTCACAATTTACTATTTCCAATATTCCAAATTATAATGGTGCCAGTGCAACATTTTATACCTACTTGCTTTCAGGGTTTTCATGAACAATGTTAATGACAAAACTAATTAATGAATTTAGATCATTTGTAAAAGGAAAATAATATATATTAAAATTCTGAGTGGAATCTGTATATATTTTTTAAATCTTATTGAAGTAGTCATTATTATAGATACAGAGGCCGAATCTATAGTTTTTAGAATTTTTGTCTGTCTGTCTGGGAACGCATCACGAGAAAACCACTGGACAGATTTTGATGAAATTTGGTATGATGATAGCTGGTTATCCATGTCAACATATAGGATACTTTTTACTGCTGGAAAATACTTATCTCATTTCTGAGAAATCTAAACTTAAAACGTAGGGACCAACCCGAGCGGAATGAGGGTGAGTCGCTAGTTTAGTATATAAAATCGTATGAGTATCAAATAGTTATTCACGTAAATCTCTTTTGTTACTTCTAATTTCACCAATAATTTCTTCATTAACAGTTTTGAAACGTTCGAGTAATGTATTTAATTCTTGTTTACTTTCTCTCGACAGAATACCCATTAGTTGAATAAACTTCACTAAAGATAATTCCTCTTCATTTGGACATAATATTTTGTAGGAATGAACAAAAAAATCATTTTTTATAAAAATTCCGTCAATAATTTGACATTTATTGAACCATTTCTGAACGATTTCAAATTTGGCGCCATCGCTGTCGCTCGCGCCTCGTAGTGTCGTGTAGATATCTTCTAAATTCATTGTTTTTTTTTTAATTCGTTGACACCAAAATTACTTTATAATATGAAGATAAGAACTTATAAACAGCAATTTAATGTCAGTATTTTTTTAGTGATTTGTTTATGTAAGTACGTGACCAATATGATGTAAATCTAGAAGGCTCGTATTTAATAACTATAAAAAATTAATATAAGGTCTGTCTGTTTAAAATTATTATTTTTTAACCCCCGACGCAAAAACGACGGGGTGTTATAAGTTTGCCGTGCCTGTGTGTCAGTTTGTGGCATCGTAGCTCCCGAACGGATGAGATTTGATTGTTTTTTTGTTTAAAAGGTGAATTAGTCGGGAGTGTTTTTAGCTATGTTTGATGAAAATCGGTCCAAGATGGCCGCCTTGGCCACACAAAATGGCGGATTACATATTTTTTCACAACTCATACAAAATGGATATCAAATGAAAGGGCTTGACTAGTAGAATACTATATAGGTGATAAATTTCAAATCGAAGATGGCCGCCACCACAAAATGACGAATTACATGTCGGGATTTTTTTTTTAATTTTAAATTTCATTGATTTATAAACATATATATATATATAAGTTGCATATATTTTTGTCATCGCCTAAACCTGTATTTTGATATCCCATTCGATTGATTCGAAATTTTTTTCGTATAATGTTGTAGTGAGAGCCAGTGGTAACGCGCTCACTTGGAAAACCGAGTGAAGCGGGTTCAAATCTCGGGTCTCGCACCTCTGATATTTTCATGTGCGAATCTTTTTCGACATGATTGCCACTTCTCTTACGGCGAAGGAAAACATCGTGAGGAAACCTGCATGTCTGAGAGAACCTAGCAAGTTTTCAAAAGATATGTGTTGTCCACCAACCCGCACTTGGCCAGCGTGGTGGACTATGGCCTGATCCCCCTCGTATTGAAGGGAGGCCCACCCCCAGCAGTGGGACGTTAATAAAGGCTGAATACAATCTTGTAGTACTTATTGTATCATGTGTCAGCGCGGCACTATGTCTTATTGCAATGTTCACTGGTTACGAGTTAGTTCTTTAGAAATATATGCATTGACAGATTTAATTTTGCGATTGTAAATAGTGACTAAAGTATTACAATATGGCTTTTACAAGGTAATTCCAGAAGACGTTAGAATTCATTAGGCAATTATCGAAAATACTTTAGTATAAAACTAATTATAAAAATAGGAAATACGTGTTTAGTGTTTGCTGCAAAGATTTATGTATAATTCACCTAAAACAATTAAATGAATGAAAAATATTCTAGAAATCTAATAAATTTGTTAATATTTTAAGTGTTAACAAATTTAGTAAAATTATGTTACTGTGGTATAAAAAATAAAACAAAAGTATATCAATATCACTTTTATTAGAGTATATAAAAATATTTTATTTTAAGTTTTAGCAATTTATGATATTTTCACTGTACAAAGACAAATATATATGTCACTTCAGTTTAAGAGTCACTTTTAAAATTCACAAAAGAAATGCTTTAAAACCCCATAACTTAAAGATTGGAAAAAGCATTTCTAAATTAAATAAACGAGCTAGAGTGTCAAGATTCTAAACATTCTATTTACAATACATCCACTTGACAGATTATAGAATTAAAAAAAAAGAACAAAAAAAATCAGGTATTTCATACAAACTTTAATACATAATATCATTTAACAAAACTTATTAAAAAGTATCTACTATAATGTAGTGATTATTAAAAAAAAAACAAAAACATATTTATGTATAAAAACATATATACACATTTCCTAACAAACATCTGTTAAAAAAGTGGCGTAGACATGTGTGTTAAACCAAAAAATCAAATTAAAAATCATCTCTAAACACAAATTCGAACTTACGCACACCACATAGAGTACTTTTTTAAACGGAACAACGTGCGTTTTAATTTTGTCATCCGAAAAGCATGAGCAAAAGAGATTTGATAAAAAGCATATAATTTCGAATTTTGCGCTTCTTTTTGAGGACACTTTTGAGACGCTAATTGTATCTTGAGTTTTTGTATATCAATGTAAAAATCTTTCTTTTTGTAGAGTATCTGAAGACTTTTAAATTTTTTTTAAAACTGAATATAATTTTTAAGACATAAAAGACTATTTTTTTTTTATTTATTAATTTTCATTGAAATATCGGAAAGGTACTGATACGCTTAATAGACATTGATAAGCTCAGTGGTATCGTGCTCGCTTGGGAAACCGAGTGAAGCGGGTTCAAATCTCTCGTCTCGGTCTCGCACGTCTGATATTTTCATGTGCGAATCATTTTCAACATGATTACCACTTGTCTTACGGTGAAGGAAAACATCGTGAGGAAACCTGCATGTCTGAGAGAACCTAGCAAGTTTTCGAAAGACACGTGAAGTCCGCTAACCCGCACTTGGCCAGCGTGGTGGACTATGGCCTAATCCCCGTACTGAAGGGAGGCCCGCCCCCAGCAGTGGGACATAAAAAATGGCTGTATATACTAATATGCTTTATAATTCATTTATTTACAATAATTTAAATAAATCATTGATTTTAAACTAAAATACTGGTAACGTAGCCTCAATATTAAATCCAAATAAACAATTTGAATGGATGTAATTAAAATTAAATAAAATGTCGCAAACAAGTGCTGTGTAATATAAAAATATATCCATTTATACATATTTATTCAGGTAAATCTTATTTGTACCACAAAATGTACTAAAAATATTAGGTTGTTAACTTATCTATACAGATAAATAAAATTGAAGTGTCTGTCTGTAATGTCGAAATAATAGCTTTTTACTAAATGCATATGAAATTATATACGGTACTCATAAGAAAAAAATTACTTATACACAATATAGATGGTGTATGTAGTCAATAGTGATTGAAGCCTAAAATGGTATTATAAATATTTTTAGACCATCATCATCTGTAAAGCATTAAAAATAATAACACAAAAAATTCTTTATTAAATGCTGCTAATGATTTTATATATTTATTTTTCTTAAAATTGTTGTTCGATCTTTTTAATTTAATATTTTATACACTCTGTCTATGCTATTCTCTTTGTGTGTAACAAATACAAACAAATACTTACAATTCAAATTCAATTAACAAATATAATCAAAAAACATCTATATTTTATTATATAATAAAATAGTAACAAACACAGCAGAGAAAATGTTTTTTTTTTTTATTAATTCTCTTTATTATTTGTGTTTTTTTAAATTATATTGTTATACAAATTATATTGTTTTTTTCGTGGCTCTAAAAACAGAAGGAATACGAAAATCGAATTCCATATTATCAAAAGATCACTCTATATTTGTTTTTGTTAACAACTTATTATTTTTAGTCAAAAAACATTCAAAAATGTGAATTACAATATACACGCGTAATAAAATGAGGTACTTTTAATTAAATATTTACTCACACATAAAAAAATATCCCCATAATAAAAAAAAGGATTAAAAATCGTATTTTTTATGAATAATTACAAAAATATCTAAGAGCAAACAAAAAAATAATTAATTCGATAATTTTTTGAGACATTTGGCAATTAGTTTTTGTGCACGTTAGTTACTAATATGTACATATTGTAGAAGGTTTATATTTAAATTACTTACAATACCCAGCTCAAAATGCTGAGAGAATTGTTTCATAAAGATTTAAAATAAAAAAACGACAAGTCCTTAGCGAGGTTTTGCTAAAATATCCCACGGGATTCATTTTATATTCCGGGATCAAATAGTAGTCTGTGTCACTTTATGGAAAAATTAAACTGAATAAAGATACTTTGGCATTTGTAATATTATAAGTATAAATAAAGTTAGAAAAATAAACGTACGTTATGAAATATTAAGAGCAAAACGAACTTCACATTTAATTTCTTATATTTACACGAAATTTGATATTTAAGAAAGAAAAAATATTTATTTTTTACATTGTAATTGCTATGACTTTTGAGGCGTCAAAAACCTCAGTTTCTCCCGTGACAATGTTTGTTGTAAAGCGTGAATCGCTGGAAACAAAAAAACAATATAAAAACCGCGACAAATAAAACCAGTTTTATTTAAAACGTCAAAAAGTTTAAATTAAATAAAGAGAACATTTAAACGAAAACCAAATCAGTATGAAACAGATACAACTGTCTAATAATAGTAGATCATTGCTGCCTTATTCATAAAAAAATTATAATTCTCTCAACATTTAAAAAAAAGAGATCAACCGTTCAAGCTTGGCGACTCTCGTGTCGGTCGTTTCGGTATGAAAGAGACGGTGAGCATGTCGTCCTCGTCTTGCAATAAACAGCCGTTGACAGATTTGCTGCGATGGAATAATCTGTAAAAAATATAAATATTATAATTTATAATACACAGATAATCTAAGTTTTTTTTTGCAAAACAGATGCAGATATTTTTTTTCTTGTTTGTTTTTAAATTTTTATAGAAATTCAAACGAAAAAATCTCATGCGTTTATTGGTAACGACACAAACATACAAAACCGGCACCACAAAAATACCGCTATATAATTAAATTTAAAAAAAGAAAATCCTTCAAAGATTTGCTTTTTTTATTCTACTTTTTAATAAAAAAAAACATTTTCCATAATAAAACTTCTCAAAGCCCCTTGTTTATTTATATTTCAATAGAATTTCAAAAACCATTAAATTTATTAAAATATAAGAAATATTTCTTGATCTTCTCATAGAGATAGCGCGATATAAGTATCTTTATCCCTATAAGTTAATCCCACGCGAATCCCGCGGGATAAAAATATCTCAAAAAAAATATTATATAGAAAAAAAACCAACTCACACAAAACCCATCACCGACAAAAGACGCACACAAACAAACATACAAATCATATTATTACCATAACTTTAATAGAGTCGCCTTGAGCGAGTCCCGCTTTCCGCTAGAGTGAGACAGAAATAGTGTGAAAGAGTGCGATATAGTGCGAATAGATTTACACATTATAGTGAACAGTGAGTGGAAAAACTATAATACATTAAATTCATGGATTTCTTCTTTATATTAAAATATAACGACTTAGAGATTTTGTTTTTTTTAAATGGAAGATCTCAATCCCATTTTCTATCAATACATATACTTTTTTTTAATAATAAACCTATGGGCAAAAGCTATGAGGGTTACTTATTAACATAAAGAGTTTATTTTTTAAGCAAGTAGATAAAATTGAAGTATTGTATTATATTTTTGGTATTCTTTAATGAGAATCACATCGAATGATTCAATAATCAACTTTTTAATTTTTATTTAACACATGACTAGCTCAAATCAGGCGTGTGTGCGTAAACTAGGGTGGAAGAAGTATAAGAACTATAAAGCAAAAAAAAAAATGATAAAAAAACATGTGCATTACAAAAAATAGTTAACGTTAAAGCATTTTGGGAAAATTTAAACGAATTCGGGCTTTAAAAAAAGACTGGTACTATTTCAATGATTGGTAAAAGATATTTCCTGGAGTCATTATTATTTTTTTGTACATATACTCGTAAAGTGCTCATCACACGAATGGATGCGGGGCGGCGGTCGTGGGTTCGAGTCCCGCTGGGCATTCATTTGTGTGATGAGCACGAATCATTGTACTACAGTCATAGGTGTTTATATTTATATGTATGTATTTAAGTTACATATGTGTAGTGTATCAACTATCTGGTATCCATAACACAAGCCTGGTAGTTTACCATGGAACTAGATGGTGCTGTGTATTAATGTCCCAACGACATATTTATTTGTGTAAAGTATTTAAAGTTTCACAACATAAAACATTTATTTCCATTAAAATAAAATATCTAATGATTAATTTTGAGAAATTGATTTTTAAAATCAAAATTAGTGAGACAAAATGTATTTTGGCAAAAATAAACTGCTAAAAGTGCAATTTAAAGCCCTCAAATAAACCAAAATTTTATAATTCATATAGTTTATTTCATAAACAGTACAGGTCATATATTTTTTTACTATAAAAATTAAAGTAAAACAAAGAATACATACTTGGCAAGCGGTGAACGATCACCAAGATCCACCTTCTCATCCAACCCTCGGTGCACTGATACGGAGTCCAACTCCTCAATGCGAGTGGATTGGAGATATTCAGCTGTCCGGAGCTGGTCGGGAGTTTTTTTCTTAAATCTGTGGGTCAGTACATATATTTTGTTTTTATAGACTTTTATTATTATACAAAGATGATATAATATATTTATTTATTTATTTTAGAGATAAACAAAAAGAACCAATAAAGTTTCCGTTTATAACTAAAACAAATAAGAAGCAGTTGTTGTAATTAAATTGAATTTACTTTTGTATCTAAATTTTCAAATAAAATAGTATTTAGAGCCAAAAACTAAAATTTCAAATAAAACAAAACTCGCTTTTTTCGCGGATTTATTTTGAATTTTGAAGAGGTCTCTCCTGTAAGGGAGAGACCTCTTTAACCATGATTGTTGTAAAGCATTCGAAACTTCGGGAACCAAAAATCAAAATAAATCCGCTAAAATATCCGCAAATATAGTTTTATTTAAAATTTCAAATTTAGCGTAAATCTTAATTACCAAGAATGAAAGTTTATATTCCATATTACATTTTATTTGAATACAATATGAAATGTTCCTCAGGGTATTGCATAGGGGCCGCTACTATATCCAATATACACTAATGACCATAACAAAATTTTGAAGTGTATGAACAATAAAATGTAAAATACATACGTTTTGAGCAACAAACTGGAGCACACCACTGATACGGAGCTCATCGCCATCGCGGCCGACGCCATCCACGGCTGAGGAAAAATATTGACATAGTGTTATTTGATGTGATTTTTCAATAAACCCATATATAGATTTTTTTAAAGAATCTAAACTGTTTATTATTTTAACCTTATAATCGCATTATTACAATAGATTACACACACGCACATAAGCGCATACACACAGACACGCAAGCACGCACATACACTGACACAGATTAAAAAAATGGATATGTAAGTAGTACCGATATAATTATACCAATTTAACATAAATTCAGTATACTTTCACAATTATTTAGTACTAATTAAGTGCCATTTGAGACTTGATACAAAAAATCACCACCTCTTCTTTATATTTAAAATAATATGTACCTATGTGTTCATCTTGAATTAAACGATCAGCGCCATCTTTTGGCAGATTTTAGGTCCAGACTCAGATTCAGGTCAGCATTTGTTCAGCTATTTTAGCATGCAGAAGTTATAATTAATTAATTTACCTGTAATTGTAATCCGTACAAAGCGAAGGCGCCACTCGCGAGGGGAATCCCCAACAGATTATATACAGATGCAAATATGAAATTCAGTCTGATTCGTCTCACCGTTGTCCTAGAAAGTTCTAGACACGCTACTACGTCTAATAGATCATTCTGGAAACAACAAATTCATTATATTATTTCATTACTAGTGACTTATCCACGCTTCGCTCGGGTGCGCCCCTAGGTACGTAGATATAGCGTTGCTACAGTTTAATAGAAAGATCTTTTCAAGAGGAATAATTCTGTAATACATTGTTTTCATATAACTCTATTAGTTCACGCGGCGTACGCCAATACATCTCCCAGTCGGTGTGATATTCTCCGACATCTTGAACAAGCATCGTCATATTCCAGCCAATTTACACAAAACTTTAATGAATTGTACACATAAAAATTCTTCACGACTCACTCTGTCCATTGGTGAAAATCAGTTTGATAGTTTTTGAGTTTATCGCGTTCAGATAGACAGATTGACGCGGTGGGGGAACTTTATTTTATACTATGTAGTGACATTCCTTTCAGAAACATGACTTTTTAGAGCATTATATTGCTTTTAATTACATAATTTTAGATTTATTTTAATGCCGAATTACAAAAAAATTAAAATAATACATTTTGGACAAAATATAAAAATATTTTTTTTGTGGTGGACCACCTTTGTTTTGTTCCGGATAATCTCTGAAACGGCTTTACCGATTTTGACGGGGCTTTCAATGGAAGATAGCTGATGTTATAGGGAGTAACGTAGGCTACTTTTGTTTTAGAAAAAGAATTAGGGTTCCGCTCATGAAAAAATTAAAACGTACCTAGGGATGAACCCCAGAGAAGCGAGGGTGAGTCGCTAGTTTTTTTGAATAAAGTATATTTCGATTTGATTGATTTAATTCGAACCTACCCTCATGAGAACCAGGTCAGCCGCCTCCACCGCCACGTCGGTGCCGCTGGCGATGGCGATGCCCACGTCGGCCTGCGCCAGCGCCGGCGAGTCGTTCACTCCATCACCTACCTGGTAAGTCATTATTTTTAAGTACAAATAAAATAATACTTTCTTAGATTTACGCGAATATTTGACGTTATTAAATAAAACTATATTTTTGCAGATTTATTTTGATTTTTGGTTTCCGACGTCTCACGTCACGGGAGAGACTAAGGTTCTATTAGATGTCTCAAAGGCATTATATATTTGTCACATAAATTTACACAATGATTAAAAAAAGTTTTTTTTGTTGTAATTTTTTGAAAATTCGGTGAGGAAACCTGCATGTCTGAGAGAACCTAGCAAGTTGTCTGCAGACACGCTCGGTCCGCCCGCACTCGGCCCGCGTGGGGGACTGTGGCCTGATCCTCATAATTGTTGTAAATAACAAAACATAGATACAAGTAGCGTCATCTTGTGACAAACTATATGAAATATTCAATTGTATGTACTCTGTGATTTCTATTAAATAAACTTCTTCGTTCTTGCATCTCAGTCGAAACACGTTGTTTTATTATAATAATGAAGGGATGCCCTACCCCAGCAGTGAGACGTTAAAAAGGGCTGAACAATAAATTTTTTAAGTTAAAAAAGTACACTGGCTTAGAAATATCTTTAAAAGTGGGATACGCTAAAACCTTATTTCTAACACTAACAATAACCTGTGTGTTACTCCAGATTATAATCTATTTGTGTGGTAAATTTTATCTAAATCTGTCCAGTTTACATCATACAAACACACATATAGACACTTTCGCTATTTATAACTCACCATGGCGACTTTTTGTCCTTTTTCCTGTAATTTTTGTATTTTAGCTACTTTATGCGATGGAAGCACTTCGGCGTACACTTTGTTGATCCCCACCTGTAAATATTTAGAAAATACAATAAATTATTACTAATTATAATGCATTACATATAACTTTTACAGTATTGTTTTGAGAACACTGCAGTATTTCGAGTTTTATTTTATTATAGCGAATCAGCCACGCTTCGCTCGAGTACATCCCTAGGCTGATTCCCCATACATACGTTCATCCCCATTATCACCCCTTAAATGATGATTTCCGAGATAAAAAGTATCCTATGTCCTTCCCAGGGTCTCAAACTATCTTCTTAACAAATTTTATCTAAATCGGTTCAATTGTGTTTAGGTAATTAATTTTGTCGCTGATTGTGTATTTAGTACATTTTTGATCGATGGTTGAGAATAAATAAATAAATGTATACCTGTCTAGCGATAGCCACCGCAGTCTTCCTGTTGTCGCCCGTCAACAGACACACCTCCAGCCCCATCTTCTTCAAGCAGTACACCGCGAGGTGAGCTTCTGGCTTCACTTCGTCCGCCACGCCTATTGTGCAGACGAGTTGATCTAAAAGGGCAAAAGAAATCTCATTAATATTATAAATGCGAAAGTTTGTGAGGATGTATGGTCGTCTGGATGTATGGCTGTTTGTTATTCTTTCACGCAAAAATTACTGAATGGATTTTAATGAAACTTTACAATAATATAGCCCATACATTAAAATAACATATAGGCTACTTTTTATCCCGAAAAATTTGTACGGTTTCCGTGGAAAAGACTTGTTTTTGTTTGTCTAGTAAATAAACGCGAAATTTTAGATGGACGTTCGTTAAATACTGAACGGGTCTGAATAAAATTTAACACATAGATGTATTACAATCTGGAATAGCACATAGGTTATTTTATCCCGGAAAAATGTACAGTTCTCGTGGGATAGATTTGCTTTTATTTTCCACAGAGCAAGGGACCGACTATCTATTCCATACTGACCGTAAAACGTACTTAGGGAAGTCCCCGTCTGAGTCGCTAGTAAATCTTCTTATAATATTCGAAAATAAATAAATGTGTCACGAGCCCCACGGCCGAGGGTGCACCCACCGTCGATGGCGGCGAGCACGGCGGTGCGGCCGAGCTCCTCGTCCCGCGCCAGCGCCTGCAGCACGCGGCGCGGCACCGACACGCCGTTGCGCGCCATCCACTCCCGGTTCCCTATCAGCACCAGCTGTTCCACTTCCTGGGTATAACCATCAGTACATACATATAATTATATCAATAGAATCAGTTCAATTCGATTCTCTTGTAATGGCTTCAAAGCGTACCAATTGAGCATAGATCACTTCGCCAATATCAATGAATGAATACATCGAAAGACATCGATAAAAGTTTAAATTGAATGAAGTTAATTATAAGTTTTTGTTCAATTTGTAATGTTTGTTAGTCTGTAAGTCTGTATGGGTCAAATCTTGCAAGCTAAATTAGGGCCACTTCCTATTATCCTACATAGTTGACACTTTACATATTGGTTTAGTTCCGATGACAATGAATTTTTTTGTGATAATTGTGACCTGATCTCCATCTAGGATTGGTTCCAGACGAAGCAACTTCCCAACGGTCAACAGTACAGTCACAAAATTTTACATGTGTGTAAAATTATTTCGCAGAGAGAAGTAATTTGATTCAGGCACGCTCCATTAAAATATGTTGTACATCTACGATATTACAAGTACAATGTCTGACAATGTCTTTTTCATTAAAAATTTAAACTTATTTAGTAGTATATGCCCAGAGTAAAGCCTATGCGCCATCCATACTAATATTATAAATACGAAAGTAAATCTGTGTGTCTGTCAGTCTGTTTCGTTATCAAGCTTAATCGAGATATTTTAAATCAGTGGGAAGGACATAGAATAATTTTAACTCGGAAATCATACCTCAATGGGATAAAAAGGGGGATGGGAGCTTGTATGGGGAATTAATCATTTCTCAACTAAAAGATATAAAACTCATCATACCTATGTACGAGCATACGAATCTATCTATTACATACTAACAGTTAAAACGTATCTACGCTAATGTATGTATATATATATATATATATATATATATATATATATATATATATATATATATATATATATATATATATATATATATATATATATATATATATATATATATATATATAATAAAATTGTAACTAAGTCGAAATCTTATTAAAATAAACATTATTATAGATACAGAGGCCGAATCTATAGTTTTTTTAAATTATTGTCTGTCTGTCTGTTACCGCATCACAGAAAAACCACTGGAGGGAGTGTATGTGAAAGTGGATGTTTGTTATATTCTCAAATCTCAGTTTAAAAGTTTACGGATATAAAAGTATGGCGGATGACAGCGACCCCCCTCACCTCGTCGTCGTGCAGGCGCGCCGCCGCCCGCAGGCGCGCCGCCGCCTGCGCCGAGCCCAGCGCCGCGTCGCCGGCCGCCGCCAGCGCCTCCAGCGGCACGCCCGCCAGCTGCACCGTGCTGCCTTCCCTATACGTGTATTCATAGTGTAACTAAAATAAGTGACACTCAAAATTAAGTATATTTACTAGTATATAATGATCACTAATAGAATAAATTTTCATCTATACAGATAAATAAAATTTAAGTGTCTGTTTGTAATGTCAAAATGACAGCGTTTTACTAAAAAATTATATATAGATAGTACTTATAAGAAAAATACATTTTTTTTAATTTTTATATGTCTGTTTGTAAAGGATAATCGAAGATTGTGAGAACTTAGCAAGTTTTCTAAAAGACATGTGAAAACCACCAACTCGGCCAGCGTGGTGGACATGGCCCGATCCCCCTCGTACTGAAGGGAGGCCCGGCCCCGGCGGTGGGTCGTCGAAAAGGGCTGAATGAATACCTGGCGGCGGCAAGCGCGGCCTTCACCTGCGGCGCGACGGGCACGGCGCCGCGCAGCGTGACGCGCGCGCGCAGGCCGCAGCCCGGCGCCGCCGCGAAGCCGGCGCACGACGCGCGCGCGCCGCCCACCACGCTGCTGCACCACCGGACTATTGCTGTCGGGTCGTTTGTTTTAGTATCTGGCTCGAAGGACCGTTTTATATACATATCTTATCTTTATTTTCATCTTTTGTACTGTTGTATGTTTTAAAACTATCGATTTGGATCATATTTTAAATTGTATAGCTCAAAAGACCGATTTGTGTATGTTTGGTAAATTATTGTTGTGGAGTATGTCTGTCATCGTCTGGCTTGCAGGACCGATTTTCAAATGCTCGGGGATAATATTTTACGTCATTATAAAAAAATTACAAATAAAAATTTAAAGTTTTATCTGAATGAGCTTAACAAAATACTTTAAATGTGACACGAAGAACTATTTAAGAAATGTAAATAAAATTAATTATTTAAAAAATTGTTGATTAAAAAATGAACATTATTTCTTTATTTATATTTTTAATCTCAAAGTAACTAAAGAATTTACATAAAAAAATGTTATTTAAAAGGCAACATGGTAAATGTTGGCATGTTTTTTACTACAAATAACCGTTAGTAATTGGCCCTTTGGGCCCTCCTTTTTTATACTTAATTTTTAAATGACACTATATCTTTTCGAATTTTGTCGCGATTTTATATTTTGGTCCCGCGACCAAATACGAAAAGGTAGTACTCCTACTTTGGACAAGCAACCAAACTCTGGAATAGTTTGCCTGTTCATATAAAACCTTCCAAATCATTAAAATATTTAAAAATCTGTAAAAAATCATTTTTTAGATTATTTTTCTAAATGAGAAGTCGACATTGTACAAGATTTATATTAATTTTAATTTAAATATGTATTAGTATAATTTATAGATATATATTATATACATAGATATATATGTAGTATTTCTAAGTATTAGGTTGTATTGTGGTATGTATTGTATATAATATTTAATATTTACACCACCCACCCTGTATAGTCTTCCATATTTCCTAACAAAAAGGTTGTCTGGAAGAAATCGCTAATTAGCGATAAGACCGCCTTCTGTACACACTTTTGTTTCTGTTTCTTTTTTTGATATTTTGTTTACTTGTATTTACTTTATGATTGTGGTGTACAATAAAGTATAAATAAATAAATAAATAAAGGTACTTCCATTTAAAACATCAAATGTTCGCGTAAATCTACAAAAGTATTACACGGAATTTTAAAGCTTTCAACAGTTTATAATTACCAGAGGCTACAGGGTGTTCAGAGTTGAGTTCCGCAGATAATATGCAGGCGAGTACCTCCGGCAGGGAGGAGGGCTCGCCCGTCAGCAGCGACACCCTCGCCACCGACGTGCTGCCCTGCGTGATGGTGCCCGTCTTGTCGAACACCACTGTTTTCACCTGTAATGTTTTAAGGGTGAGACATTTATTCACCGACTTCTAAAATGGAGGAGTTATTATAAATAAAACTATTTTTTTGGGGTTTTTTTTCAAGTTACATACAGGATAGACGCCATAATTTCTCAAACAGAATTGTTTAGGGAAAAAGAAGTTATATGAATGCTGCAAAACCATAATAAGTAATATTGGGTTTGATAATATATCCAAACTAATCAGTTGCTTTTGCTTCGCTCATGTGGCGCCCCTACGTGTCACACATTAACTTATGTGTTACCAGTTACTGTATCCAGATCATAACCTATCTGTGTACTAAATTTGATCCAAATCCGTCCAGCTGTTTCATTTTGAAGAATTAGCAAACACATAGACAAACAAAAAAACTTTCTCATACTTATCATATTATAGTAATCAGATAATATTGTAATTATTCCCTCTTTGTGCTCCTCGTAGAGGGGTTTCCCTATGGACGGTTCCAACATACCTTATGAGCGTTCTCCAAGGGCTCGGCCCCCTTGATGAGCAGCCCCATGTTGGCGCCGACGCCCGAGGCCACCATGACGGCGGTGGGCGTGGCCAGCCCCAGCGCGCAGGGGCACGCGATGGCCAGCACCGACAGGGAGAAGTGGAACGCCGTCTGGAAGATCAGCTCCCAGTCGGAGAAACCGGCGTCGCGGTAGATCTCCTGGGGAAACGGAGAGGGAAAAATAATTTTGAGAATTTGAAAATAACGACACGTTTGACTCAGTTTGTAGTGACCTTACTTGCTGTGCCAGCGGCCGCGGGATCGTGTACCGTTGAGGGCATTCATTTGTGTGATGAGCACGTTTTTGTAGTCCAGTTACGGTGTTTATACTTATATGTATGTATTTAAAGTTATATATGTGTAGTGTATCAACTATCTGGTATCCATAACACAAGCCTCGTAGCTTACCATGGAACTAGATGGTGCTGGGTTATTGTCCCCACATATTTATTAATTAATTAGAGTTTCGTTAGTGTGGGTGCGTGCGTGCATGTGTGTGTGTTTTATATTGGCCTAAACCTAAAAAAGTATATATTACTTCAAAATAAATATAATACTATAAGTTCTTACTGGTGTAATGTCTTTTATCCTTTGAATCTTCAACGCTCCGCTAATGACCCAACACACCAGCGTCAAGGCAGACAGGAACACCACTATTGGCACGAAATATCTAGAAATAAAAAAAAAACAAAACTATTAATATTTACATCAAAATTGGACCACTTCAAAGCAGACATTTAATATATTAATATACACGTGTATAGATATCATCATGCATATATTTTTGTTGTATTATTATTTATTTTAAATAAAAAAGTCATAAAAAAATAATATGTATTTCTAAAAAAATTTGCAAATAAAATAAACAATATTTCTTAACAATACTGTGTAGAAGGTATATTACAATTTAGATGTAATACAAAGTCTGTGAGGGAGATCGCGCAAACATACACATTCTCTGTCTCTTTTACTCTTACAGTCAAGTGGACCACAATTCGACACTCGCGAGATAAGGCAGTGGTAGTGCAGTGGTAAAGTGCTCGCTTGGAAAACCAAGTGAAGCGGGTTTAAAAGGTGAAGGAAAAAGAGAGTGAAAGAGAGAGGGAGATAAATTAATATTCCCCTTATCTATATAGATAAATAAAATTGAAGTGTCTGTTTGTAATGTCGAAATAACAGCTTTTTACTAAATGCATATGAAACAATATTATATGGTACTTATTAGAAAAGCATACATTTTCTAGATTTTTATCTATCTGTTTGTTTCAACTAATCTCTGAAACGCCTGGACCGATTTTGAAGGGACTTTCACTGGCAGATAGCTGATGTTAAAAGGAGTAATGTAGGCTACTCTTATATTAGAGAAAGTATTATGTTTCCTCACCCGGCGACAGTGTCTGCGAGGCGCTGCACCGGGGCTTTCCCGCTCTGCGCGTCCTCCACGAGGCGCACGATCTGCGCCAGCGTGCTCGCCTCGCCCGTGTGCGTGGCGCGCATCACCAGCGCGCCGTGCTGGTTGATGCTGCCGCCGATCACCAGCGAGTCTGTGGACCGGTAGGACCATATGGACCATGAGTACGACACCGGGGATAGGACGATATGTAGCGAATTCACACTATATAATGAGGGAAAGGAAAATATGGATCATAACTATGACACGCCATCCGTACTTACTAATATTATAAATGTGAAAGTGTGTTTGTTTGTTTGTTTGTCTTTCTTTCATGTCGAAATGAAGTGACGGACTGGCGTGTTTTTTTGTGTGCATATATTGGAGGGCTGTAGTGACATAGGCTACTTTTTTCCGCGAGAGATTATCTAATTCTCACGGAAAAACACATTATAATACAATCCAAAAAAAAAAATTATCTCTTCAATAAAATTGAATAAATACTATTTTAAAATTGAATAAATATGTATGACACGTTATATTTCCTGGGGTAATGGCCTTCCTGGCCTGATCCCCCTCGATGGGAGACCCACTTCTAGTAGTGAGTCCTTAAAAAGGGTTGAATATGTAGACACAAATATATATACACAAACATCCTCTTAATACTTTCCCATTTTTTGATTAAACCCTTTTTTATTAGACTTTTCTATAAATTACCTTTTTAATAGACACTTGTATAAAATAAAAAAGTGACATTAAAAAGGCATATAATAATATGCAGAATTTTTATTTCTATTTCAATAAAATAAATTTAAATATTCTAATATAGTTGCAACGGCCTTAAATACAGTACCTTTGCTCTTGGTGACGGGCATGGACTCGCCGGTGATCAGGGACTCGTCGCACGTACTTTGCCCGGAGATCACTTTCCCATCCACTGGTATTTTCGCACCGGGAACTACCTGAAGGAAATCAAGAAAATAATGTAATCGGTTTTTAGCCGACTCCAAAAAGGAGCAGTTTCTCAATTCGTCGGAATCTTTTTTGGTTTACAGGTGGTCCTTTTAAATTCTATCGAAATCGGTCGAGCGGTTTTTAGAAATAAACAATAAATCTTAAAAAAGCATGAGCCCGATGGGATATCTCATCAACATTTCTGGTGTATGATGGTGGTGTGATGATGGTTATGGTGTGAAGAATATTACTTTCCATATTTCTACGGATTTTCTATTTTAGGGATAAGTTTTCAGAATAAATAATTAAACAAAGGATTTCTCAGGAGGAGCCTTCCGTTGTAGGTTATTTTCAACTTTTTTTTTTAGTTTAAAGCGATAATATAGACTTTTTTTAAGTAGAACTATTTTTATGAATTTATTTTGACTGTTGGTACTCGAAATTTCGAATGCTTTATATCTATCATAGTCACGGCAGAGACGAAAACATAGTTTTATTTAAAATGTCAAATATTCGCGTAAATCTAAGAAAATATTATATGGATTTTTTAGCTTGTATTTATTTTAGACCTTTACTGAGAAAATAGTAACATAAGCTTAATTCTTAATTTTAGCATACTACACATTAAAAATATGTTACATTAAAAAAGTCAGTAAAAATTTATTTATCTACAAAAATAAGATACAAGTTATCTGAAATCATTTTAACTGTAAGAACTAACCTTCAGAAGATCCCCTCGCTCCACCAAGTCTACCGGGATGCTCTTCTCGCCCACCTCCCGACCCTCAGGGTCGAGGGTCACCAGCACGGCTTCCGTCGGTTTCAAGGATAGCAGCTTCGATAGAGCCTCTGAAGTTTTTCCCTAGAATAAACAATACAGTCAAATCTATTATTGAGGTCGTGAGTTCGATTTTCTTAAAGTTACATTTGTATGGAAAATGCATATTATATTTATATACAAACAAGCAGAACCCGCTGCTCGCTCGCGCTAAAAGTACAAAAAATCTCTGAAAAGATAGTTTCATACAAAGTTTCATCCCCTATTTTACCCCCTTATGGGATGAATTTGGAAAAATGCTAAAACACGTATTTATTTCATTTTATTGAAGAGCGTTAATACTAAGCTTCAAGTAATTCTGATCATCATTTTTTTTGGGTCGAATTATAACGTGTTTTTCCGTGGGAATGAGATAATCTCCCGCGGTAAAAAGTAACCTATGTCACTCTCCAGCCCTCCAACTATCTCCACACAAAAAATCACGCCAATCCGTCACTCCGTTTTGAGGTGAAAGAAGGACAAACAAAAAAACAAACAAACACACTTTTACATTTATAATATTAGTATGGATGGCACTGTATATTGTTTTCCTGTTTGTGCGAAAATATATATTTGGACTTTTGAGAAATGTCTATATTTTTAACAATGCTGACAGCTTTTTAGCTGTAAAAGATATGACCTTTAAAAAGTTTTCCTAACATCCATCTTATCTTTATTATATGGAGCAAAAAAGTTAGAGAGCCCTCAAAAGGGTAGTATTCACATTTGGTGATCTTCCATCTAAAAAAGGAGAACGAGGGAGAAGTCATAACTAAAAAGTATTGCTATTCACATCTAATAGATCTTCTACCTAAAAAAAGGGGATGGAGGGGTAGGTTTTGGGGTGTATTATAGATTAGCAATCCCCTACCTTAGCAATGTGTTCCAACCACCGCCCCAAAGACACGAACACGAGTAGCATGGGGGGTGTGTCGAAGAACGTTAGCGGACTCGTGTCCTTCTCCATCACCATGGCCGCTATAACTACGGCTAGTGAATATGCGTAACTGAAAGAGAAATATTTAATAAATACACTATTTACTAAAAAAAAAGTACAGAAAGCAGTAGCCCATTCAAGTTACGATGAAGGAAAACATCGTAAAGATACTTCATGCAGAAGATCCTCTCAGAAATCAGTTTAGTAGTTTCAGTATAAAAAAGTTACAGAAAAATAGATAGTTTTACATTTGTTATATTCGATGTATTCAGCCCTTTTTCAACGTCCCACTGCTGGGCGTGGGCCTCCCTTCAATACGAGGGGGATCAGGCCATAGTCCACCACGCTGGCCAAGTGCGGGCGGACTGAACGTTTCCGTACGATGTTATCTTTCACCGTAAGCTTGTACCGACATTTTTAAATAAAATTGACAACTTTCCAATTTAATTTACAAATATAATATTCATAAATTATAGTCCAAAATTTGCCTAGGTAATCTCTCTATCGATTGGTGAAAACCGTATCAAAATACGTACAGTAGTTCCTGAGGTAAGACCGGACAAACACAGACCTAGGACTCCGATAATATATAGCGATGATACACACCTTATTGTAGTGGTCATAGATATGAGCACGTCCATATTCGAGGTGCCATGTTTGAGAGCTTTATAGGCTTGCTTGTAGAAGTGCCAGCCGCCTATGAACTGAAACGAGAAAAGAAGTATTATAAATTACACAAACACCAAAAAAACATTAATAGAAAAACGAATTATATGGAAACAAGATGGCGTTAGAGTATATTAGAATTCACTCGAAGATGTATAAGTTTTATTTTTGTCGCGAGTACGCACGCACACACTCGCGGACATACACATACATACGCACTCACACACAGACACTCACACATATACACACTTTATATTTTTATTCGACAGCAACCATGGTCACGGGAAAGACTAAAATTTTAGGCGTTTCAAAGGTCATATAGTTATTACACACGGTATCTACCCACAAAATTACAAAATTATTTCACAATTCATTTTTGTATGTATAGCATTCCATGATGCTGGACCATTCGAAACGTCGGAAACTAAAGACCAAAATAAATCCGCGAAAAATCAGAAAAGGTACTTTTATTTACACGACAGATCGATTGAATAAACTCATTTGTTGGAGGACATTATGGAGGTTTTCTTATAGGTCCAAACCCTGACGAACCTGCACGGGGGTGGCCAGCAGCCACAGGATGAGGTTCTCCAGGCTGAGGCCGGGCAGCACGCAGCACATGTCGCGGTGCGAGTGCCACTTCATGGCCACCATGAAGTACGTCATGGCGGCCATGCACGGCGCGCCGAAGATGAGAGATATGAGGAACGCGCCGCGCCACTTTCTTATTTCCTCCCTGGATTACAAATAATTGATCAATTATACATGTGAAACCTCGAGAGAACTTAGCTAGTTGTCTATGGTGTATATCGTGGTGGACTATGGCCTGACCCCCCTCGTATTGAAGTGTCCACGCCCAGCAGTGGGACGTTAAAAAGGGCTTACATACATACGAAATACGGTCTAAGAGTTTCAATAAATCAGTTCTATTTATAGAACAAATACGGCAAGTGGTAATCATTGTTGGAAATAATTCCCACTTGAACACATTAGAGGTGCGAGACCCGGGATTTGAACCCGCTTCACTCGGTTTCCCAAGCGAGCACGTCACCGCTGGCTACCACTGACCGACGACGACTTATGCCAACTTCCATAAAAAAATGATCAAACACCTTTTATACAAATTTTAAGAAAAAAATAGATCTTTTGTGCGGAATGATTATTTTTAAAGCAATTTTAAATTCCTATAAAGTATCGTAATCATATTTATTAGTTTATCATAATTATTATTTACTGATTTAAGTTATTTACGTATAATTTCTCCACTTCTCAATTAAAGAATTAATTAAATAAGTTTTTAGAAGCGGAGAAATGTACAAAATACAAAAATATTTTTATTTCAAACCTGTCTGGTAGTTCCAGTTAACGCGGACAAACAAACAAAAATACTATTATTTAATTAAAAAACGTTCTAAACTATTCAATAGTACTCACTTGTGTTCTAAATAATTACTAGTGCCTCTGGTATTCGAACTGACGACCGTCGCCTCGAAGCCGAGCGCGTTGATGGTGTCGCAGATCCTCCTCACGCCCACTATCTCCGGGTCGTACTTCACTTTGCCCCTGAAAATATAACAAAAATGTATACAGATAATAAAACTAATTATTTAATGGCACCAAATTACCTTACAATACTTGTTGATTTTAATTCTAAACAAACGAAGCATTCGAAACGTCGTTTATTTAAAATTTCTTAACCCAAAAACCCTTTAAAAATTATACTCGGCCTGACCGGGAATTGGAACCTAGGACTTTCTGATCTGCAGACGTAGATCAATAAGAGAGTTAATAGAGTTAGTCTCATATATCATTATATGAGAATCGATTATCGAATCGAATAATTATTCATTTCATGAACAGGCGCTTAAAACAAAAAAAAATCAATAGAGAATGTGCGTGTGATTTAAATAAAGACGAAATATTTTTTTTATGTCATTTCTTTTTGAGTAAGAAAATAATTATTAAAAAGTGCAAATATAAGTGGGAAAAATTCGAAGTAGTTGAGTCGCCATTGGTTAGACCGAATATGACGTCAGAGTATATGATAACAGAGCGATTACCGATTTTATCGCCATAAATGGCTTCATCACGTCTCTGTGTATATTATACTGTGACGTCACGCTACGCGCGTATGGCGGGCGTTTAAAGTATCCGAAACGGTGAGAATTTTAAAAAATATACTAAATTTGAATTTTTTGGAGGTGGATATTTTTTTAATAATTAAATAACGATTTCAGCTATTGTATAAATTAAAAAAAAAATATCACTAATTCCCTATCGACCTCCCAACACCATAGACTCCCATACAAGCCACACGTCGACTCACTTGCAGGTGGCCAGGGCGACGGAGCAGGACACGACGCCGCCCAGCTTAAGTACTGACTTCTCTATCTTGCTCACGCACGACGCGCACGTCATGCCCTTTATCTGTGAACGGGATACATTATAAAAATTATTAAATAAAAGTAATGATGCACCTTAGTAATAATATAAATTATTAATTATATAAAAATAGAATTTATATACATCGATCTATCTATCAATAGTAATAGATATACAATCAGCGGCAAAAATGTCCTCACCGAATGAGCGCTCACTTGAACATCTGTGCGCGTTGTTTTTTTGTTGACAGTTTAAAGAGAACTTTTGCATGGGACTGTGTATCTGGTACTTTTTTTTATCGATGTTTATATTTACATATAAATAGCGACTTACTTTTACTTTTTCGAAAATAAAAGTAACCTAAGTTACTCCTTATAACATCAAAAAAAAAAAGAAAGACCCATCAAAATCAGTTTAGCCGTTTCGTAAAATGGCCGGAAGAAACAGACAAACAAAAATTAAAAAAAAATGTGTTTTTCCTATAAGTATCGCATATAATTTAATATACATTTATTAAAAAGCTGCTATTTCGACATTACAAACAGACACTTCAATTTTATTTATCTGTATAAATTGTAAAATAATAATTTTATTCTATAAGTTGTCGTTCTGATATAAAATACTTATTTGAGTTTTCTGAAGTTGTCATCTTGAGTGATAAAAGGACGAGAAAAACGTTGTTTTATTTTATGACTTACATCAGTCGCTATTAATAATATATATACAAAAACAAAATCCAAAACTCACCAACACAGTCAAATCCCGGGGGGCACCACTGTCACTGATCAATTCCGCGGGAAACCCCAATTCCGAGATGGACTCTGCCACCGCAATGGCCGATATTTTCGATGGCTCGTATCTAACTTCCGCTTTCGCTGCCAATAACGCTATCACTATCGAATGAACACCTGAAAATAATAATTCAATTCAATTAGCTTGTTAATAGCTTCAAAGCGTGCCAGTTGAGCATAAATTACTTCGACAATGTCACGTAGAATGGATAACACACAAAGGAGATTGGCAAGAAAACTATCATAATGTTAAAAAAAAAACTTTCTAAATATTATTTTTCTTTAAATGAAGTTTTTTTTCGGATTTCGTTGGTTGGATTTTATTTTGAGTTTTTGTTTCAGAAGTTTCGAATGTTCTACAGCAAATATAGTCACGAGAGAGACATCGGTCTGACAATGTTTCATGTCAAAAATTGAAAGAATAGGGTGAACATTTTATAAGCAATGGTATCTTAGTGGTAACGGGTTCACTTGGAAAACCATGTGGAGTCGAGTTCAAATCCCAGGTCTCGCACCTCTGATATTTTCATGTTACGGCGAAGGAGAACATGGCGAGGAAACCTGCATGTGTGAGAGAACCTAGCGAGTTGTCTGCAGACACGCTCGGTCCGCCCGCACTCGGCCCGCGTGGGGGACTGTGGCCTGATTTCTCTCATATTGAAGAAGGCCCACTTAAGTATGTATCTATGTGGTTTTTATAACTCCTTCCGCTGAAACGGCTGGACGGATTTAGATAAAACTTATACAGATAGACCTAGAATATATTGATTACTGTTAGACATCTAATGTACAATAATATTACCATTTAACTTGGCACAATGCTTCTCAATGGCGGCCACACACGACGCGCACGTCATCCCGCGAACTTCCAACGTACACCGGGATATCTCTGTAGTGGGTGAGATTGTGCCCTAGAAATTAAAAGCAATATAAATAAATACGAGTGATTTTCAAAATGAGATTTAGCTGTGAGATTGAGTTATGGGTCTTAGTACCCTGAACATAAAAAGTGCTATAATTATTTCAATTAAAAAAACCGATCAAGTGCGAGTCGGACTCGCACATGAAGGGGAACTCTTACCATGTACATTTTAACACGTATCAGTTATAACACTATGTACTAATCGGTTTTTTTATTTGCATAGTAGCTATTTTGAAATTTGCCATCTTAGTTTTTTATTATTTGTTACAGCGACAATAGAAATACACACTATGTTTTTTATGGAACAAAAAAATATGTATATGAAAAACGAATCACAACTCAAATTCTCTTGTTAATGGCTTCAAAAAAAAAATGGAATCACAATTGGTGAAAACAGCGCGTAGCACATACACAAAAACATAACTTATTCACAAAATCGATTAAAAATATACTAGCATTATTTTGCACTTTTGAATTAATAATATGTCTAAATAAAGTAAAACACTAACTGTGGTTACAGCAACAAAAAAATGGTACATATTATATTATAATATACTTACATTTTGTTGAATTCTACTTTTCGCCGGTGATATTTTAACTGTATCTCCTGAACCTTCTTCACTATTGCTTTGTTTTATTTCTAGAGCAAAAAATAATAAATTATAAAATATCACCGTATTATTTTACACTAAAGAGACAAATTGTAATCGTTTAAAATGTACATATAAGTAACAGTGTTTCAATTTCAAATAATGCACATATATTATAATAATATATCTTAAACATAGATATATATATTATAATTACTATCGGAGAATGTAAGTAAATTTAAATCAATCAATGTCATACATTATTAATAACAAAGGACCAAGTTAAGATCCTCGAGGAACTCCTGTATTTGCTTTGACATTTTTTATAATTACATTGACGTTTTTTTCTTGTACGTTATTATACGTTAAATTGTAAATTATTCTTCAAGTTTTATAGAAACGATAAAAATAGTTATAATCGAACCCGTTATCTTCGAACAAAAGATATAAATATTTACGACCATATATAATTATAATGATTTTATGATTCTATATCAATGCCAATATTTTGAAAATGTAACATTTGTTTGTTTGTAATAGATAAACTCTGAACTATTAAATCGATTTTAATAATTCTTTCACCATTGCATACGTTTCTAAAAGAAACTTCTATTACTAGCGATGCACCCATGCTTCGCTCGGTTTCGTCCCTAGGTACGTTTTAACGGTTAGTATGGAATAGATAGACTAAATATTATGTATATCCTATTATAGCCTTTCTCAATAAACCCGGCTATCAAAAGCAAAAAGAATTTTTCTAATCGGATAAGTAGTTCCTGAGATTAGCTCGTTCAAACAAACAAACTCTGCCTCTTTATGATATTAGCATAGATTATGTCTGTCTTAAAATTTTGTAGCGTTAATTATCCATTCAGCTAAACGAGTTTAGGTGATTTTTACAGACTTATCGATGGAATAAAGAATACATACACACAGTTAAAAGATTTAGAGAGATTGTTACAATTGAGGTTGTTAAAAGTTTTATGATTTTTTTAAGACACATGTAAATATGGAAGCGAATAAAGAGAAGGTAGTAGTATATGTAGCCTAATCGGGATCCGGTTTGGGAACAACAACGCAACTAAACGCCAGACGCAAACCAAGAAAAAATTAAAAACTGAGTTTTTTACAGATATCTCGAAAACTTTGAGGTTATTGTAAAAAGTTTTTATAAAAGTTGTATATTTTTACTGATAGAACGTCTCAGTAAACCGGAAATTGAAAAAAAAAACTATTTTCAACGGTTTGCGTCCCCGTATTTCTCGGGTATAGCTGGGCATCGGGGGCATTTTACGAATTTCTATTCCTTATATACCTGCTAACATTTTAAAATCATAAAACTTCAGGTTTTCAATAAAAAAGAAATCTCTTAAATAAACGGATTCCGATTGGTCTAATGATGTGATTGCAACAAAAACATATATCTAATGGCTGTAATAACTCGAACGTGTCAAAAGATGATATCATATTTAAAAGAGGAAACTTATGTGTTGACATTTTAAAACTCTTCGTATAGGAATTTGACTTTTTTCATGGAAATAACTAGAATCCACTTCAAAATTATTTTTTCTATATTGAGAGTTGTTTCAAATTTATTTAAAACTCAAAACTTAGCTTTCCATCCGTCTATCTAGGGCTTCCTTAAAAAAGAAATAAAAAAATTTAGTCCTACTAAAGTTTTTTTGGCAGTTATCAAAACTACTACGACATTTATACTCTGTAGATGGTCTTGACGCTCAGTAAAATTATTGATCAATACTTGCTTCAATTTGAACCTAATAATATTATTAAATTTGCAACAGAAATAAGGTAATATAATTTAACTTCCATAGAAAAACGTTCGAATCTCTTTTCAGTTTTAATCCCTTAAAGACATATCTGTACTAAATATTATAAAAAGGCAGTGTTTGTTGGTTTGAACGCGTCTCAGGAACTATTAATCCGAATTGAAAATTTATTTTTGAATTAGCACGTTTATTGAGGAAGGCTATAGGCTATATATCATATAATATATAGTCTATCTATTGCATACTAACCGTTATATATACATATATCTCAACATATACATTGGCAGTGCTGACTGCTGACGCACACATTTTTCTATATGACAATTGTATCGCGCCACGAAACCCAGACCTCAGTTGTCCCGTAACCTTTTACCGTTTCGCATGTCAAGTTTTTCATAAAATATACATTTATTTTGCTAGGGATATTTGTAAGTAACTTAAAATCTACATAATATGTGACTTCGGACGTTTTATTATCTATCCGTGCACACACACACACACACACACACACACACACACACACACACACACACAAAAACGTACCTGTTTGTTCTTTCCCATCAACACTTATAATGTTAACATCAAAACCCATAGAGTATATTGCGTCGGCTATTTGTTTAGGAGTTACGGCGTTCGGCGAGAACTTGACTAGCGCTGTGTTGTCAGACAGACTGACATTCGAATGTATTACACCTGGCATTTCTTTGAGACTACCTGGAAAATTAACATGTTTATATTAATAAAAATGAAATGGTCTTTTTGGTAAGGTCATCAATTGAAAATGGCTAGAGTTCTAAATATTCCGTGTAAGGTTTTTAGGGAAAAAAATCGAAAAATTTGTCCGAAAATTGAACGATGTTATAGATGACCTAAGAAAGGTAGCGGGCAGTGGATGGATGCGGGCTGCTCAGGACCAGGATGGTGTCTTTGTTCAATACTTGTGCTTTTTCAGTAGGACTTTTGTATAAACGAAAAGATCAATCAGGATAACGTCTGTCGAATTAATATTTTTATCATTAATGGCATATTAATTACAAAGTTTGTGATAATGCACTGCTTCATTCGTTTTTTACTATTGATCTGTTTATTTTTATAAATCATTATATTCTTTCTTACAACACAAGAATCATTCTGAATAGAAGACCAAAGTCTTTCCATTAACAGAATGATCTTTCTTATTGTTGATCTCACAGATTACCAAATAAGGCGACTTTAGGAACATAATAGAAACAATTTAAATCATAGCACTACTAATATAGTGAAAGGAAATAACGTAATCAAATCTGCAAGTTTGAGAGAACATTACAAGTTTTCGATAGACATGTGAATTGTAAAGTTCGTCAATCAGTACTCGGCCATCGTGCAGATTATAGCCTGATAGCTTTCGCACTGAGGGGAAGCCCACGCCCAACAGTGGGCCGTTAAAAAACGCTGAGTATACAAACGATAATACTCTCAAGGGTACATTTTTCTTTAACATTCCACCGTCGAGCTAACAGTAAATAATAAGCCACAAAGTTATTATTTTGACAAAAATAAATTAAATAAAACTATCTTTTTGGATTATTTCCCAGATTTATTTTCATTTTTGGTTCCCAACATTCGAATGCTTTACAGCGCACATGGCCACGGGAGAGACTAAGGTTTTAGACGTCTCAAAGGAATTATATACCTACTTGTTACAGTCATGTAACATATCTTATATCTTTTGCCAAAACGAATAAGCAGTGACTTACTGCGCCGACCCCATATAACTTGGGAAATGGGCAGGAAGAAGAAGAAGATATATATAATCTAAATCTCGGAAACTGCTCCAACGATTTTCATGAAATTTAGTATACAAGGGGTTTCGGGGGCGATAAATTGATCTAGATTAGTCTTATGTCTGGGAAAACGCGTGTTTTCGAATTTTCATGCGGTTTTCTTTTGCATTATTCCACGCAAAATATGGTCGATAATTTGGCACGCTCGGGCATATGTGTCATGGTCAAGCGGCCAAGGCGCAAGATTGACAATCATAGGTGTCCGGGTTCCAATCCCGGTCGGATACAAAGGTATCATTTTGTTTTTTTTTTGTATTTATTGAAATTTTTAGTTTTTTTAAAGAAAATTGTACTTTTGACCAAAAACTCCGAGTGAAGCTCGGTGGCCCTGATACTAAGTATATAACGCCTTAAAAGATCTAAAACTGTGACCATGACTGCGATAAAGCATTCGAAACGTCGGGAATCAAATATATATATATCTACGAAATAGTCCGAAAAGATAGTAAGTTTTATTTAAAATCTCAAATACTGGCGTAAATCTAACAAAGTATTAACTAATAAATGAACTCACCTTCTATAGTATTAACACAAGATTGACAAGTCATTCCAATGACAGATATGAGGGTTGTACTCTCACTGGTCCCCGTCATGTCGATTAAGAGGTCCGTTGGTATTTCACGTGGGAGGAGATTTCTGTGATATAGAGAAATTACAACTTTAGCTTATTTAAAATTTAACAATAATACTAGCATTGCCCGCGGCTCCGCCCGCGTTCAGTTTACTAAAACGCAAATTCTTAGGTTTTACATATTAGTACACTTTTACAATGCAGTTTTTGTATTTTTTTCGGCTTAAATTTAGTTATAATTTTATTATTTTATAATAATATATAATAATATAATAAATTAATCTGTATGTACACTATATATTTTATTATCATAATCTACATAATTTTCTTCTTATCATCAAAATTGTATTGAAACAAAAGATGAATCGTTATATCATAGAAACATAGTTGTAATTTCCCATATATTTATTAAGATTTCTATTTATCAGCGTTTGTAGAATGTCATCTTATCTAATCCCCTATAAAGAGTACTAGCAGTGCCCATGGCTTCGCTCGCGTTCAAACTTCTGATCGCTACCAAACTTCACAGGATCACTCGCTGGGCTAAACTGAAGATTGCCGGAAAATTTCATCAAAATCACTCCAGCCCTTTTTTAAATCCATAGAGAACATACAAAAGTTATATATGTATATAGAACCAAAGTAGACCAAAAGTAGACCAAGAGTAGACCAACCTCGTTTCGTCGTCACGGCTATCTGTCGGCACTTCGAATCCCATATCTTCTATATGGGAGCGGATAGCTTCCACAGAACACTGGCTAGGGTCGAACCTAAAGTACCCTGCGTGTTCTGATAACTCCACCTGTGAGAAATACAATTATTAAGACTAAGTACAAATTTATGATCGTATATTTCACATGTTCAATTCAGTTAACAGGGAACTTCACATAATAGGGAAGGTGAAGAAGCTTTAAGTATTTCTTTCAAAGAACAATATATGGAGAATCAACTTAATATTTCGTCTTTTTTATGTAATCAGACCAAAATTAGGGATTTTTATATATTTACATTGTGGGAGGTTGTCACGTTGAGTAAGTAAAAATAATAATTGATGTGAATGGAATAAGCTAATGAAAGCGTAGCGTTTGGCAATCTGTTCTTTCTGACTTGTGCTCTCACGTAAATAGGTAAAATATTGTACCTATTGCAATATTGTAAACAAATGCTATTGTCAATGCTATTGTCAAAAATGCAACTGTAGAGTTTCTCGCCAGCACTTCCCAGCAGAACTGCCTTCCAAGCCCGTGTAGTGGTAGCTTTCTTATGGACTTACATACTGGTATTTAATTTATATGTGAGAAAACGTGTGTGTGTACTTCTGTACGCACGTAAAAAGCTATACTTCTTTGGCGTAACAGAACAAAAATAGCTAAAGATTTCATCCCGTATGTCACAACTTTCTGTTTGTAAAAGGAATGATAAATTAATTAATGATATATTACAATCATATGTTTATAGAATATCATATTAAGGAAAGAATATAATACCTATTATATGTCATTTGTTGGACAATAAGAACGGTTACCATGGCAACAAACAGTTATCAGCTAACTTCATCATGTCGCTTTTTGGCTGTCGGTGCGCGCGCGCATCGTAAACATTTTACTTTCATAACTTTTTACCAAACGTCCCAAAAGAAATATAACTTGAAAAAATAATTGTCAAAGTGCTTGTAAAATTCTACTTTATATAATATGGTAAAGCATTCAACTAAAGAGTTAAAGAGACACGCTACATCACCAAAGTTAATAGACTAGTGTCCGACCCACCTTCACGTCTCGTATACCAGGCAGCTCTCGTACGGAACCCTCTATGCTCCGCACGCAGGACTGGCAGGTCATGCCATTGATCGGCACTCGAACTGCCACCAGCTCTGGACCCTCTCTGAGGACAAAAACAAAATGGATGTTAAATAAGATGGTAGATTAAATGATGATATGGCTGATCTTTTTTTCTGAATAGTTTTATATTATATTCTATCGAGATAATTAGAAATGAAATTTCTTTTGGCGTTTTTTAAAAAAAAAACAACATAGAACAGTATTCTCTAGTTTAAAGGTTAAGGTTGTTTAAAATATACATATTTTATTTTATTCTTTTTATATGTTTTTTTATGACCCTAAGTCACTACTTTCAAAGTCCTTCTACCTATTATGCATTGTAAATTTTCTTATATATGAGATAACAAAGTTAATATCTCGTCATTGGTTCTTAGATTTAGGATGGTCAGACATATTTTATTTAACTTGCAATGTTTGTATACCTATACCTATAATATTTGTTCGGGTCGGATCTTGCAACTAAACCTGAAAGCAGTTATTACTCAACCGATTGAGCTGAAATTTTGCACACACGTTTAGTTTAGATGACAATTGACAACGCATGGTTAGATGAGTGACGTCATTCCAAATCCAACATGGCAGACTCCTAACGATGGCGGCCTGTGCTTTTTTAAGCACCCCCATAACATGGATATCAAATGAAAGGGTTTGCTGAGAAGAATACGAATAAATACCTAAAAAATTCAAAATAAACTCTAAATTACATCAAACTTATTTATTACACCATTTATCTAACTAATAAGTAATATTATGAAGACGTAAAGTTTGTGAGTTTGTGACGTTGTAGGGGGTAGTCTCTGGATCTACATTTGTATAGGAATCCAAGCAAAGTGAGGGTGAGTCGCTAGTTTGCAATAAAGCATTCGAAACGTCACAAATCAGAAATGCAAAAACATTGTCAACACAAAAACAATTTCATTTAAATTGGCAAACTCAAGGGTAGAGTACACAACATTTTCATATGAACATATACCGCAAAGTTGCAGTAGGACAAAAATTAATTATATAAATATAATGACGTAATTGCGGTCAGGCTGTCGCTCACCCATAAACAAACCAATGTATATTTATGTAATACTATCGTATCACCCTCGCTTCGTTTCCGGTTCGTCCTTAGACAAAAAAAAAACTATCCCACGAGATCCCAACAATTTTCCAGGATGATATATAACCTATAGCCTTCCTCAATAAACGCGCTATCTAATTATATAATCAGATTCGTAGTTCCTGAGATTAAGCGCGTTCAAACAAACAAACAAACAAACAAATAAACTCGTGCCTCTTTATAATTTTAGTATAGATATTGCATACCAAAATTATTTTATGAGCATTTGGAAGACTGACAAAAAGACAAAAATATGAGTGATGGTATAAGGGTTCTATTTTTTTTTTCCTTTTAAACCACGCCAGCCCTAATTACATCTATATTTTTACTTATTTTTAATTATTTATTTTACATCCAATTAAAACGGCGGCGCCATTTACACTAACTAGATTATACATTATAAATTATTACAAAAATAAAATACACAAACAAAACAAAAGTAAATACTACTTGGGTTCTGAGAGCATGTATCATTGTATATGCCTCTCACCATAACCTCAAAGCATGGGCCTAGCCCCACTATCACAAAAAACACAAGAACAAATTCAGACAACTATAAATATTTGAATGTTACATACATACATCACCCATGAAGTAGAATCAAACGAAGGAAACGATATATATATACATAGAATATAAGTATAAGCATCAAATAAAGGTACACCGACTTAAATATTACTAAAGTAATTATTTCACCGTTATGGATGTTAACACCTTCCGGTAAATTCACCAACGTCACCTAAGTTTAAGGGATCCCCTAAGCGTGGTTAGGGGGCTGTTAGGGGACAGTTTCTGTTTCACCGACAGTTAGGGGTCACTTAAATATTAAAAGGCCCCCTAAATTTAGGTGCTCGAAATATGGGCTTAAAGACGATGGTAAAACAAAATTTAATTTAGGGGCTAGTTTAGGGGAATTTTAAGCTAGGGATCCCATACGTAGATGGTAGCTTATGGGTTGTTAGTGAAATCGGGCATAAGAAATCTATTGTTAACTGACACGCCGGCATGTCCGCGGTCGTGGACGGATTATGTTATATTATATGAATCACCATCATTGATGCAGATATTCATTAAATCTAGAATCAAGAATTTCAATTCTACCACGAAAAATAGAAAAAATAATTGAAGAGATATACTTATACCTAATATGTTTTCACAACACGTTTGGCTCAGATTGTAGTGATTCGTTAATCTATACATATAATAAAACTGTAACTAAGCCGAATCTGTACATTAGATAGTTTTTGGACAATCTTATTGAAATAAACATTATTATCGATACAGAGCCGAATCTATAGTTTTTAGAATTTTTGTCTGTCTGTCTGTTACAGCATCACAGAAAAACCACTGGAGGGATTTTGATGAAATTTGGTATAGTAATAGCTGGTTACCCGGGTCAAGATATAGGATTTTTATCGCGGGAAAATATCTCATTTCTGAGAAAAAAATAAATAAACTGTAATGTAAGAGTATACTAATATGTAAAACTTAACAATTTGGTTTTTGGTCATCTGAACGGCCGGAGCCGCGGGCAATGCTAGTTTTAATTATAGTAGATAAATACTTTTATATAATGAAATCCAACTTGAGTCGACTATGCTTAAGTCCCACTGTGTCCCGACTTCTGATTTAGTACTTGTAAGTGTTAATTCTGTAGTAATGTCTTGATATTATGGTCGTACCAACAGCAGGCGGACAAGCGAGATATATCTACACTTTTCTGTATCTATACTAAATATTATAAAGAGGTAAAGCTAGTGAGTTTGTGACTTTGTAGGGGTAATCTCTGGATCTACTGGACCGATTTAGATGAAAATCGGTAAGAAGATAGTTTGAGACCCTGGGAAGGACATACTTTTTAGCCCGGAAATCATCGGGACGAACCCGAGCGAAGCGAGGGTGAGTCGCTAGTTTCTACTATATAAGAACAAGAACCTGTTGTTTTTGACCAACTTCAAAGAGTATGAGTAGTAGTAAGAGTACTCAAATTCCGTTGTACCAACGTGTTAAATATTAATGCCCTCAGCGGGACTCGAACCCGCGACCGCTGGTACAGCAAGTAGGGTCACTACAAACTGAGCCAAACGTGTCGCCTTTATTATTTTGAAGAACTTCATAGATTGCGTACACATGGAACTAGAAGGTTTATGGATTTTACTGTTCTTAAGGATACCTACTGTGTTTTCCGATACCGTAATAATCGATTTCCAGTTACACGTACGTACATAAAGACGTGCTCTCAGCACTAATTACTTTACTTAACCGTAAAATGTTTAAGCCGATGGCAATAATATAATTTAACGACTTTATTATCTTTATGTTAATTTACAATTGTGTAGATAATTGACGATTTCATCTATACGTGGTTTAAGTATAAAAAAATAGCTGTAAATTCGAAAAGTTCAGAACTGGTTATTTTGTACCTATGTATAGGTGTCTATACTAATATATAATATTATAAAGAGGAAAGATTTGTTTGTTTGTACCGAATAGGCTACAAAACTACTAAACTGATTTAGATGAAATTTAGTAAGAAGATATTTTGAGACCCTGGGAAGGACATAGGATAGTTTTTATCCAGAATATCATCCCTTACGAGGGTGAAAATGGGGATGAAAGTTTGTATTGGAAAGCAAGCTAGGGACGAACCCGAGCGCGCGAGGGTGAGTCGCTAGTATAATATATAGTCTATCTGTTCCATACTAACTGTTAAAACGTACTTTGGGATGAATCGCTAGTTAATAATAATTTTTAACTTTGCCGTTTGACAACTTAAAAACCCATGTGGTGATATTTTTCAAGCATGTACGTAGTTTTTGTTGCTACTCGAACTTCTTTCGTTGCTTCAGTTCAAACAGTACTTGAAGCATTTAAAAATTTCAATCTTTCAATGATTTGATATTAAATGCTTAATATAAAAGTTACTAAAATCCAACCTAGAGTTGTATTGTCATTATCTTGTGTGTCTCCGGACTATGACCCTACATTTTTAGAAAGTCTCCAACAACAGGGGAGTGGGGTTGAATTATAATTAATTTTATTTATTCGGGAACCAAAAATCTAAATAAGCCCGTGAAATAATTCGAAAAGATAGTTTTATTTAAAACGAATGGGTACATTAAATATTGATTCTGACCATTTCTAGACGTATCAGATAAGCGCAGGCGATAACTGCAATCTATCAACATACATACATACGTACGTATCTGTTCCATAAACATTAGAGAGATAAAGAGAGTTAGAATGTGGAGGGTAAACTCTGAAAATACTAACGCGTTCCTAATATTTCTTAGATATACCTTTGTTTGTCAAAGTAGTAATAGTGTTGCTTAATATTTTGATTTTAAATAATGGCAAGTAGTTTAAATTATTAGTTTTAATATATTTTTTTATTTTTTTAAATACACATAAAACAATAGTATGGCTTGAATCTTTACATAGTACATAAAATGAAGTCGCTTCCGCTGTCTGTTCGTTTAGATCTTCTAAAGTACTCAACGGATTTTAATGCAGCTTTCAGCAATAGATAGAGTGATTCAAGAGGGAGGTTTATAAGTATAATAAATGCATAATCTAGTACAGAAAAACCGAGAAATTTAAAGATTTGTATTGTGCGATTACACTGGCTACCTAGGGAGGAACCCAAGCGAAGTGAGGGTGAGGCGCTAGTAATTAATATTAAAATATTTTTTATTTATGTTTATAAATATACTAATAATGGCAACACTAAATAAGATTACTAATTAATGAAGTTTTCTAAAAAAATGTAATAATTATAATAATAACAGCAAATAATATTCCATATTCAATTATAAAACTCATTAAAATATAGAAATGTTTAAAATTAACAAATATTGTAAGGTATTTTGGTGCCATTTATGTATTTTTTGAATTCATTTTGTAATTTCGTCGACAGGTGTAGTCTGCGATACAATTACCTTTGAGGCTTTGCGATGTCTAAAACCTTAGTCTCTCCCATGACCATGTGCGATGTAAAGCATTCGATACACAAAATCCAATAATAATTAATTTTAATTATTAATTAAAATAATATTTTATTTAAAATACGTACATATCCTACATACGTTACCTACTCATATCACCACTTAAAGATAAACATTAAAAAAAAATGTTTACTCAAAGTGCACACTGGATTGCCTTACAAGTTACAACACTAACATTTTGACTAATCCCGTATTTGACGAATTTAGATTTTGACGAATCACGAATTTGAAAAATTAAGCTTTTGACCTATATATAGAATATGGCCTATTAAGTATTTGACGAATGTCTGCGCAACCCTACTATGTACTGTCATTGAAATAATACTTTCTTAGATTTACGCGAATATTTGACATTTTAAATAAAACTATGTTTTTGGATTATATAATTATAATAATAACAGCAAAAATTAAATAAATAATATTCAATTAAACTAATTAAAATTATAAAAATGTTTAATGTTAAAATATTATAAGGTAATTTTTGCAATTTTCATTTTGTTAATTGTGGGTAGGCTGTCTATAACAACTATACTTTCGAGACATGTAACACCTCAGTCTCTCCCGTGACCATGGATGCCGTAAAGCGTTCGAAACGTCGGGAACCAAAAATCAAAATAAATCCGAAAAGATAGTTTTATTTAAAATGAAATAATTAACATTGAAATTCCTTTATATGAAAGAGTTAGCTAATTTCTAAAAATTACTTTTTGCCAAAAAACCTTGAGACGACCACAAAACTGATAATAATTGAATGGCCTTCGTTGATTAAGTACTTTTAAAGTATTGTTACAGAGGTGTGGGATAGGATATATTTAAATCAAAATAACACGTTTAAATTCTTAATCATGCTTAAGAATAGATGTCAAGACAGTTGTCAATGTCTCATCGGGTATCAGACTCATCGGGTAGAAAAGCCAGTACTACCCACTAAAACCCACCAAACCTTCCCCCGTCTTGATGGGACGTCGCGGGATCGCTTACGCATTCAACTACGACGCCCCGACGGCTGCCTGACGAGGCGACCTGCTCGTGTCTTCGATATGAACCAGGAGCAACCTTACCGAGGATAGATGAACTCCAATGCGAATACCATTACTGGATACTCTACTTCTACTCGTATATCCTATATCCAGACCTTTATACCTAAACTAGCGAATTCGTCCCTAGCTCGATTCCCAATACGAACTTTCATCCCCATTTTCACCCACTTAAGGGATGATTTCCGGGATAAAAAGTATCCTATGTCCTTCCCAGGGTCTCAAACTATCTTATTACCAAATTTCATCTAAATCGGTTCAGTGGATCCAGAGATTATCTCCTACAACGTCACAAGCTCACGAACTTTACCTCTTCATAATATTAGTATAGTTTATAGGTAATACTCTTGTGACCTTCACTCTTCCCCATAATATACTGATTCCACGTTAACGTATTTAATCCTGTCACTGTTGTTATTTTATAAAATAACCATACATACATACACACAATCGAGAAAATTACCATTCTCTGGTACAAAGGAAAACCAACAGGTGTATGATTCATACAAACATCGATCTACTATACCACAACGGATATCTCGCTTTCCAAACCGCTAGACCAAAGGGAAGTCTGTTCGTTTAAATTATTTCCTGCTATAAGATAAATTTATAAATTGCCAAGCCTTATGTAATTTTTGTTGACTACGGATTTATTCTTGCTTCGCTCGGGTGTGTCACTAGGATCTATTTATAATAATACATACAGAAAGCGTCATCTTTGTGTTTATTACTAACAGTAGCCTATAATCACTCCAGCTCATAGTCTATCTGTGTACTAAATTTCACCCAAAACCGTCTAGCCGTTACAGCGTGAAGAAGTAACAAACATACACACATAAAAACTATCGCACTTACGAGTATATGTATGCATATGTATGTATTCAACCTTTTGTAACATCCCACTGCTGGGGGTGGGCCTCCCTTCGGTACGAGGGGAATCAGACCATAGTCCACCACGCTGGCCAAGGGCGGGTTGGCGGACTTCACATGTCTTTTGAAAACTACGCATATATACAGATACATAAAATTGAAGTGTCTGTTTGTAAAGTCAAAATAACAGCTTTTTAATAAATGCATATGACACAATATAAGGTTGCTTATGTATTAGGAAACACATTTTGTTTTTATTTTTGTCTACCCGTTTGTGCCGGCTAATCTCCGAAACGACTGAACTGATTTTGACGGGACTTTCACTGGCAGATAGCTGATGCTATAAAGAGTAAATTAGGCAACTTTTATTCTAGAAAGACTTAGGATTCCGCTCAAAAAAAGGTAAAACGTACCCAACTATGCGAGCAAAGCGGGGATATATCGCTAGTTAATAATTATTTTATAATATATATATATATATATGATAATAATAATAATAGTGCGACGAGAGGCTTTGAGCGGTCAGAGTAGAGGTCGTTCTAGTTTCCACGTGATGTACTTACGTTATGGTGCACATGACCTTACACCATACCTTTTACTTTTATACTAGACGAGGTAAGCTGTTGTAAGCAAACTCAAACGTAAAAGAACTCAAGGACGGCTGGACCAATTTTGATGATCTTTGGTTTGTTGGATTTGTGTCCGCCGGAATAGCAGAATACCTACTAAAACATCGGATAAATTCACAAAAAAAATATAATATACATAGCTAAAACGCCGGCTAATAACTATTTTATCTATTTAAAACGCACCTAGGGATGAGTCGCTAGTATTTACTAATAAATAAAATTGGAGTGTCTTTCTGCGGTTTCAGATATTTGCCAAAAGTAAATAATTTCAATTATATCTATATATACTCGTAAATAGGCAAAGACAAAAGAAGTATATTACAAGTATTTTCAAGATTACCTACTAATAAATAATAATAAATTTTCTAATAGGTTCTACCATAAAAATCTTAGAAGAAAATATTTTTTTTTAACATTATTCGAGACTCTTTTCTAAGAACTTATACCCACAAGAGTTTATGAGTGAATGTTAGCCGAGTTCTAGCCGTATTGGACATCTATACATATAATAAAATTCTAACTAAGTCGATACTGTACATTAAATATTTTTTGGAAAATCTTATTGAAATAGACATTATTATCGATACAGAGGCCGAATCTATAATTTTTAGAATTTTTGTCTGTCTCTCTGTCTGTTACCGCACCACAGAAAAACCACTGGAAGGATTTTGATGAAATTTGGTATGGTGATAGCTAGTTATCCGGGTCAACATATAGGATACTTTTTATTGCGGGAAAATATCTCATTATTGGGAAAAAATACAAAAACTGCAATGTAAGAGTATACTAATATGTGAAACCTAAGAATTTGGTTTTTGGTCGTCTGAACGCGGGCGGAGCCGCGGGCAATGCTAGTAAGTAATAAGTTTGTATCTATATCTATATTAGTGTCAAAAATATCATGTTTCTTGAGGAGAACAATATTATAGTCGAAATAATCTGATATTTATTCTATAGATAGGCAAGGTAATACATTTGGCATTGCTTTTAATTCGAGCCATTGAACCACTAAAAGCATGGAATATATAACATCAAAAAATATCTACAACAGTTTTTGAGAAGATACCTAGTGAAATAAATTCAAAGTTTTTATCTCTATGTGTATGATATTGAGTACAAACAAACCAAAGTTGGACTATTATTTCGTTTACCGCAGCGTACCGCGGACAAGAAAAATAATAATTTCAGAACATAACAAATATGTAAGTATATGAGACGACACGTTTGGCTCAGTTTGCAGTTACCCTACATGTTGTGCCAGCGGTCGCGTGTTCGATTCCCGCTGGGGGCATTCATTTAGTGATGAGCACGAATGTTTGTACTCCAGTCATGGGTGTTTATATTTATAATATGTATGTATCTAAAGTTATATACCTATGTGTAGTGTATCAACTATCTGGTAGCCATAATAAAAGCCTAGTAGCTTACCATGAAACTAGATGGTGCTGTATGTAAATGCCTCAACATATTTATTTCTGTTTGAGTTATACAAAAACTGTCAATCAACAGTTTTAACAATCACCAAAAAAAAAGCAAATCCGTACTAATATATATATAAAAGCAGGATACTTGTTTTTATTTACTAGCTTCATGAGCGAAGCAAGGGCGAAACACTAGTTATCTATAGATAAATAAAATTGAAGTGTATGTTTGTCAAAATAACAGCTTTTTACTTAATATATATGAAATTATAAATATACGGTAGTTATAAGAAGAACACAATTTTTAAATTTTTCTTCTTTGTCTGTTTGTTCCGGCTAATCTCTGAAACAACTGGACCGATTTTAACGGGACTTTCACTGGCAGATAGCTAATGTAAGGAATAGGTATATTAGGCCACTTCTATTTCAGAAAAAGAATTAAATTTTCGCTCGAAAAAAATTAAACGTAGGTACTTATCGTTAGTATTAAAAAACACTCACCACCAACAATTTACAACAAATATTTACTTCAACTTCAAGATAACAAATCTTTACTTCAGTACTTTCTAACGATTATGATAATAGTAATAATTGAAAATATTCTAGAAAATATTATACTTCTTTGTATTAATTTTACAAATTATATATAAAACAATGTGAACCAACACACGATTATACCAATACTTAACCAATCAATTCTCAACAAGGCGTCGTGCAGTTCCCGCGCCGAGTGCAAAGTTTTCTATCATAATGCGATTTAAGCGCTTACATTTCAGTGTTCATTTCGTTAATATTAATATTAATTCTCTTATATAACTATTATGTATAGTAAAATATATATAACTAGCGATTCACCCTTGCTTCGCTCGGGTGCGTGTCCCCTGGTTGATTCCCCATACAAACTTTCATACCTATTTTCACTCCCATATGGTATAATTTCCAGGATAAAAACTTCCCTATGTACTTCACAGGGTTTCAAACTATCTTAACATAATAAATTTCATCTAAATCGTTTCAGTAGTTCCAGAAATTACTTCCAACAAACTCACAACCTTACAAACTTTACCTCTATATAATATTAATACGATATTTAAATTAAATAGCATATTTAAGTGGCAATGAACAAGCAGGTCATCACATTTGCATTGTATGTAGTGTTTTGTGTATATTTCTTTAACTTATTTTCGTTTAAAGCGTTATTGAAAGTTAAAAAAATATAGTAAATTCGTTAAATGACACGACGAAAATTTAAAACAAAATCTTATTTATCTACAAATGTTTACACCCTAATCGATGTTAGATAACAACAGAATATATAAAAACATGCAAATGACAAATAATTATTAAACAAAAAAAAAACAAATACAATGGCTTAAACTGATAATGCCTAAGGAATAAACAATATATCGCTGAAGCGCTGTGCAGCGCTGACTGTCCATACAATATAGTGTCGTGTGTAGAGGTGATGTAATAAATACGATAATGTACTTTCAATTATTATTTTAGCCTTAATTATAAATACAATTGGCATTAATCCATGTAATAAATTTATGTATGTATGTTTGTTTGTTGTAATCACAAAATCTCAGTAATAGTGTAAATGCAAACTTGAAATATGTCCTAAGATTCCTCACAGGAAGGAAGTATCAGCGAAGAAAATACTTTTTTTCGAAACTAAACCCTAAAAGGGATAAAAAATGGATTGAGAAATTGTATGAAATCCTGTTAATTTTAACGTTACCAACATTGGAAATACCATTTCTGGTATAACGACTTGCCTAATTCAAAAATTCAAAGTTTTAAGCAGTACATCCTCTAGGGATGAAAATTAAGGGATTATACGAGACTTACAAGGAAAGGAGTAATAAAGTAAGCGGACGGAGTCGCGGTGAAACGCTGTTATAAATAAAATAGATTTTAATCAGACGTATTATTATTAAGTAGGTACAATTGACATGATACTTATCGAATAAGATCAATAGCTATATCATTATCTTGATGATTGTATTCAGCCCTTTTTAACGTCCCACTGCTGGGCGTGGGCCTCCCTTCAATACGAGGGGGATCAGGCCATAGTTCATCACGCTAGCCAAGTGCGCGTTGGCGTACTGCACATGTCTTTCGAAAACTTTCTAAGTTCTCTCAGACATGCAGGTTTCCTCGCGATGTTTTCCTTCACCGCAAGGCAAGTAATAATGTTGGAAATGATGCGCATATGAAAATATCAGAGGTGTCAGACCTGGGATTTGAACCCGCTTCACTCGGTTTTCCAAGCGATCGCGCTACCACTAGACTATCACTGCCTTTTATTTTCACTG
The DNA here is from genome assembly GCA_951806755.1 of Brenthis hecate. Classification (NCBI taxonomy): domain Eukaryota; kingdom Metazoa; phylum Arthropoda; class Insecta; order Lepidoptera; family Nymphalidae; genus Brenthis; species Brenthis hecate. The sequence goes on along the minus strand of OX638282.1, from coordinate 402,277 downwards.
TATTTTATCTTAATGATACTAAACATTAAACAAACATCTTTAAAACCATAAAGTACACTACAGACGATGCTGAGTAAAAAAAACAATATTTTTTGCGACAAATATACATATATGGCAGAATCCCAAGGGATCTATGGGGGAAAAAAAAGGCATGCGGAAGAGATTTTTTTTAAATAAAAATTACATCCACAGGCTTTTATTGCCCATGCCTTTTATTATATCAAAAAAATGCTATTTTTTATCGATTACATTATTTATTTGCTTAAAACTAGCGGTACTTAGAATATTTCGAACCCCAAAGGACGTGATCCGACATTGATTTTTTAAGACAGAAGAGAAGAGAGAAGACGGAAGAGGGTTAAACTAAGAACCCATTCTATTTTTCAATTTCAATTCTCTATTAGACAAACCTATTTGGAGGACACGTTTGGCTCAGTTTGTAGTGACCCTACTTACTGTGCCAGCGGTCGCGGGTTCGAGTACCGCTGGGAGCATTCATTTATGCGATGAGCACCAATGTTTATATCCAGTCATGGGTGTTTATATTTATAATATGTATATATTTAAAGTTATATATGTGTAGTGTGTTAATGTCCCAACATATAAAAAAAACTAGGCAGAAAAAAATACAACTAATATGAGAACATATTTATTGTTTGAGATTGGTTAAATATTCAGGAAAATTCACATCGAGCTAAAGCTACTTTAAATTAAAGTAATAATCATAAAGACGCAGTATATCGACAACAATAGACCGTTGTTTAATTACAGGGAAGTGATGTTACGAGTAAATACATTACCTAATAATAATTAATTATACCTCGTAATATTAAATGAGCAATTCTTGTATATATTATATTTTATTTCGTGTATCTCAGAAACGGACCTACGATTTGGATATTTTTTTTATTTAGAGAAGTGTTGCTTTTTAAGTCTATACATATAATAGAATTCTGAGACGAATCTGTACATTAAATATTTTTTGGAAAGTCTTACTGAAAGTCATTTTTATCGATACAGAGGCCGAATCAGTTTTAGAATTTTTGTTTGTCTGTCTTTTTGTCTGGGAACATATCTCGACTAAACCACCGGACAGATTTTGATGAAATTTGTTATGATGACAGCTGATTATCCGAATCAACATATAGGATCCTTATTACCGCTTGAAAATATGTATACTAAACTATACTAAATAAATCTCTGAGAAATCTATACTAAACTTTAAAACAAAACTAGTGAGGAACCCGAGCGGTGCGAGGGTGTCGCTAAATTATCTATATAGGTAGTGTAGTGGCTAGCATGTACGGCTGCATACTCGGTAGTCCTGGGTTCGAGTCAAGTTCAGTTATTGAGTCTTTCTGTATAGTAAGCCTCAGTAACAGCCCGGAGTTGGGAAGTTGGCGGTGTTTCACCCCCGTGCCTCGGAGAGCACGTAAAGCCGTCGGTCCGGCGCCTTAACTCTCACTGGTCGTGTCGAGTGGTCGTCCCACCGGAGTATGAGAGTGACAGGAATAGAGAGTGCACGTTATGTCTGCTAGGCATGGGAATGATTGCTACTTTTAAATCATTATCATATGATAAAATTACGTATATTTTTCACGTGATTTCACCTGCTACTTTTCACAGGCAATGATTTTTCATTTCGACGGTCTGGTGTCACACTTTATATTATTTGCTATTAAAATGAAGTATGAAATGTCACCAATGTTATTTATACCTAATTATAACGAAAACAGAAAACTTAACTAAATTGTTATATTTACACTAACTAGTAACTACTATCTATATTTATTTAAATATAATTACAACGAAAACACAAAACTTAAGTAAATTGGTATAGTATCGCAATTCACATTTCACATCTATCTAATGATAAATCATTTAGCGCGATAAGTAACTACTATTGTTACTTTCATATTTCATTTCATTTCGTGATTCGTGATAAATTGTGACCTGCTACAAATTCAAATTAATAAGGAAATCGAAACTTTATGTTTAAGGACTTAAGGTTTATTTTAAAAGGTCACAAAGTCGTATTTCACGGTATAATATTGTTTACAAGTAATAACGCGTCAGCAACATATATTTTTCTCTTTCTAACTCGCCCACATGCCCATTTCATGCCTACTCGCTCGCTCTCTAAGTAGCAATAACGAGTGACGACGATTTAATTCGATGAAATCCGAATACGATGTGTGATTTCACCAAGCTGTGATTTGTAGCAGTCACTGTGAATTTAAGTAGCAGGTGTGACGTATGATAAAGCATTTCATATGATTTTTCACTTGCTACTCGTGAAATGTTCCATGCCTAATGTCTGCGCTCTGCCTCACACTTGTGCACTATAATATCTCCTGCGCAGTTGGCTAGTCTCAATGAGATCGGCCGCCGTGGCCGGAATCAGTCAGGAGAACATCATCATCATAGGTGTATTTTCTAAAAAAACTTATATCTTCTCCAAAAGCGATCTAAAAAAACTTTTATATCTTCTCTTAGCGAAACGCGGTCGCCCATATACTGTGTAATGTGTATATTATAATATGTGAATAGGAAATATTGACACCATATCATTTTGCAGCAATCTAATATCTCAAGGATAACAAGTAGCCTATGTCACTACAGATAATTAATTATCTCGATGCAAAAATCACGTCAGTTAAAATATAAAAGTTATACTTTGTTACTGCGTTACGGACAAATTAACAAAATGTTTTTAATTTATAATAACTAGTATTCGTTCAGTGGTGGAAATGTAACCAAAACCATTTTCATTGATACGATTGAAGCTCGTCTATGTCAACTGAACGAAGAAAAAAAAGAAAATCGGTTGACAAACTGAGGAGAAAAAGGTACTGAACTGTTTTGTTTTTACCTATTTATTTATATATAGATAACTAGCGTAACTTGAACAACGGACACTATCCCACGGGAACAATACGTTTTTCCGGGACAAAAAGAAGCCCATGTGCTATCCCAGACTATAATTTATCTGTACCAAATTCCATCGAGATGCGTTCAGCTGTTCTAGCTTTATTAAGTAACAAACACCCAAACATCCATCTAAACTTTGACATTTATAATATTAGTAAGATATATTGGGCGTTTTTCGTTAACACAAACAACTTTTAGAAATTTGATTAATAATAAACAATCATTTGCCGTTGTGATTGTTTATTAATTATATATTTTATTATACTTGTACGTAACCTACGTATGAAACTTTCCGACTAAACAAATGAGATAGAAGAGAATAGAGTTAGTAGGTTGCTGTAAATGGATAAAGCTGGGTCATTCTGTTTAACCCGTGAGGAAAACAAATAAAAAGACATATCTATAAGAAATAATATATAAGAAGGGTTCAAATAGGAAAAACCCCTTTTTATTAAAGGGTTCGTAACTCGTACTTAAGACCCTGTATGACAAATAATATGCTCGGAAATAAATCAAACCTGCTAATACTAAGACGACAGAAGCAATAAAACGTCTCCAAAAAAATATAAAAACTAGAAATATAAGTCTTTCTGTAGGAAGAAGTTAATTAATGAATTATATTTGGAATTACATAATAAAAAATTAAAGCAAACTTTCACTTACTTTATATAAAAACTTTTTAGTTCTCAAACTAATCTGTCACACTTGACAGCTCACAAGCCAATGAGGGCGGGAAAATTTAAACATGGCGGTGCGATGTCATCTTATTTATATAATAATATACAGATAATAATGGCTGTTGATATTAAAATATAAGCTATGGGTTATATGTAATGTAAATATAATGATTGCTTTGTGTTTTCACGACGGTCATCGATGTTATAATCGATATTCCTCGCGTTAGATATAGAAGTACAATGGTTTATTCTGCATTTATATATGAGTATCTAGTATATGAGTATCTACGAGTATGTACTTGCTGTGCTAGCAGCCGTGGGTTCGAGTCCCGCTGAATGCATTCATTTGAGTAATAAGCATAATATGTACATATGTATTATACAAACTATCTGGTATCCATAACACAAGCCTCGTAGCTTACCATGGAACTAGATGGTGTTGTGTGTTAATGTCCCAACATGTTCATATAGGTACATATTTAGATATTTAAAAGAGCAACTGTTGAGTATCTCTCGGGCTCTTCTCAGCAGAATTGCTTTCCGAGCCGGTGGCAGATTCCTCACAGACTGACTACACTGACGCTTACATTAAATTGACGATTCAAAGGTGCTTGTAATAAGTCTATTTGAATAAAGTTTAAACAAATGCTATTTTTTTTATTATTAGAAAAATAAAGAAATAGAACTTTCCTTATCATATTAAGTAACAATTAAAGCATCGTAACTACTTCCGGCCCGGCTTTAGTACCCCATACATTGATAACAATAACGACGAGCCTTCCTTCATTATCATAACATTAAAAAATTTCTACAGTTTAATGTCACTTTGGAGTTTTATAACTACCAGTTTACAAAGTTACAGAAAAACAGTGTGTGTCTGTTTGTCTTTCCATAATGTTATATCAATTATTTACAATCTATCTTCCATACTCTATACATATAATATGTATAGAGATGATAATTCTAAGTGGAATCTGTACATAAAATATTTTTTGGAAAATCTTGAATTTTTGTCCGTCTGTCTGTCTGGAAACGCATCAAGAGGAAACCACTGGACAGATTTTGATGAAATTTGGTATGCTGATAGCTGGTTATCCGTATCAACATATAGGATACTTTTTACTGCGGGAAAATATCTCATCTCTGAGAAATCGATACTAAACGTATTATTTTTCCGATGTTAAAACGTAAGTAGGGACGAACCCGAGCGGAACGACGCTGAGTCGCTAGTAAGTTATTTTTTTTTATATTTATTTCTCGATATCTATTTCTAAGGATGCCCTCCAAGCATCAGCATTCATTTCACGGAATAAAAAAGAATTATAATTTACGATATTTGTATGTTTTAATAATCGATTACTCGGAAAGATGTTTATCGTTACGTACACGATGTTATTTTATTCATTCTCAACCAGTTTGAAGAAAGGTTTTATATTTCCTTGAAGGTAACACAATGACAGTGAGCATGTTAATATTAATCTATACATATAATAAAATTCTGAGTCGAATCTGTACATATGTAAATATTTTTTGGAAAATCTTTTTGAAATAGACTTTATTATCGATAAAGAGGCCGAATCTATAGTGTTTAGAATTTTTGTCTGTCTGTCTGTTACCGCATCACGGGAAAACCACTGGATAGATTTTGATGAAATTTGGTATGATGATAGTTGGTTATCCGTCAACATATAGGATACTTTTTACTGGGAGGAACGTTTTTTGTTTGTTTGACTGTTCCTTTGTTTGTATCGAATAAGCTCCGAAACTACTGAACCGATTTAGATGAAATTTGGTAAGAAGATAGTTTGAGACCCCGGGAAGAACATAGGATAGTTTTATCCCGAAAATCATCTTTTAAGGGGGTGAAAATGGGGATGAATGTTTGTATCGGGAAGTAACCTAGGGACGAACCCGAGCGAAGCGAGGGGGAGTCGCTAGTTAAAAATATAATAAGGAAAAATAATATATATACATATACACAGATGTAACAAAATATATTATATATAATAAACAAATAACTTGTTTTTAGTGAAAGAATTTTCTGAATCGGATCAGTAGTTTTAGAAATTATCCCCCTACAATCTACATACAAACTTACATACTTTACCTATTTACAATATTAGTTTAAATTACTGTAGAAGAACCCAATAAAATAAATAAATAAAAAATCTTTTATTCCATGCTAAGACAATTCATTTTCACTTGACAATATTCATTAATGTTAGCAATATGTATATTTTTTACACATTGTAGAACAAAAATAAGAAAAATTGGAGCGCACGGGACTCGAACTTAGGATCTCGTATTATAGCTCAAAATGCCTCAGACCCGATGCAGACGAGACGATAACACACGCAGTATGAACGTAATTACGATATTGCACCCGCATTGTTATTTAGAGATCTTTAGCATATTAGCATAGGCCGAAGGGCGTTACGTTTGTGTCGGACACGTTCAAGGGTAAAATGGGAAAGGTTTGCATGTTTCGAATTGTTTATGTATAAGGATACTAGCGACTCACCGTTTCTCTGCTGGAGCCTACCCTTGCTTTCGCGTAAAATAAAAAAAAAAACAACAAAAAAAAATTGACCCCGTGACCATGATTGCTGTCAAAGCTTTCAAAAAGTCGAAAACCAAAAATCTAAATGTTCTCAACTCTTCGAATAATCTCACTTTATATATACATAGATATAATAAAATTATAACGGATCGCTGTCTGCACATGGAAGATATTTAAGAAAAAACTATTATTGGAGGTGTTTATTATATTAACGCAAAAGAACCCAAAACAATGATTCTTAGAATTTTTGTGTTTGTCTGTGCGTTTGTTTCTCAGAAACGGCTTAACCGATTTGGGTGCGGTTTTCACTAATGTATTGTGGTAAGTTTTACGTAACATTTAGTGTTTGTTTTATTTCAATCGGTTTATAAATAAAAAAGTTATGTCAATTTAAAATTTCGTCAAAGAATTACCTAACGACGAACCCGAGAGAGAGGGTCAGTCGCCAGTAGTTAAATAAAAAATACTTTAATTTCTTCACAATCTCTTTAACGAGTTTGTAACTTGTAGAGAACCTGACTATATTATGTAATACTAAAGGCAATGCCTTGGAGATACAATTCCTATAATCACTACAGGTTACAGCTATATTTATAAGTTACAACTAACTTGTTTAACCTAAACAAGCCAAAAAAATGTTCAGAAGGAAAATTTACTCAATATGTTTCTATCTTTGGTGTGTATGTATGTTTATCCATACAGAGAAAAAGAAACAGTGATTAAAACGTTGTTACTGCTCGCCTACATCATCCCACTGCTGGGCAAAGGCCTCCTCTCTACATTTCCAAGTTTTGCGGTCTTTCGCAAGTATAGATAAATTTGGATCGAATTTGTCCAATTCATCTCGTCCAGCCCAGTCCCATTTAATTTTTCTGGCTTTTTTAGCCACGTTTTAATCATTTATCTTTAAAAAACTTAAAGAATACGCTTTTGACCGAGAAAGAACAGAACTCAGAATGAATGAGTTCAAGCTCGAAGGTTTCACTAATACTAAAGATTGAAGAATTTGACTATCCACCTTCTGGCACCATCATCATCAGATCAGATAAGCTCGATTGTCATCCAGATTTACATACTTACCTTTTATACAAAATTTCGAATCATTACGACGAAATGATAATTAAAATCGACTTTCACGATTTGATGTCATAAAATATAGTTAATTAAAAAATAAGCTGAAAAAAAAGTAGGCATTATAAAAAAAATGTACACCAGAAAAAATATGATACAAAAAAGTTCTATTGGAAATCGCTCAGTCGAGACAAAACTCTGAACAAAATGTTAGTAAAACTTTGACTTCTGCATAATTTTTACACAAATATTCATACAGACTTGACCCCTTACTTATTTATATGTACATACATATAAATGTAGAGCAAGAACATGAGAATATTTTCTTTACAATTACGTATATACAATTTAAAAGTACATAATAGTGGCCTTCGATGCCGGAAATTGTGATTAAAAACGATTGATAGCTCACCGGTTGAGTGTATAATCGCTTACTACATATTACGTTTCAACTACGTTTCTAATGCAATACCTATGTTAATGATTAGAACAAAGGTAATTTACACTGAGACTGCAAATACGCTGTAAATATGCACTAATACTAGCGACTTTTCCATGCTTCGCTTTTGTCTTTATATCCCATTAGTCAAGTAAGTATAAAACAAAGTCGCTTCCCGCTGTCTGTCTATCTCTATGTATACTTAGATCTTTAAAACTACGCAACGGATTTTGATGCGGTTTTTGTTAATAGATAGAGTGATTCAAGTGGAAGGTTTATATGTATAATACATGCATATTATAGCACAGAAAAGCCGAGAAATTCAAATATTTATAATTCATACTAACGGTTAAAACGTACCGAGGGAGGAACCCGAGGGAAACGAGAGTGAGTCGCTAGTACTAAATAAAATATCTATGTACTAAACATCCCAATCAATCCACATTTTACAATTACAGTGTGAAGGAGTAACAAACGTACACACAAACAAACTTTCGTATGTATAATAGTAGATATTTCCATTATAAATACGAAATGTGTCCAATCGGGTTCCAACATTAAGGATCAATCAAGCCAGTAGATTTAACTCTGTATCGTTTTGTCGTCAAAGTAACAAGTTTTATTACCGCATAGTATATTTTAGCCACTTCAGTTCCATAGTATAATGGCCTATGGTATTCTACTATGGGATAATGCAAGCTGCTGCCTGCTATAAATAAGATTTTTGCCTCAGAAAAAAAAATCTATTTGTAGAATTCATAAACTAGGCTCTAAGTTCTACGAAGTAAAAGGAGATTAAAATATTGTCTATTTCTTCTCAATACGATTTTCTCTTTTTTTTGTTTAGTATCTATTAACGAACTTTAGTGTTATTAATAAAAAAATTTGGAGACAGTCATCTATACTAATATTATAAAGAGGTAAAGTTTGTGAGTTTGTGACGTTGTAGGGGGTAATCTTTGGATCTACTGAACCGATTTAGATGAAATTTGGTAAGATAGTTTGAGACCCTGGGAACGACATGGGATACTTTTTATCCCGGAATCATCCCTTGAGGAGGTGAAAATGGGGATGACAGTTTGTATTGGGAAGCAGAAGATTAATATAGATAGGTAAATTCTATTCATATATTTCAATTTTTTCAATAATGTTTATGGTCCAATTTCGTATTGAAGGGAGACCCACTCCCAGCAGTGGGACGTTAAAAAAAGCTGAATACGTAAAGCAAGCATAGCCACAAACGTGAACTAGTTTAATCTATAAATAAATGCCGATCGTTGCAGAATACTCCATAACACCATTATGCCGATATTAAATTCCTCTGAAGGAGCGTGGGCGTTATTTCTCCCACGTCATACCTCTGGTGACCTTTCACGTATCGTATCCCTATAGAGCAAGAATAGAGTGTTAAAATTCAAAGTACTATTATAAATGTGTAAATTTGTATGTTTGTTACTCCTTTATGTGAAACGGCTAAACAGATTTGGATAAAATATAGTACACAGATAGACTATGATCTGGAGTAACATACAGGCTACTATTAGTGATAATATTCTTCCAAAGGTGGCGCTGCTTGTATATCCATACTTAATATTATAAATGTGAAAGTGTGTTTGTTTGTTTTTTTTTTGTTTTTCCTTCAGTCACCTCAAAACGGAGTGACGGATTGGCGTGATTTTTTGTGTAGAGATAGTTGGAGGGCTGGAGAGTGACATAGGCTACTTTTTACCGCGGGATATTATCTCATTCCCACGGGAAAACACGTTATAATTCAACCCAAAAAAATATGATCGGAGTTATTTGAAACTTGGTATTAATGCTCTTCAGAACAATTAAATAAATACGTGTTTTAGCGTTTTTCGAAATTCATCCCATAAGGGGGTAAAATAAGGCATGAAAGTTTGTGTGAAACCTAGGTACCCTTTTAAGAGTTTTTTTGTAGTTTTAGCGCGAGCGAAGCCGCGGGTTCTGCTAGTAAATATATAAACAATAATATCAACATTAATTAAGGATGATATGTAATTAGGTGAGTTATAATCAAATTGCTCAATAGATTTTATCTGTATTCATTCAAGAATGTTAGACATATAATGTTCATTATTAAAAAAATTGAACAAGTGCGAATCAGGCAATTTTAATTATCACTGATTGGATTATATGTTACTATATAAAGCTAAAGACAGGATGTCCCACTACTGCAATGTTCCATATACAAAATTGACCCATCAATTTTCACTTATAATATTGCTGATAACCCAAGAAATAAAGCATGATTTCTTTGCAAAATGGTTCTTTTGAAAAAACCTAAATATTTATTCGAACCATGATTACCATTTTGGTTTTCATTATTTAATATAAAAGAAACATAATTTACACTTAAAATATAAATAAAACGTTGAACAACTTTAAGTACACTCTTGCTCGGCTAACGGTACGTGTCCGATATGCACTAAGCAAGTTTCTTCCTTTAGAATTAGTCAGTTTATGGACTGGTTCTACATTACTTTATATTGTAGGGATGCGCAAGAAAATATAAAACAATTAATATTTAAAATCAATATCATTTGTACTTTTTAAATGAAAAAAAAGACGTGTGTGTGTACTTATGTACGCACGTAAGAAGTTATACTTCTTTGGCGTAACAGAACAAAAATAGCTAAAGATTTCATCCCGTATGTCACAACTCTCTGTTTATAAAAGGAATGATAAACTAATAAAAAATTGAAATTTTAATAACCCCCTACGCGAATTAATTGTCATTTAACGATTACATTGGCACGCGTGAAGCACTTAATCGAGTAATCGTACGCCAAAATGACTTACATCATTTTGGAAAAGAGCTGATACTCTTACACTGCTGGACCGATATTCACCAAACATAGCTAAGAATCACGGCAAGGAAACTGGCTTTCAAATGAAAAAAACCGCATCGAAATCGGTCCATCCGTTTGAGAGCAACGATGCCACACACAGACACATACACACACAGACAGACATCGACTTCAAACTTATAACACTCCTCTTTTTGCGTCGACGGTTAAAAATAATCAAATAAGGCATTTTACAATCATAATTATATAATATCATATACGAAAAGAATACAATATAATATATTTGTCAGACAATAACTCCGGTTACCATGGCAAAAAGCAGTTATCAGCTAACTTCATCATGTCGCTTTTTGGCTGTCGGTGTGCGCGCGCATCGTAAAAATTTTACTCTCATATTTTTTTCCAAACGTCCTAAAAGAAATATAACTTCAAAAACACTCATCACACCCACATACATACATATAACACAAACCAACAGCTCAATATGGCACCCTCGCTAACTAAACAGATAATTTTATATACTGACATTATTTGGGATTGGCACTGTATACCTTATTACCGTAATGCAGGTCGGCACCCTAGCAGGGCAACACAGACAACCGTATTATTTGTATTAATCATTTAAATTATTTATATTATATAATACTTGTGTTTTTCAACTACAATATGCATGTCTTTTTGAGATTTTTTTTTTATAATTTTACCACTTCTGACTCTCGAAAAAAGTAACTCTTTCATAAAAAAGCGAATATTTTCATATTTGGGGTGTTTCTTTTTCTAAATTTTTCCTCCAACCAGCTTTTAGTTGAAATAATCTCGATTATATATAGTTTATCGACTGGAATTTGACATTTGTCTTTTCATACCGCTAAGAACATCAAGTGTTCCACGGAAACCTGTTACAAGTTTGTTTAGCTGAACAAAACCGGGTGTGTGTCACTAGTTTTATAATGAAATTGTTTTTTTTAGAGAGAAATTAATATCATTAAAACCATATAAAGCTCACTAAAACGGTAACGGTAAATGGTTGGTAAATCGGCGTTTGAGGATGATCACCCAACATGCATTGCCCAAAACCCACTATCCTTGTGATCAAGGACAATGGATTTTGGGCAAGCATACGTAATACTATTGTATAGCCATATACTATTGCTGTTATCAGTAGGTACAATCTTTATCTTGTTATCACACCCATATATGTTAGAAGAGTATTTAATATCCACTTCAAAACGTTTGCATTACGAAATTCTGTCATGGAATGCTAACTGTAATATACTCGTATTTTGGTGGAACGTGTGCTAACTTTGACAGAAGCTTAGGTCCAGAATTAGGTTTTTAAGGAGACGGTTCCAGATTTTGCATTGTAAGTCGATTTTAAGTGATTCTTTTAAAGGAAACGCCCTATAATTCGATGATAGTTCAATGTAAAGGTTACATTTATCATTATTGTATAATGTTAATATTGTCCCGATATTTCGGCAGTGTTATAAGCGCCATGTTCACGGGTATACTGGAGACTACGAATGGATGTGTTTTTGTTATTGGTAGATATAATTTTATGGTACCATCGATCAAAAAAGTACTAGATACACAATCCCATGCAAAAGTTCTCTTAAAACTGTCACCAATTGTGTTTAGGTAATTATTCTAGTTGAAATAAATATACTACAATGTATATCGACCCTTAAATGCAATGCTTCAAGTTGACTTCACAAAAAAAAAATTAAAAGCCCGCTTAAATGTTCATATGAGCGCTCATTCGGTGAGGACATTTTTTGTCGCTGATTGTGTATCTAGTATTATTGATCTATCTATAAAACTCTTAAAAATACGTGAAAAACATGGCAAATTATATGCCGTTTTACAACATAAAATATATAAGGCGAATACAGTGTATCAACCTAATTTTGTTGTTTATTATTAACTACAGCTTAAAAATTATTCTTACCCGAACACATGATCGTCGTCATCCAACAGCTGATATTTTACTCCTCGCGACATCATTTTTTACAACACTTTGACACTTTGCCACTTTAAACTTTCATTATTTCACTTTCACTTCACCGCACTTATTTTTTAAAGTGTAGTTTATACTTCTTGTATTTTACTTCTAAGTAAAAAATATAGTATACAAATATTTATATGCTTTACCTACGTTCCAAAAAAGGCAATAAAAATATATCAATTATTACTTTATCGCGTTATTATATGTTCAAAGTTACGCTAACGATAGCACCTAATCAGTCGTTAATTTTTTACTTTTTAACGCTATCTGCGCAATGATAGCACAATATTAATCCTAAATAAAATTCGATCCCCATAAACGTTAGTCTATACATATAATAAAATAATAACAAAGCTAAATCTGAACACGAAATATTTATTAAAAACTAGCGGCTCACCCTCGCTTCGCTCGGGTTCGTCGCTAGGTACGTTTTAAGTAGATATAAATAGTTATTAGCCAGCGTTAGACTAATTTTTATTGTTAATAATTTACACAAATATTGATTGATTACGATACTAACGTCACTCAATTGTTTTGCCTTCCCGGAACCTCTCCACTAACACTTAAACTTTATGGTATGGTATTAAAGTTCAAATTGACTTTTAAGTATTATTACGAATCTTTTGTATGGGAGTATAGAAAAGTGTTGTTTTTAGCCTTTTTCAGGCAATTTTTTAAATTTTTCTCTCCGTAAGAACCATCCTCGTACTTCAAGGAATATTCTAAAAAAAGAATTAACGAAATCGGTTCAGCTGCTCTCGAGATTTGCGCTTACCAACACATTTAGCGATTCATTTTTATATTATAGAATAATGACTGTAACGTATTGTGTACCGAATAGAGAAAAAATGTTTCTAATTAATTACCTATACTATTTTACGTATAGTGTGTGGGCAGCCTTATTGCCAAACAACTTCGTTTCTAATGAAATCGTGCGCACAATAATATGTTATTAGTGTAGATTAAATATGATTATCAATAAATATAAAAATTATTTATTTCATACGACTGGACTCGGCACAACTTCAAACAGGTTTATATATTACACTTCTTTCGTCTAAATCCATACTAATATTATAAATGCGAAAGTAACTCTGTCCGTTTGTCCATTTGTTATGTGTTCACGCCTAAATCACAACCAATTTTAATGAATTTTGGTATAGATTATAGATGGGAATTTGGAGAAGGACATAGGCGACGACACCTTTGGCTCAGTTTGTAGTGACCATTCTTGCTGTGCCAGCGGTCACGGGTTCGTGTCCCGCTGGGGGCATTCATTTGTGTGATGAGCACGAATGTTTGTACTCCAGTCATGGGTGTTTATATTTATAATATGTGTGTATTTAAAGCTATATACTCGTATGGTAGTGTATCAACTACCTAGTATCCATAACACAGGCTTCGTAGCTTACCATGGAACTGGATGGTGCGCTGTGTTAATGTTCCAACATATTTTTAATTTTTATTACTTTTTGTCGCGAAAATGAAACTTGAAGAGGGTGAAATGGTACTATAAATAAATAATAATAATAAATGTTGGGACATTAACACACAACACCATCTAGTTCCATGGTAAGCTACGAGGCCTGTGTTATGGATACCAGATAGTTGATACACATATATAACTTTAAATAATATATATATATATATATATATATATATATATATATATATATATATATATATATATATATATATATATATATATATATAAATATAATTTTAAATTATGAAAGAACTATTTTTTTCTGTTAGAGACATAAAGATAAGTTAGGTACATATTATATATTATGGTAGGTACGTTAAATTTTCTCAAACTATCTTCTTGCCAAAATTCATCTAAATAGGTTCAATATTTCCAGAGATTTCCAGAGAAAACCTATCCTGGTTGTTTTTGAAGTCAGTCAAATTTAAACAATCGAATATAAATAAAAAAGCAATAAATTACCATATTTTAAAGTCGGCTAAATTCAATCGTGGGAAGTTAATCAGTACACTGCACGGCGAACGGCGCGGATACGACGGCTAGTGAAAGTGTTGCGCGACCAGAGGAGCGTTCACTTCAAGAAATTGCATTTAAATAACCATTTGATATTATGTGGCGCAATGAGACTGTTACGTAGGGATCGCGGGTTCGATGCCCGAATTGGTTAAACATTTGTATTGTTCATACAAAGTTTATGTTTCATTTAGTTAAAATAATCGATCTGGGGTTTTGTATCTTATGTGCCTATGTGAGGAAAGATTTTTTTGTTTGTTTTGTTTGTATAGAAAAGGCTCCGAAACTACTGAACCGATTTAGACGAAATTTGATAAGAAGATAGTTAGAGACCTTGGAAAGGACAGTATAGTTTATTGTCCCGGAAATCATTCCTTAAGGGGGTAAAAATTGGGATGAAAGCTTGTATGGGGAAGCAACCTAGGTACGAACCAGACCGAAGCGAGGGTGAGTCGCTAGCCCTTCTTTTGACCTCCTTTTATTACCAACAGTAGCCAATGTGCTACTCCAGGTCATAGCCTATCTGTGTAATAAATTTCATCCAAATCCGTCCAGCTGTTTCATTTTGAAAAAGTAGTAAACACACAGACAAACACAAAAACTTTCTCATACTTATCATATTATAGTAATCAGATAATATTGTAATTATTCCCTCTTTGTGCTCCTCGTAGAGTATCTCACTCACAAACTTTCATATTTATAAAATTGGCGTGTTATACTTAAGAATGAACCAACATGAAAAGATGCGTAAAAATACTTATTTTATATGATTTTTGTACAAATTAAATCTTTCATTTTTAATCTAATTGTTTTTTTTAAATCGTTAGGGCATACCGTATAAAGCCATACATACAAACATACGTTCTGTAAAAATAACAACGACGGCCTCACTCTTCAAAATCGGTTAAAGAGACAATGAAAAAAACAAATTATTATTTATATCAAAGACAATATGGTATGTTATTAAACAATATTGTATCAATAATAAGATACTTGAATCATGTGGTTTAGACTACGAACACGATCAGTTTAAATAGGTCGATCAGATTTTACGTCATCATGCTTTTATATTTAGAAAACGACTAGCGACTCACCCTCACTCCACTCGGGTTCGTCCCTAGGTGATTCTTTAAATTGACGTAACTTGTTTTATTTATGAATCGATTGAAATAAAACAAATACTAAATGTTAAGTGAAACTTACCACAATATATTAGCGAAAACCGCATTCAAATCGGTTGAGCCGTTACTGAGATTAGCGCACACAAACGCACAGACAAACGGACAAACAGAAAAACCGACAAACAGACAAAAAATTCCAAAAATCATTGTTTTGGGTTCTGTTGCGTGGCCATGTACAGATAGCGATCAATTACACTTGTCTTATATGTATTGATATAGATAACGGTTGATATCTATACTGATATTATAAAGATGAAAGTAACTGTCTGTTGCCTTTCCACGCTCGAACCGCTGAACAGATTTCGATAAAATTTAGCAACTACATAGATTCTGGGTATGGACATTGGCTACCCTTTATCCACGCCCCTTTACCATAATATGGTACTTTTTTCCTTTTTCTTTTTCATTTTATTTTACGTTTTTTTATTTTTCCGTATTCGATAAAATTAGAAAAGATAGTTTTAATTAAATTAATTTATTTCAAATCTTGCCATATAACTAAAAGTTTATCTTTTCTGTTTTCTATTGTCTATACATACTCGTATAATAGAATTCTAAGTGATTGTGAGTCGAATCTGTACATTAAATATTTTTTGTAAAATCTTATTGAAATAGTTATTTTTATCGATACAGAGGCCGAATCTATAGTTTTTTGAATATTCGCCTGTCGATCTTTCTAGGAAAGCGTCACGAGAAAACCACTGGACAGATTTTGATAAAATTTGGTATGATGATAGCTGATTATCCGGGTCAACATATAGGATACTTTTTATTGCGAGAAAATATATCATCTCTGAGAAATCTATACCAACCATTAAAACGTACCAAGGGACGAACCCGAGCGGGGCGAGGGCGAGTCGCTAGTCTACGATATATACAAATTCACCTGACACATTTAACTGCCAGTTTCTTCGCGATATTAATGTAAACAATGTATGAACAATAGAAATTATTAATACTATGTAAATAAGATATAAATGCAACAAGTAGATAAATCTAAAGGACGTAAGTTGCGTAGTTTTTAAAATTTACATATCTTACTACAGCTATGTACTGTGTTAGAATTATTCTAGTATTTAATATAATATGTTAGGGCATTAACACACATCATCATCTAGTTCCATGGTAAGCTACGAGGCTTGTGTTATGGATACCAGATAGTTGATACACTACACATATGTATATAACATTAAATACATCACATTATAAATATAAACACCCATAACTGGAGTACAAGCATTCGTGCTCATCACACAAATGAATGCCCCCAGCGGAACTCGAACCCGCGACCGCTGGCACAGCAAATATAAAGTACCTATTAGGCCTAAACTAAGTACTAGCTTATGCAGTTGCAGATCAAGAATCGAAGCTTACAATTGAATTGGCTTAGATCTTAACACATACAAATAATCATACCTACATACATACATCCAATTTGGATAGTCCCATATAAATTACAAAACAAAATTTCACCCAAAAAACGGAATAATTTACATAAATGTTTTTGTAAATTCAGATCAGTTCACCAAAAATTAGCAAATATTAATATGTTATTTTAAACACATTGCCTCGGTGATATAGTATTTTTAACTACATCGTGTGGACAATCCAAAAGTTTGGGTAAATCCATACAAGACACATAATATTGGCATACATTTATATTATCTACTAGCGACTCACCCTCGCTTTGCTCAGGTTCGTCTCTAGGTACGTTTTGACGCTTAGTATGGAATAGATTTTTTTTTTATATTTTTTTCGTGAATTTTAATAGTTATTCTGTTATTCGGAGTGCAGACAAATCCAACAAAACAAAGGCTATCAAAATCGGTCTAGCAGTTATCGAGTCATAAGTGTTGTAATAAACCCGACTTTGTTTTATATAATATACCTACTTGCGACTCACCATCGCTTCGCTCGGGTTCGCCCCTAGCTTGATTCCCAATACAAACTTTCATCCCCATTTTCACCCCTTTAAGGGATGATTTCCGGGATAAAAAGTATCCTATGTCCTTCCCAGTCTCATTTCTGACTTCTGATTTCTCATTGGCTGACTTCACATGTCTTTCGAAAAATTGCCAGGTTCTTTCAGACATGCAGGTTTTCTCACGATGCTATCCTTCACCGTAAGACAAGTAGTAATTATGTTGGAAATAATTCGCATATGTGATATTATTAGATATACTAGTGCCTACCAGGTTTCGAACCCGCTTCACTTAGTTCTCAAAGCGATCACTATACCACTGCCTTTAAGAGAAACCTGCTTGTTTTTAATTTAAGAATGCAGTAACGGTATTTTTATGGTATAAACATAAATATATATTATATAGCTAAGTCCTGTTTTGACCCAATGCTTTTGAAAGTAGGTTCCATTAAAGAGGATGTATCTAAAAATCGATAATAAATAATAATATGGCAACTTTCTCTCATCGCCATATTATATTTTGTAAACACTACGATGCTGTCTTCGATTTACTCGAATATTTAACATTTTAAATAAAACTATCTTTTTTGGATGTTTTCGCGGATTTATTTCGATTTTTGGTTCCCGACGTTTCGAATGCTTTTCCGTGATCATAATTGCTGTAAAGCATTCAAAACTTAGGGAACCAAAAATTAAAACAAATCCGCGACAAAATCGGATAATATAGTCTTATTTATACAAGCTTCAAGCTCATACAAATTTATTTTATTAGTCGCGATAACAGTGCGGTAATAGACAGACAGACAGACGACAGGCAGACAGACACAAATTCTAAAAAATATAGATTCGGCCTCTGTATCGATAATAATGTCTATTTCAACAAGATATGTATTCAAAAAAATATTTAATGTACACATTCGGTTTAGTTACAATTTTATTATATGTATAGATTACTTCGCACCTAAAGACCGTAGCCTGATCTTATATGGCCTATAAGCCTCCTTCAAATATTACTGGTAGAACCAGACACGGCTTTATAATATGTATTACTTTGTATCTATTAAATCTTTTTCGAAATGTAAATTCTAGTTAAACTCTTAAGCGAATGCAAATAAAAAACCAAAAGGTTAGAGAGCAAGAACAGTATTTTTTTATATTTAATAACTAAATACCTAAAAAAAATAGGACTTTGAATTAAAAAACAAAACAAAATATGAAATTTTTTTTGGTAATATATAAAATAATCTATCCCATGGGAACCGTACATATTATTAAAAGTAACCTATGTGCTAATCTAGACTATAATATTAATCTATCTCCGTGCCAAATTTCATCCAGATCCGTTCAGCCGTTCTGGCGTGATTGAGTAACAAACATCCAAACATCCATCTTAGCTTTCTCATTTACAATATTAGTAAGAAGTAAGATAAGATAAATACTTGAATTAAATAACCATATCTTCTACGAGTATATATAAAAAGGCAAAAACAAAACAGTTTTGTACATTTTCCTCCTCTGTCAAACGATTTTTTTTTTGGAAAAGGTTAGTTTTTTTTATGTAAAATAAAAAATATATAAGTATATGGTAAATTTTGTTTATGTAAGTACGTTTTCCTCAAAGTTTTAATAATGTTTATGCTCGTATTTCAACCATTGGGCCAGCACCAGTTAAAATAAATGCGAAACTACTTGAAGTGAAGCTGTAACTCCTAAAAAAATCAGTTAAATTATTAAGAAGATAGTACATATCTTTAATATTTTTTTTACTTAAGCTATATATATTATCGACGTACCTACCACTACTACCACATACCACGAGCGACACCACGCTCAAAAACTAGTGTAAGATATATTAAAAAAAACCCTAAACCCTGGGGTAAAACCGCGTATACGAGTTAAGATTTACCAAAGAAAATTCCAAGACAAAAGTGCACAAACAAGTTAAGTTACCACACAATATCCAACCATTTATTAGATAAACGCACTAGTTCAAACACACAGCAAAATAAATATATCGCAGTCTCACGTAATAATATTTTATATTCGCGTTGCAATCAAAATGAATTAAGCGTCCACTCACGCGTAATCGCGGCTTAGTACTGAGGTTAACTTCTTTAAGTGTACATAGTGATGTGATGGAATCGATTTTTATAATATCGATATCGAATAACTTGAGGAATTCCATGCGTGTAAAAAGAATGACGATAACTTGTGAAAAAACCAAAGAGATATGCAGAGATATCACTTAGCACTTTACTATTTCTGACTTTTCCCACAAGAAATATAGCATGAAGTATGTATGTATGAATACATAATAGCAAAATTAACATTATATCCTTAACGGCTAAGTAACTAAAGCATGTGTTTTTATTATCACTAATAAAAAAATATTATTTCCATCATGGTAAGACAAGTAGTAATTATGTTGAAAATAATTGGCTACCACTCTCTCCTAATATACGAGTATATTATGTTAGTAACTAGTAAAAAGTAAGTTACCTAATAGTAAATTAAATAATTGACGAATACGGAAATCATTTGTTGCGACGTGACTTATAACTCACTGCAACTATTAGAAGTAAAAGTTTTAGTTTCTGTAATAATCTTATGTAAGTAAAGTATGATTGTCTAGTCTACTCGAGTTTATTAAAAATCTATAATACTAGCGGTGCCATGTGAATTCCTTTGTTTTATATTCCATATACAGAGAGCGAGTTTTTGTGTGAATGTTTATTACTAACAAACACTGCTATTTGCAAATCATACTTATTCAAATAAACTTTTACACGTACTTTTGAAACGTCACTTTAACATTTTAAAATTTAAATTTAATGTCAGTATGTAAATCCATGAGGAATCTACAAGCAGGTTGAAAGGCAGTTCTGCTAAAAGACCCTAAGGGAAACTCAACAGTTGGTCTTTTAAAGTAATATATTTTGTTTACAATATTGCAATATGCAAGCTAATTAGAATCAGAAATTAGTTTTTAAATTAATTTCTTTCGAAAGTCTCACGTTTTACTGTTATATAAGATTTCAAAAACAAAATATATTCAGTAATAATATAAATAACGTAATGTGTTAAAAGAACAAACAAATTTTAAATAATACATTATCGATGAACTAAAATCGATTATTATTGCACATCACTAAGAATATTACCGGGCAATAAGACCACTTACGATGTCTACACGACCTTAAAAAGGAATTAAAGGAAATTCAACCATATCAAACACAATTAAAGCTCAAAATCGAGAAAATATATATATCTTATGTGATCAATTAATGTTGTTACCCTTAAAAATTTAAGTAGTCTATTGCACATTACTTTACTTACATACAAAGTCATATTCAATAAATATATTGACGAAAATACATACATACATATTTACTAAATTATTAAGACATAAATAATATATGAAAGTAACGGTTGTGTCAAGGCCTTATTTTGCTTTAGATAAACCTACGAAAACAACTCTGCTGTCATAATAAAGAAGGTCCTAACTAACAATTTCATCAAAAATGACTTACCTACATACAGATTCGGACACAGCTAAAAAAATGCTACTTGAAAGTCTTATTCATAACATAAAGCTCTAAAAGTCTTATGAATCCGGAGATACCATAACCATTTTCATCGTAACTACGTACAAACTACTATTAAGACAAAATTTCAAATATCTCGAAATCAACTTTGACGAAGTTGTGGCCTTCTTTTTTATGACAGCAGAACTAATTTTTACGGTTGTTTGCACGATACAATATCATACAATCATAAAAAAAAAATACTTGATGTATTGGACGTGCCAAAAACTACCTTTTAGTTAAAAACCAGGCTGCTACTGACTACATCGTGACAAAAAAAAACTATTTTAGCTTGACTCGGGACTGGAACCGAAAGCGTTATGATCTGCAGCCGTACATGTTAGCCACTGGACTAGACCAACGAGGTGTATAACAGCCTAAAGTATATAGCAAATATATTAGGGGAAAAAATTGTTATTGTACGCTTACGCAATATTTATAACCAACAAAAAACATTTACAAGCAATTTAGCAAGTGCAGGATAGCAAAATTAAATTGTAAAATTTATAATAAATATATAAATAAATAAATAATTATGAGAAATCATATCAGTATTATTTAAAACACAGGTGCCTAAGTCTCTGCGAGATAGGAAAATTGTGTTAATAGCAGGAAATGCGTTGTACATAAAATTATAATATTATTATAATTTAAATAATACTAGAGAGAAAAAATATTCACCACGTGCGGGCATCGAACTCGTGATTGTTGGCGCTTTAGCCATTACCAAAACGCGTACACCATTGTATTATATAGGTATGGCAATATTTTCTTTGAATTATATGAATATTATGTATCTTTTGGTGGGCGGATCTACTAAGTAACAAAAAGCCAAAAAAAAATTTTTTTCGATTTAACAATTTTAAAAATTGTAAGGTAGGTACTTCGGTGCCATTTCTTTTCTCTTCCAAATTATTGTATAATTTTGTGGGTAGACACTGTCTGAAACAACTATGACATTTGAGACGTCAAAAACTTAAGTCTCTCCTGTGACCATATTTGCTGTAAATTGTATATCATCCCAAACGCCGCGGAAAATATATTAATCATTTAAAACATTAAATATTCACGTAAATCTATGAATTATTCAAAAATAATATTGAACGAATATAATGAACGGACTACTTAAAACACACTGCGATTTAAAAAATAATTCTTTAATAAAAGTCATCAACTCATTTACAAGCCAGATTGAAACCAAGTCAAATTTTTACTGTTAATTCCCATATCCTATCTTTCGTTTTCCATACTAAATATTCACATTTAAAATAAGCTCTATACAAACTATTTCAAACTACTATCGCTAGAAAGGAGAACTACAGATTAGGATTCACCGTTAAACGATGAGTGGTTGATATCATACCAAAACTAATTTTCTCTTTACGTTTAAACCATGAATAGTATGTACATAAAAAATTTAGATAGAAAACAAACCCAAAATCGCCCCTTGTATTTTAGGTTTGTTTCCAATGTTTTAGTTCGTATGTAGATAATAATACTAAATGTATTTTTGTGTTGTTCCATAATAACATGTTCTTCATATGCATGAATTAAACAAATAATATTTATATTGTCAAAAGTCATCCAAACATAATTCAAAATCTAAACACAATTTCTTCCTAACAGCTAATGGTCATTCACATAGATTACTATCAAGCTGAACCTCGTGACGTGAGTAACTTAATGTCAACGAAACGTCAAAATTTTCTCTAAGAAAAAAGATATTGGTAGCTGATAGATAGTGTGTAAAATAAATTGAATGGGTTGGACTGGGAAAATGTACTATTCTCATTGTAACTCAATGTAGCCTAGGGTATAAAAATAATACTTTGGTGCCAATCGTTACTTAGAAAAATAGCAAAATGAGCTAAAGCTAATGCTTAGCATTAGAATGATTTCTTATACGTAGATACAAGACTTTACGCTCTTGCAGACTTGGATAGTCTACTAGTAATATACTCTTCATAACTCTTTGTATTCATACAGGGCTTTTGACTTAACTTTTTTTAATATTATATGCTTAATTTACCTCTAATATATATGAAAATCGATTAAGAGTTCTATGTACGGAAGTTGACAGGGACAAGAGAAGAGGACGACCAAAAAAAAGATGGATGGACTGTGTAGAAGAGGATATGGCTAGAAAGGGAGTAAGCAGGGAAATGACGAATGATAGAGTAGAATGGAAGAATAAAACATATTGCGCCGACCCCAAATAAAAATTGAGACACGGGCAAGATGAAGAAGAAGATATATGAAAATCGATTACGACATCTCTTCAGAAATATCGATATTGTTTCGATAAAAGCACTTATTATCGGAACATCCCTAATATAAAGATAGTTTTGAATTGCACTTACAGGTCAGGTTTGCCAGTTTCCAACATCTCTGTCGCGTCTCCTGCAAATAAAAAAAATGTCTTAAAAACATAAAAGGTAAAATTCACATTATAAGATAACTAGCGACTTACCCCGGTTCGCTCGGGTGCGTACCTAGATGACTTACAATTGTCGATAAAGTAACTTCATGGGCTTTTTTTCCGACTTCAATTACAAAAAAAATTCAAAGTGGTAGACGTAGACGCACAATTTGTTTGAGAATTAAGATAAGACTCTTAGTACTACGATTTTTTTAAGTAATTAAAATATTCAACCACATATAACCAGCAACCTACGAGTGAGAAAAATGGGGGGGGGGGGGGGGGGGGGGTCCGAGAAAACACTAGTTTTCATTCATATCCTAGAAGCGCCTCTAGCGGTAACTAACGCAAACAAAAACCGATGGAACTTAAATCTTCTACAAAAAACTTTATACTAAAACTACCTATGCTTACTTCTTAAACTGCCTCGGTGGTGTAGTGGCTAGCATGTACGGCTGCACACCCGGGGGTCCTGGGTTCGAGTCCCGGGTCGGGCCAAGTTTAGTTATTGAGTCTTTCTGTATAGGAAGTCACAGTAACAGCCCGGAGTTGGGAAGTTGGCGGTGTTTCACCCCCGTGCCTCGGAGAGCACGTAAAGCCGTCGGTCCTGCGCCTTAACTCTCACCGGTCGTGTCGAGCAATCGTCCCACCGGAGTATGAGAGTGACAGGAATAGAGAGTGCACGTTGTGCCTGCGCGTACACTTGTGCACTATAATATCTCCTGCGCAGTTGGCTAGTCTCAATGAGATTGGCCGCCGAGGCCGGAATCGGCCAGGAGAACATCATCATCATCATCATCATCACTTCTTAAACATCAACCCATAACATAAAATAACATACATACATACATATTTGTCTCATTTTCACACACTTTCCTTGCGGGATCGGAGAAAATGTCTTTTTCCAAACGATTTTTTTTCAAATAGGTACTTTAGCTTATTTAACAGAATAATTGTTTAGTCTCTTGGGATTTTCTCAGGAGAAGCGCATTCAGAAACAGTGGTGTCTCACAGACTGATAACAATAAGTACTTATTACACAACATATACAATAGGAAATATGCGTGTGATTTAAATTATCCGTATCGGTATGAATTTTTTTTTATACAAAATTTTAATTTTTTGGAGTTGGATATTTTCTTACAATTATATAACGACGTTAGTTATAATATAAAAAAATAAAAAAAACACGCATATTCTTTATTCAAGAGAATGATACTTAAAAATTCGCAATTGAATAAAGTACATGTCAGTTAGTATTTTGAGTTGGTGATACTAAAGCGAAACGATGACCGTCAAAAGAAATATTTTAAATATGTAAATCCTCCTTTGAAATATTGCTGATAAAAATGGCAAGTTTCATGGCAACAGCTAACCACAGATAAGTTATCAATCGCACTTTTGAATCTCATGCCGCGTGAAGCATCCTTTCATATACATATCTATTTAAGTACATCACATTTAATTTAAATATTGACTTATTATTTAAATTTACCGTACAAAAGTCTATATACATATACTAGCGACCCACCCTCGCTCCACTCGGGTTCTGCCTTACTTACGTTTTAACGTTTAGTATAGATTTCTCAGAAATGAGATAATTTCCCGCAACAAAAAGTATCCTATATGTTGACCCAGATCAGCTGAAGCAGAATCGGCTATCATCATACTAAATTTCATCAAAATCCGTCCAGTGGTTTTTCTGTGATGCGGTAACAGACAGACAGACAAAAAAAATCTAAAAACTATAGATTCGGCCTCTGTATCGATAATAATGTCTAATTCAATAAGATTTTCCAAAAAATATTTCATGTACAGATTCGGCTCAGTTAGAACTTTATTATATGTATAGATAAAGTATATTAAAGTTTCAGCTTATGCTTAGAAAAAATTGTCTGTCTGTGATTTTAAATTAGCTTACCCTTATTGAAGTCATTATTTTATGCCATGACAATATTTTGCTTATAACTCCACTTGCCTGTACCAGTTCAAAAAATAAGGAATAAAATGCAAAAAGATTTTTATAAATAGGACTGATAGTTCCAGAGATTAGAGTGAACAAGCAAACAAAAAATCAAAATAATAGCTTTATTATATAATAGCATAGATTAATAATAATATGTAGGGATGGTGATTCTCAAAAGGGCTTTTGATGAGTTTTTTTAATGTGTAAGCATTTAATTAAAAAAAACTAAGGAAGTTTCACTTCTTTTTTTAATGAATAAAATGATGTTTCAGCTTAATTGTTCATAATTATCATTACATTGTCTACCTTTAAAAAAACGTGACTAAAAGATGTTTTTTTTAAATGAATTTTAGTGTTTACACAACCCTACTTATCCCTAAGTAGCTTATATTTTATCAAACCAATAAGTTTATGGCATATGATTTAAATTAAGATAGTGACAATATATGTTATGATCTAATTATTTCTATGATATCCGAGTGTTTCTATGTCTTAATATTTTAGCAATTTTTACATAAATAGCCAAAATAATTCATAAAAAGCAAAAAAATTTTGGTCTACTTTTACTGGCATGCAACAGGTGTTATAAGGAGTAGCTTAAGCTATTTTAATTTTAGAAAAGGAATTAGGATTCCTCTCAAAAAAATTACAACATACCTAGGAACACAACTGAACAAAGGAAGGATTAGTCCCTAGTTGTGAATAAAAAATGTATACTATAATTTATAAATATTATATTTGTATATAAGCATATATTTTAATATATATTTCAATTGTAACTAGTTTTGCATGTCTATTAAAATACATAAATAAAAATTTTCTATTGCATGGAATTAATCAATATTTAAGAATTATTTGTACCACCAAAATAGAAAAGGTAATAAAATGTAGGATTTGTCATGTGTATGTAACAAGTATTTTGACAGAAATATATGTATGATCTCTACATTTTAATGAAATCAAGACTAGTTATAGCAGAAAGAAGCAATAGACACCTCTCTACTGACTGACGCACTCACTTACTCATAAGTAAAGGGGATAAAGAAAAGAATTATTGCTAGTAATCTGTGAATTGCCATAGCTTATTACTTATCTATATTATGCTATTATCTTTTAGAGGGCTGTACAAAAATTATTATATATCCATTTTTCAAAGGATGCATGTTTAATTTATAGAAGTGTTTATTAGTTTTTATATTTTTCTCATTCAACATCTCTATTTAGAAGTAATTATATAATTTCAATAATTCTATGTATTTAAAAGGTTTTCAATATTTGTTTAAAACTTTATGATAATAAATATAATAATAAAATATGTAAAACAAACTAGCCTACCAATATGTCATTTTCTTTGAATCTTTTATGTAAAAGTCTAGTGAATTTATGCACTTACTTGAAGCCATTGCATTGAACTGTCAAATGACTATCATGATCTTCAAAATTTTGAACCTGAAAAGGAATCGTATAAGTTTATTTTTAATTACATTTTTATCTAAGTTATGAGTAGTATTTCCGTTATAATAATAGT
Source organism: Brenthis hecate (assembly GCA_951806755.1). Taxonomy (NCBI): domain Eukaryota; kingdom Metazoa; phylum Arthropoda; class Insecta; order Lepidoptera; family Nymphalidae; genus Brenthis; species Brenthis hecate. Next base: position 375,165 of record OX638282.1, on the reverse strand, counting down.
TGTATACGTTTTTAACGTTCAAGTAATACCCAACAATATACTCATTCATTCATACATTTAAATATTTTTGATAGTTAAATGAAAAAGTAAATAAATAGAAAAAATAAACATGATTAAAAAAACCTTCTAGCATCAACTTTTACTTTCAAACCGGAATATTTTATTGACAATTTATGAATAATCTGTCAAATTGTGAAAGTGTATATATAGTTTTAAAAACAAATTATAACAACAGGAGAAACTTACGTAGCTGATCTATCAATGTTATTGAACTTTAAATAGAACACAAACACAGCACAAACGTTAATAAATCGCGTAAAAGATAATTTTTTAATAACACTCCCACCGTTTTTATTTCACAAACAAAGGACAGCATTAAAACTTTTCTAATTATACGGAAGGAAAGAAAAAATTAGTCAATTTAACAATATACATCATTGTATAATATGATAACCGAAAAGTAATTCAATATTCATTAGAATTAGATACGAATACAATGGTTTGATCATTGATGTCATTGTGTATTTGTCATTTGACAATTGACATAACGTAAATGTCTAAAGTCAGCTGTCGGAAGCGTTTGGATTTTGTACAACACAATTTTTAATAATTTAAATTAGCGTTTTGAAATATAATAACAACATATCAAAATATTAATTAAAAAATTAAAAACATAAAACTTCGCATGAAATCATAAGAATATATGAACTACTAATACCGTAATTATTCCACGAGCTATAATTTATCGTTAACTAGCCACATAACTTTGATGTGATTCTTGATCTTTATTTAGGTTTTCGTGTAAAATTGATATTTGTATTAAAGTTATCTACAGAAGAAGAGCATATAATCCCAGAATATGATAGAAAACATACTATTTATCGATATATTTTTTGTATTATTGTAATTTTATTTAATCGATTATAATCGACTTATAGTAGATACACCATTTATAAATGAATGGAGCATCACTAGTTGCTTGGCAATTTCCATTATCAATTTGTCAAATGATTTGTTGACGCATGAATAGTTTTGAGTTTTGGGTGCAGTTTCCGGATTTAAGCCATTTGAGTTTATTTTAGTTAATAATTTAATTTGTTTATAATTATAATGTCCGGCCAAAATGTAAACGTGTGCGATATCGGGGATGAAGTAAAAGAAGTCTTGAAAAAGTTTCGTTTTCAGAAACATACTTCTAACAGCGCTTTAATATTGAAGGTACATTTATACATACATTATTTTTTAATTTACATTATAATAATTTGTTTGTTATAGATTCATGATCTAAGATAAATATAAATGTTAACCTTACTGGTTTTATTTCAACTTTTTAATTAGAATCTTTTAATATGTATTATCAATTTAAGTACTTTGGATTTTATTTTGGATTTAAATAGGTATTTAGGTGATTCATTAACAATTATTTGTCACACCAAATCAATTTGGTAATTCGATATGACAACATTTTATGTAATTCTTTATCTGATCTTCTTTATCATTAGATATAAATATTCATTATTACAAACTTGAAAAAGTATAAAAATATTGCTGTTATTGTTTTATTGCTTAATTTTTTTAAGAATAAATATTATATTAATAGTCTGAGTGGAGGAAAACTTTAAGAATTACATATCACATTAAATTAATTTGGTCCCAAAGATGGATACAACCATATAAGGTTATATAATATGCACACAGCAAATATTTATTTATACATATTATAATAAAATTCTAACTGAACCGAATCTGTACATTAAATATTTTTTGGAAAATCTTATTGAAATAGTCATTATTATCTATAGTTTTTAGAATTTTTGTCTGTCTGTCTGTTACCGCATCACAGAAAATGCACTGGAGGGATTTTGATGAAATTTGCTATGGTGATAGCTGGTTATCCGGGTCAACATATAGGATACTTTTTACTGCGTGAAAATATCCCATCTTTGAGAAATCTATACTAAACGTTAAAATGTAAGTAGGGACGAACCCGAGCGAAGCGAGCTTGAAATACAAAAATTATGATCTTTCTAATGCTTTGAGTGTGATAAAATAGCTATTAATTTTTTGAATTATTATGAGTATCGGGTTATAGGAGTCGGAAAGAGAAAGCACAAAATGAATCAGGCTGAAAGGCTATTTTTAAGGCGACCAACAGCAGTAACACTTAGGTGTTATATGTATAGTTTTGTTTTGACTAAACAATATTACAAAAACTAACTTTTTACTCTTTAATATTCCAGGTTAATAGAGAAAAACAGGCGCTGGAAGTAGATGAAGAGTTAGAGAATGTCGAGTTAGAGGAGCTCCAGGATATTTTGCCCTCGCACCAACCTAGGTTTATTGTGTATAGGTATGCCAATTTCAATATATTGTTATTCTTTATGCCGAGAGTCCTATCTGTAGCTTGCATGTCAATTGTTCAAAATTTTAATGATTTTTTTTTTATTGCAATTAACATGTATATATGTATTGGAAAAATTAAAATAAAAAATATATTATAAATAGATACAGAAAGTACTTATATTAAATTATTAGAAAGACTCTTGCAATATAAACAGCTTGACTGATATACAGGAGATATATCTGTATGTACAGATATTGTTGCCTTAGTGTTCATTTTTTCTAACTTATACATACTTGTTTTACTTTACAGTAGAGTTGTTCCTCTAATTTAAAAACAAAGCTTTTTTTCTAAATTTTATATACATGTATAGATAAAATACATTTTTACAGCTTTAAAATTAACAATTCTTTATTAATAACTCTTGGTTTACCAAGTTTTAGTGTTTAGTTGTTTGGATAAATAAGCACGGAAACCACCATATGATTATGACAATTTTACAGCAAATATAATGTTTGCGAGGTTGATTGTAAATTGAGTTATTTATTAAAATTTCATATTTAACATTATAAATAATGTTTCGAATGCTTCACAGCGCACATAGTCACGAAAGACTAAAGTTTTAGACGTCTCAAAGGCATTATATAGTTGTTATGTCTCTAACTACCTGCCTACTAACAAAAGAAAAAATTCCGAAAAGATCGTTTTATTTAAAATGTCAAATATTCGGGTAAATCTAAGAAAGTATAATTATTAGTAGGTTGGGGGTTATAAACAATGAAGAATCTTATTCTTGATTAATAATGTTTCAGTTACAAAATGGAGCATAACGATGGACGGACTTCCTTCCCAATGTGCTTCATCTTCTATACGCCACGAGATGCTCATATGGAACTTCAGGTACAAAATCTTCTTACAGCAGATCCCATTACCCTATGTTTTGATGGGTTTTCTTACTACAGATAGATATTTGACATAAGTTCCATAAATATTTTGTCAAATACCTATCTTTTATAAGGAGTACCATTGATAAACAGGTTATTAGTATTTAACTTTAATTGGTTGATAAACAAAAAAGCAGTCATGAGGACCGCCGACAGAAGTGAAAACTTAAAACTATAAAAAAGCTTAAAAAAATTTAAAACCGTCTTCCAGGCACTACAATGTAAAAAAAAACTAAACAGAGGTTTTCATTTAGAATATATACCTAATCAGATATTTTCGAAGTCGGTGCCAGCCGATGCAAAGCAAATCTAATATATTTCGATACGTAAAATACATATTTACCTATTAGATATTCATATCTTAAAATATTGTCGGCTGGCACCGACTTCGAAAATATCTGATTAGGTATCTATTCTAAATGAAAACATCCGTTTAGTTATTTTTTACATTTTAGTGCCTGGAAGTCGGTTTCTATTATTTATTTTTTAAGTTTTTATTTTTTCCACTTTTAGTGTAGAAGAAGAAAGTTTTTTAATAACATATTCGATTAAACAATTTATTTAAAAAATATATTTATTGTTGATTTTTTAAAAAACCGCTCGACCGATTTTGATAAAATTTATATGGGACCACCTGGGAAGTATACGCTTTGTAACAATTTTTTTTTCTAATCGGTTCAGGCGTTTTAGAGTAATCGGTGAACATACATAAAAAAAGAAAAAAAAAAAGATTCCGACGAATTGAGAACCTCCTTTTTTTGGGAAGTCGGTTAATAAACAGTTGTTTTTTTTGTATTATATTCAAATTAATTGTTTGATCTTAAATTAAAGCTGTTTACAATTATCTGGTCTAAACATCTGTCGGCACTCCGGGTGTTAGCGTTAACACGTCACGTGACCATATCGATGACGACTTACACGAATTTACCCCCCATCTAAAAAAACCTGCCTATAGAAATTTTCACACCAAAAAAAAAACAAAGCGTGATATTTATTTTCATTGTAATGCAAATCTAAATCTAATTATCTAGTTTTTAAGCTTAAAATAAAATTAAAATATCTTTAATTCTCTGACAAACAAACTGCCACAACTAGGCCAGCGTGGTGGATTATGGCCTGATCATACTCCTATTGAAGGCGTGCCCACGCCCAGCAGTGGGTCTTTAAAAGGGATGAACAGAATATTAATAGGATCATATATTACTTCCAGGTAATGTACGCAGGCACTCAACGTGCGCTGGCAGCGGCCGTCGGTGCGCCGCGCCTTCTGGAGGTGAGGGAGATAGACGAACTGACAAACGAGTGGCTCAATGAAAAACTACGTAAATAAACACATGTACATACATACATACTGCCAGATGTGTTTGTGTAAGTTATAGTTGATGCATGTTATGTATAGGTTATATACAGGGTGGAGTCTTTTTTTAAGTTGAAGTCGTCGAAAAATCTGTATTTATTGTTATTTTTTTTGACAAAATTTGTTTTGTTTATTAATAATATATATTATATAATATTACGTATTTCAAAGCAAAATCAGATTAATTAGAACCTTTTTTTTTTTGCTTTTAAAATTGTATGCAAATAATTTTACATTTGTATCGATTTTTTTTTCTATGCGGTTTCTATTCTAACATGGCATTGGCTACCCGCCGCCATTTTATTTATTTTTCAAAGTAACGGCGCACAATGACAGAAGTATGTGCGTATAGAGGTCACTTAAATAAACAAAAAATAGATCTGTATAGTTCTGTAAAGTGTCAAGTTTCAGAGATATTTTCAAGCAAAGATCACTTACATGACAAATGTGGTTAGTATTAATTGAATACATCTATATACATATAATATACATTTTCAATTAATTCCTTTTTAATTATTATCGTTTGGTTCTTGTGAAGATTTTTACCTTTATATATCTTGGCAGAACATTTTTTTCTTTTATATTTTATATATTTGTCTTCTGTTCATATAATTATGTATATTATATACCAGTTTTATTGTGCGCTGCAAAAGAAATAAAATGGCTAGAGGTTCGTAGTGCCATAAAGATTTCATTCTCTTTGTTACGTTATTATATTATTTTATATAACAGTATTAAATGCACGGCAGTGACAGTTTATGGTAACGCGGTCGCTTGGCAAACAGAGTGTAGTAGGTTCAAATCCCGGGTCTCCCACGTCTGATATTCTCATGTGCGAATCATTTCTAACTTGATTACCACTTGTCTTATGATGAAAGAAAACATGGTGAGGAAACCTGCATGTCTGAGAGAACCTAGCAAGTTGTCTGCAGATATGCTCAGTTCCCACGCACTCGGCCGGCGGGGGACTGTGGCCTGATCCCACTCGTATTAATGACAGGCCCACCCCCAGCATGGGACGTTAAAAAAGCTGCATGCATGCAATGTCTCGAAATTACAAGTATTATAATGTTAATAATATATGATGAAGTATTTTAATTACTTACCAAAATATCCATCCTGTATGTAATAATATATTAAAAAAAACATAATATTTGCCTTCTGCTAGTTTGAAGTACCGTAATAAAAATATAGTTATTATTAATGCCTAATCTCAGACTAAAGAATAATATGGACAAAGTGTCATAGAACTAAACATGAAGCCAAATAATAATGTTTTAAGGATGCAAATGATATTTCGTTTATTGAGTGATATGTAAAAAAAATTGCTAACGGTTTTTAATATAATAGTTTTTTTTAAATAACACTATATTTTCGGATTTTTTTCGCGGATTTACTTTGATTTTTGGTTTCCGACATGTCGAATGCTTTACAGCAATCATGGTCGCGGGAGAGACTTAAATTTTAAACGTCTTAAAGGTATTATGTAGTTGTTACAGACAGCCTACCAAAAGTCAAAATAAATGCGCGGAAAAAATTCGAAAAGATAGTTTTCTTTAAAATGTCAAATATTCGCGTAAATCTAAAAAAGTTTCTTTTTTAATAAACTATTATTATGCAACTACAACTAATGGTTAAAAAAAAACAAAAGAATATGGTATTATTTTTCTCAAAAATTGTTTTTAAGAACGATAAAATTTTCCTTATTCTTTAAACCAAGTAAATGATCTGTATGACAAAATCGAGATTAGTAGCACTGTTTATAAACAGCAATCACGCTACTTTTGACTTTGACGTTTATTTTGGCGGGCTCCGTCTATATAATTTTTTAATCTGAGTGTCAAGTAGGTAAATGCTGTTTCAAAAGAGTATATTGTGTATATTATAATAAAATGTATATGTAGTATTAATTTTTTTTAACACTATGAGATTTAAATATATAATATATAAAATATTATATGGTAAAATCATAGACGTAGAGTATGGACTGAGTACTGTCATGGCATTGACAACTCTAGAAAGAGAGAATGCAAACGTGCGGCCAATATCCGTCTTTTATTCAATTTGAATTTTTAAATGGAATGTAAAAAATTATAATATTATTGAAAATTACAAAATTATAATGGAATGTAAATTCGTTATAAATATCTACCTTCGTTAATCGTATATCAATGAATACAGAAGACTTTTGGCCGCACATTCGTTTTGTCTCTGTCGCGCCTTTTCGCCATTTTTAGCTGACGGCTGGCAAAGAAACGGCCCACTCTCTATCTCTATGAGTAAAATGCAGTTCTTTTTTTAAATCTATGAAAAACTATACATTGCCATTAGAATTATGTATATAGATGAGAATAAGTAATAACTTACTTATCATAATTTATATTATAAAGCTAAATTATGCCAAAATGCAAAATATGCAATACTTTTCAAGGATTTAGGTTATATAGGATGTTTTAGGAATGCTAAAATGGTTTAAATAAAACTATTTTTTATTTAGATTTTTGGTTCTGTAACTATTTTTTATTTAGATACTTCAGTGCCATTTTGAAATTTTTCGTAACATTCACATTTGCATTCGAAACGTCGGGAACTTAAAGTTAAAATTAATCCGCGAAAATGTCCGAAAAGATAGTTTTATTTAAAATGTCAAATATTCACGTAAATCTAAGAAAGTATTATGCTAAAATATTTTTTATTTATATATAAGTAAGTTTATTTATGAAGTGGATGTGTTATGTCAGATTATGTGTAATAAAAGATTCAAAAAAAAGATCGAACTAATGGAATGAGATCAGTAATAGTGAGAATATATCATTGGTAAAAACATATTCTATTTGTATACTATATTGATATACAAAAATTCAAGATACACAATTAGCGTCTCAAAAGTGTCCTCAAAAAATGCACAATTCGAAATTGAATTGCGCATTTTTCAAATCTCTTTCGTTCATTGCTTTTAAGATGACAAAATTAAAACGCACGTTGTTTCGTTCGAAAAGTACTCTACGTGGTGTGCGTAAGTTCGAATTTGTGTTTAGACAATAATTATAACTTTTGACAATTTTATTCTTTGGTTTGACTTAACGTCACATGTCGACGTCACTTTTTGAAGAGTTATTTGTTAGAAAATGTGTATCTATGTTATTATGTATCAATGGTATACTAATAATATGGTTTTTCCATTATGGATTTAGTTACTCTTTTATGATTATATTATAATGTGCTAAAAAACAAAAAGTTAAAAAAAAAGTAATATAAAGAGCGTATGAACCAAATATAAATTTTATATTAATAAGTGTCTCGAATGGCATTGCACATTAAAAGTTAAATAATGCATTTTAGTATAATAAAAAGTAATTATAAACAAAGAATTTGTAATATTGTATCAGTATTGAGTGTTACTGGCAGAGTTAATTGTGAAACGAATATTTTTTTCAAAATCGATATTAAACAAACGACATTAATATGAGTATCTAAATATACACCCTGTATAGCAAAGTTTATCCACAGTCTACGGATCCATACGGTCGTCTAATGAAGGCGTCTAGACAGGGGAATCGTAAGTGAGGAGACGCACCCGACTGGCGTACGTACTTTGTATGACACTCGGGAGACTGCTTTAGGGTTAGTTTATATAAAAGTTTTACTATATATAACTTGCAACGAAATAAAACTACAGTGTTTTAGTTCCAAACCGTTCGCCATGGTTTTTATAAACCCTTCCTTTTGATAGAATTTCTGCATGGATTTTTTTATGCTGTGGTAAAACATTCACCTGGCGTGGCAGGGGACTGTCATGTCAGAGAGATTTTGCTATTTCTTGTCATTTTGCTTATTAACTTAAATTTACGAACTAATTTTTGCCCGCAGTTGCGCTTGCCTGATACATAAATAAAAATTTCGCACGTAAAATATTTTTTAGTATCAATTGAACAGATATTTCAATGTTTATAGTTGCATATACATATAAAAATTCATACAAAAAATATTTGTCTGACAAAAAAATTTTCAAGCACTTAACAGGGTAGTCTATATAATCATAATTTATTAAATAAATTAACTTTTAGTAGCTCTTTTCCTTCAGTTACCTAAGCGTTATAATAAAAAAAGTTTTTTTATTGTAAGAGTATCTTTTTAAGTAGCCCATACTTTATGAATTAGACTGTTAGAGCTAGATTTCATAAAAGAAGAAATTTAAGGTAAAATGTGGAGAGTCTATTATATTCTTTGATGTGCCAGGGGACTGATGTATTGAGAGTTTTTATTTTAATATTTCTCGAAATTTGTAACAATAGTAACGAGTAACGATATTGTTAATTTTCCATAGAACAGTAATTACAATTTTTCATATAAACTTCTGCCTCCTGTTTTAAACATCTAAGGGCCTCTACCCACGATAATTTTAATGTTTCACGAGTGCGATAAGAATGCAAGTTAACTGCGTTTTCTAAGTTTATTAGTGACACGCGCGTTTACGAAACATTGTATCCATAGGCACTTAGGGAATGAATTTAATGAAAGATTTCTTTAAGTATTATTTTATTAACTAATAAAAGCTGTCAAATATGTTAGACCTTATTTATTTTTCATATTTTTATTTCTATGTAGCGGGTATGGAGTATAACTACGACCATATCTGGCCTATTATATTCACCGCATATTAAACTAAAGTAACCCACTAAACTCTGCCGCTGTTATGAACTGCAGGATTTGTTTAGAGGTAACACTCCATAATCTCATATGGGTATAGAATTTTTTTCCCGACCCACAAGAGGTCCACACTACGCCAGAAGATGGAGTGGCATTTCATCTACCTCCATACGTTTTCTGTATGTGTCACTCAGTCCTATGTTGAACATGTGGTTGTTTAAGCAGCCAGGGTCCTGTGAGAACTCTTTCTAGTAGGCGTAATGTTAGTCACTAGATCCAATATGTTCCGAGGTTTTATTATTTAGATATATTATACATCTCTAGTAATTTGCATATATTAGTGTTATATTAAAGAGACATTTGTATGTTTTTTGTATGTTTGTTCGCACGATGCATTTTTTATGGAACATGACATTTTTATAGTGATGTAAGCATTTATAGTGTATATTAGTTTTAAGAAAACACGCTTGTGAGTTTTGATATATTTTATTTATAACAATATTTTGTGTATATCTGATTGTAACAATAAACTATACAAGAATATAGACATTTTTATTATATATTGACTCTTCAATCCTTATAAATAGTTTTTAAAAATAAAAGAACTTGGCCATTTTGTGCTTTACTTGTATTTTTAACTAATAATATTCTTAATGATTTTTTTTAGTCGTCACAGATTATTTCTCAACAGTTTTCTTAATTTGTATAATAAAATTTGATTTGGTATAATTTCAGTGACCCAGTGGTATTAAATAAGTTGGCTCTACTGGCAGCAGTTGTCTCTACTGGTAGGCCTGACTGTCAGATATAATTTTTTTTTTATTTAATCATTTATTTCAGGCAATATTTACAAAAAGATCTTAAATATGTAAACAGAGGCCCATAACATATATACCTTAAAATATATAAATTTTAAAACTTAAAAAGTTATTGATATCTGAAAAAATGGGAGAGTTTATCGGCTATTGATAGGTCTAGAGAAGTGTCCGAGCAAAGCGACGGAAAGTCGCTAGTTTTTCATTTAATATTCACTGAAATGTGTGTGGCATAACAAAAATAAACTAACGTATTATATGGAATAAATAAAATTATAAAAATATTTTATTTAACTAACACGAAGCTAGACTTCGTTAACAAATTTAATATACGTACATTATCTACAATACAATAAACCTACTATTAAATGCTCAATCGTCATTCAACAGATAAGAGTTACTTAAACGTAAATTCGTTAGTGGCTATATACCTTGCCTGCAAAAAAAAAAAAATAATTTAGATTTTTCACTTTACTTGTGCTATAAGACATTGTTTCTTGATAAATTTCATGATTTATGATATGATGATAGATCAACGTAAAGTACACTATAGATTTTGATTACCTTGCGAATGTCAAACAAATATGTGGTATAATCGGTCGAATCTTTTATTTGCGTTGACTTAGAAGTTAGATTTTTTCACATCTCCAAGGGATTGCAGACCACAGTATTTGATATTAATTTCAACTTGATAAATTCACGCGTTCCTGGGAAGAAAGGTTTCGACAGACTGATAGGCAGACGGACGGACAACGAAGTGATCCTATAAGGGTTCCTTTTAAGGTGCGGGTCCCTAAAACAGGGCCTTAATAGATCAGGAACCCTCGAAATTATTTCAGCGTGTTTTAAAACCTAATCAAATTTAATGCCCATGAGTTTAGCAGTCAAAGTACTACATTCCTTTAGATCTATGCCTTGCTTCATCATATCTGAGTAGAGCAGTTCCGCCAACGTCTCATACCCGCACTTCTCCGCCAGTACTTGCGACGTGATTGCCGTGAACACCGTGCAAGCAGCCTTTATATCAAATGCCTTGCACATTTGTTCTCTGTAATTGAAAATTATAGTCTGTTATTATAAATTCGAGTAAGTGTATGTTTGTTTCTCTTTCACGCAGAAACGGTTGGAATAATTTTGATGTTTAGTGCTCAGACAAACGACGAAACTTTGTTTATGCCAAACATCGAAATCTCTTTTTAAATGTAGTAAAGGGTTTTTAGTATGATAAGGTTACAAACAGACGGATAGAGTTACTTTCACATTTATAATATTAGTATTGCAATTGTTAACCGACTTCCAAAAAGGAGGAGGCTCTCAATACGTCGGATTTTTTTCTTTTTTGCTCGAAGACGCCTGAACCGATGTGGAAATATTTTTTTGTTTCGAAGGGTATATTTCCCAGGTGATCCCATATAAATTTTTATCGAAATCGGTCGAGCGGTTTTTAAAAAAATCAATAATAAATTATGTTTTAAAATAAATCGCTTAATCAAATATGTTATTAAAAAACTTTCTTCTTACTAATTACCTTCTTATTACGTCTACACTAAAAATGGAAAAACAAAAACTAAAAAAACCGACTTCCAGGCACTAAAATGTAAGAAATAACTAAACCGAGGTTTTTATTTAGAAATTAAAATAGATACCTATTCAGATATTTTCGAAGTCAGTGCCAGCCTACAATATTTTAAGATATGAATATCCAATACGTAAATATGATTTGGTATGAACTCGAATTATAGTTAAATATTACACGTCAATCTGTGATTTATTTTACGTATCGAAATATATTAGATTTGCTTTGTATCGGCTGGCACCAACTTCGAAATATACTTTCACTCTGCCTTTTGAATCCAAAGGAGAAATAAAAAAAAAACATTTACCTGGCACCTATTAATCTGGCTCCAATATTCTGTCCCCTGTGTTCTGGCAGCACTGTCAGTCCACTGGACGTCAAATATTTATCCACACCGTAATGCTCGAATACATCAACTAGTTTCTCTGCCGCTACTAATGTCTTGAGTAATTTCTTCCATTGCTCTCCCTTTACCTGTAAATAATATTTTTTAGATCGATTAAAGAATGTCATGAATTCCACTAATTTCAGTTTCAATTGTATGTGACGTCCATATAAAGGATACCCTTTATTACTGTTGTAGTGCGAAATTATGTATATCTTGATATTATTTTGACTAAGAAGGAAGGTCTATCTATCTATATTGCAAGATTAATGAGAACTCCCAAATTTTAATATTATTACAATATTAAAGAATTTTTCCCATATAAAAAATGGGTTGTCAATAAATAGCTAATCCACTCGTTATTATCTGTTTTTGATTCCTGCTGAATATAAACGAAGGATTTTTTTAAATTAATTTACAGCACTGCATCACGTGATGCAGTGCTGTAAATTAATTAAAAAAAATCAGGTATCTAATGCTGTATAAAAATGAAACTAAGCGAGTTACAGACACATGATAACCAACAAATTATAGAAGGTGCTACTGGATGTGACGTTTAATGTTTCTTGTTACGTTTACATTTAATAACATTACATTTTATGTCTGTATTTTACAAATAAGAATCTCTCTGAAATTTTTACCAGTTCTTATGTGATCAGACCTGATAAGAACTGGCAAGAAAATTCTTTCCGAAAATCTTCCGAAAAAAGCTAAAATTATGCCAAATAATTGTCTTATATCATTACCGTCTCTATATCCTCTTCTTCATCATCTTTACATTTGATATACAGAATATTAAAACCGACTAACTCTTTGGGCTCGCCGTCCTCTTCAGTGAAACAAGAAATGCAAATCTTCTGTGAACAAAACTCTGTCCAGTTTTTTCGTATCGTTTTTATTGATTCTTTATCTTTTGGGATATCTGTAATTACAAATTATTATGATGATTATTTATAACATATGGGAGACTTTACCCTCGCTTGCCCAACCTTGCTTTACCCAAGTGAAAGGGCACCCATTGGGTGCATCTATGTATGTTACTCCAGGTGTATGTGTACAAAATTTCATTCAAATCTGTCCTGCTGTTGGAGCATTAAGGGGTAAGAAATAAACATACATATAAATATTTTTATTGTAGTCTGATTAATATTGCTTTAAATAAAATTAGATACTACGAGTATTTGTCTAATTTACAACGTTTTCTTTTATTCGTCTATATGCCCTCGCCATAACTGAGAATACTTTTGATCAAGGCTTTAGTGCGCTTTCACAAGCATAACAAGAAATTTCTCTCATCGAAATTGAATATCATCACCTAAGACTTGACACAGTGGCTCATCTCGTAAGAACGTCTCCTGCATCAGGTCGAGACACCGCTCTCTGTCCGACTCGGCCATGTCCCGTATCTGGTACCTGAAGAAAAGAAGATCTTACGTCTAATTTAATCGAACTATTATTATAAATGCGGAAGTTTGTTTGTGTGTATGTTTATTACTCCTTCATATTCAAAGGGCTAGACAGTTTTTGATTAAATTTAGTACCTACACAGGTAGAATATGAACTGGAGCAACATCATGTCCTCCTGACCGATTTCAGTCACGGCAGCTATCTGACTGAGACAAGTGCATTTGCGCAGGAGATATTATAGTGCACAAATATAAATGCTACTAATAAACTTCGGCAGTAAAGACGATTCGACAGGACCAGTAAGAGACCCGCCCGGTCTTTCTAGTATCTTACGACCCGTGCTCTCCGAGTCATGGAAGTGCAACACCGCCAACTTCCCAACTCTAGGCTGTAAATGAGAATTTGTTGACAGAAAAACTCAATAATTATACTTGACCCTACCCGGCATTCGAAGCCAGAACCTCCAAATCTAACTGCATATGCTAGCTAGCCACTAGACCATCGTGGTATTTAAAGTAACACAAGGACTACTTTTAGACAGCTATGGATGAAGGAAGGGAGGAAGAGTGTTTTGCCACTTTATGAACATTGAACAATCCTGATCCCCGTTATATAAATATATATATATATATATATATATATATATATATATATATATATATATATATATATATATATATATATATATATATATATATATATATATTTTGAGGATTAAAACTTTGTATCTTTTTAAACAAAATGTGATGATAATATTTGTTTGTCCGTCTATTTACCCACAACTCAAGAACAGCTATGTTTATTGCTTCTTTTGCCTAATTAGTTAGTCCGCTATGGTTGCCTCATATCTGTGGTGTACAATGGCCTAACAGTCCTCGCACTTAGATCTTTCCTGTTTCCGCCCATAGTGGGACATTAAACGGACTGAATTACTTATATATAAGTATTTGAATTAATTGGGATATAAAGTATCTGCAAATTCTATACAAGTCATTTTTCTTGTATTGTTAATATTAAGGAAAAGAAGAACATAAAAGTATATAATATAGAATAATACGAGGTATAAAACTCACATCTTCCCTGGTACACCATCCCTGTCCCTTCCTTTAAACCTGCCCCACACCTGCCCCACTGGAACATTATCAGGCCTCTTCCAGAGCATCACCAGTCATCTGAAATATACGAAAATAAAACATTAGTTATGTATCTCTCTATATTTCTCTCTCTCTCTCTCTCTCTCTTGACTTGTAGTGAGAGGAAGAAAAACAAGGATATTGACTTTATTTGTTTTTCATTACTGGATGTAAATATTTGAAGTCTTCAAATCATCTGCCCATTATGTTTTAACAATTAGTATAGATTTCTTAAAGATTAGATATTTTCCCGCGGTAAAAGGTACCCTATATGTTGACCCGGATAACCAGCTATCACCATACCAAATTTCATCAAAATCTGTTGAGTGGTTTTCCCGAGATGCGGTCACAGACAGACAGACGAAAATCCTAAAAACTATAGATCTGGCCTGTGCATCGATAATAATGATTGTTTCAATAAGATTTTCCAAAAAAATACCTAATAAAGCTTTGTTTTTTTTACATAGAGGAAAAAAACTGTCTGAAACTGTGAAGTACAAGTTTTAGTCGTTTAAACTTTAAACAAATAAAAACTAATGCGGACGAACTGTTGAAATTTAAATACGCGTATTTTATTTGATGTTTTTATGTTTGAGTAGAAATATGTTAATTTAAAAACTTTTAATCAATATATCATACATAATAAAAACAAAAAACCTGATGACAAAAACAATCAAGCGTGTTTTCCTTATAGCTGGCAAACACGTTGAAAAGTAGTTCAAAACAATATTATGATAAAGGTTGTCAGAGTCAACGATGCATACCTAGAATAAAATATTATTTTTACTTGTTGCTATTTAGGAAAATAGTTAAAAAAACTCAGGAATTGCAACGAGTGAGCAGGAGGTACTTCTTAGTCGAAGTCGGTCAAACATAAAACCGAGACCTATTGATAAGAAATAACTAATCAAAATAATAATCTATCACACCCTTATCTATATATCTATACTTATAGAAAACACCCGTGGCTTCGCTCGCGTTCAAACTTCCGATCGCTACCAAACATCACAGGATCACCCGCTAGGCTAATTTTAAGATTGCCTGAAAATTACATCAAAATCGCTCCAGCCGTTTTTAAGTCCATAGGGAACATACATACAAATCGATTTTTATATGTATACATAGATTTGATTAAAGTGTTTGTAATTTGATATTAGAACAAATATGTTTATTTCAACGATATATGTAAGTACCTATAACAACCTTTTCAACTGATTTTAAGAGACTTTTACTGTGGTTTGGATCTGGGAAAGAACGTTTACATTAAGTCTTTAGGCGTCTTTTTCATCAGGAAAGGGAAATAATACACGATGATTGCAGAAAAAGGCTTTAAGTGTTTCAGGCACGAGTTTAGTGAAGGCCGAATCGAATTTCTAAACTAAAATAATCGAGATATGCTCGTCAGAATCGATTCAAATTAAAATTTGTTGGATTATTAGAACAAAAACACTTACATACAGAGTCACTTCACTTCACTAAATCTATTTCTTATAATATCACGATTACTATAACCTCCTCCACTGAATACGAAAACGCAAATGAGCAATATGTTTATCAACTCTCAGAGTACTGGTGGGTTATCGCAAAAAGAACCTTATCTGATGGTGATAAAGACTCAAAAAGGTTATAACGAAAATTTGTGATTGCGAAACTCGTGCGCGTTTCCATTGTAATTTGTATTTTATTTTGTATGAATCCTACTAATATTATAAATGCAAAAGTTTTAGAGGATGTATGGATGTTTGTTACTCTTTCACGCAAAAACTACTGAATGGAATTTAATGAAAGTACAATAATATAGCTCATACTGCATACATAAGAATAATACATAGACTTTTTATCCCGGAAAAATGTACGATTCCCGTGGGATATATTTGTTTTTTTTTCTAGAGTTGAACCCGATTGAAACGAGGGTGAGCCGCTAGTAGCACTATATAATGGGCAGACCCATAGAGACGTGTATGTAAGCAATGTTCTTATAATTTTTTTTAACGTTCGTTGCAACTTTAGTGATATAATTGATGTATAATACCTACTTACTTGAATTTACGCGCATATTTGACATTTTAATTAAAACTATGTTTTCGGATTGTTTCGCGGATTTGTTTTGATTTTTGGTTCCCGACGTTTCGAATGCTTTACAGCAATCATGGTCACGGGAGAGACTATCCCGTGGACGTTATGAAGATAGTTTTATTTACAGTTGATACATTGAAAAATACATGCAGAAGTGGACTTATTTCGTTTCGATTGTCGCGTGTTAAAGTAAAACAAGAATTTCAAATAATAGGACTTTTCATCTCCTGAATATCTGGTAAATAAGTTTTTTAACAAAATTTTCAATGTACAAAAAGGTTTCATTACGATTTTGTTATCAGTACAGATAAAATTAGTCTTGACTGGATGTATGTCATTGACACTCATTCAGTCAAGACAAACATTGTTTGCGCAACTTTTAAGGTCGCGGTTGGATAAAAGCTACTAAAATTTAGAGTTTTTTCATCTTTAACAAAAAACGTGTTTTTAATATTAAATAGTTAAGTACCTACATATTTTAGATAAAACTGCATCCGCAGAGCTATAAGGGTTTGACCGGCTTGTAATTCTTTGCATTGTAGCTAGATATAAAGCAATAAGCACTAAGATCTCTATGTAAATGTTTTTTGCCCTTTAAAATACCATAATTTAACATGCTCATTGGAAAATCCTCACAATTTGCCTGATCTTTTTTTTAAATAAGAGCTAAAGCCATTTGAGTATATTATTCTTCATTTTCGTAACCCCACTTCTATTTAAACCTGGAATAAATCAGTAACAGGAGTGTATAGTTTAAATAAGTATATAGAAAACATTTACAATTGTGTTATGACATATTATTTACTAGCGAATTACCTTCACATTGCTCGTGTCTTTATGTGCCTAACAATCTATGTGTTACTCCAACTTATATTCTGTGTAATAAATTTCATCCTAAAAGGTGTAGCCGTTTCTGCGTGAACGAGTAACAAACATACATACATATAAATTTTTACATTTATTATAGTTGTACGGTATCATACAATTTATGTTATAAATATTATATGTATCTCGATATGAAGTGTAAAATGGAAACAGTTAGTGTTCGGGCGCTCGCCGCGTGCATACAGACGGACAGACGTTTTACATATTGGCCTTGATCACTTGATCATTGAGGATCAATTGAGTTAAGTAGTTTTAGTTAATGGCTATTTTTGCTAGTTTAAACTCCCGTTTTTGTTTATGGTTTTCAATATTTTTTATAAAATTATATCATAATGCTCTACATAACGTACGAGTATGTATAAACAATACAGATTGTTAGGTTATATCTCTCGTGGATTTTTCAAAGTAAATGTGTTAGTAGAAGAGCCCTCATCATGTTTTATATCATTATTATTTATACTTATAAGCACTGTTTGTAACAACTAATATATACATAATGATCATTGTGACGTTTAAATCCTTGGTCTCTCCCGTGACCATGATTGCTGTTCAGCATTCGAAACGTCGGAATTTCTAAACCTAAATTGTATTCTGGATAGTGATGCGAATTGTAGAGAGAGATGAGGTGCAGAGACATGGATAAAACGGTAAGCACAAGCAAGACCGACTCGGGACTCCAACCCAGGATCTCATAGTCTGTAGCCAAACATGCTAGCCACTAGCGCTACTTTACTTGTATATATTGAAATCTTTTTCATCTTGCACAAAAAGTTCTGAAAAAACTTTTCTTTTGCTATATCTTTCCTCAGATTCCTTCTAAAGCAATTAAAAAAATTCATATTATTTTCAATACAAAGTACATCTCAAAGTTAAGTTAAAGTGTGATTAGAACGTAAAGGACAACACCACATGGCCTTCCTCAAAGAGTTTCACTTTAACCAACCTTATATCACCACCCTGAAAGTATTACCACCCTCATCTATCACGTCGTCATGACACCACATATTAAAATACAGTATTTAGGTTTAAAGTACAAAAACTCAAGACTGTTCGATAAAGAACTCTGTGAGAAATATTAACTTGTATGCTGGCTATCTTTAATGTTGTATTAGCAGAACCGCTTTTCGAGCCGGTGGTAGCTTCCTCACGGACTGGCTACACTGACGCTCTTTAAATTATATTGACGTTTCAAGAGTGCATGTATAAGTCTAATCGAATAAAATTTCAATTCATTTGGTATGACCCTATCAATCAACTATACCATGAGTGATCTGCCCACCTCTCTGCTAGCAGCTTGAAGATTTGTCGGATTATGTTGGTAAACTTGGCAGAGCTCTCTCTCTGTTGTTCTTTGGGAGACATTGAGGTTTCATAGGAGGCCCTTTGCCACAATTAGCGATGTCTAAATCTAGTGTTTATTATTTACTAAAATATGGTGGGATTAAAAGTCTAAGGACCTCCCAATTAGTGCCAAGAGAATTATGACTTTAGAAGAAAGCAAAGAGATAAATATCGAAGGGTGTATATAATATGTATAAGTAGACCAGATAAATAGACCGTGCTTATAACACACGTGCCCCTATCGCCAGAACAATTATATATATCTATACTATATTAAAACTGTAGAGTTCGAATGTCTGTACATAGAACAAAAATGCTAAAAACCGAGTCAGGGGAATGTAAGAAGACAAATAGAACAAATCAAGATTTTTTAAATTTTTTTTGTTTCTCTGTCTGTTTGTTTGTTTGTACGGGCTAATCTCCGAATCTATCGGACCGATTTAAATGAAATTTTGCATGGTGGTACCTTATATCCCTGGGCAACATCTTAGATACTTTTCATCACGGAAAATTAAAGAGTTCTTGTGGAAAAGTTAAAATACTATAACTTATACAGCTTAGTACACAAAAACTACTGATTGGATTTTAATGAAACTTCAAAATGATATAGTTCATACATGACAATAACAAATCGGCTACTTTTCATCCCGGAAAATTAAAGAGTTCCCGTGGGATAGTTAAAAAACTATAGTAACTTATACAACTTAGTACCTACACAACAACTTATGCACCTAATTTAGTAAAATTTGGCGTGCTGATATCTTATATTGCCGGTCTAACAACAAGTTACGTTTCATCACGGAAAAATGAACGGTTCCCGTGGGATATATCTGTTTGCGCTTATTATATATATATATATATATATATATATATATATATATATATATAATATATATATATATATATATATATATATATATATATATATTAAATAAAGCTATCTTTTCGGATTTTTACGCGAATTTATTTAGATTTTTGATTCCCGACGTTGAATCCAAAATTCCAATGTTTCACAGCAATCATGGTCACAGAAGAGACTAAAAAACAAAAATATTCGCGTAAATCTAAGAAAGTACAATGACATATATTTAGATTAAATGTAAAAAACATCATATTGTTTTGATATTTAACTGTTGTACAGTAAATTAAAAACTCCGTACAGTTTGTACGAAAATAAACAATGGTATACTTCGGTCTTCGGAGTTCTGAGAACGCACTGCCAGGTGTTGATATGCGCTAGGGATGGGACGGTGATATATCAAACTATCGATACTTAAAAATAATCCGTAATAATATAAGTAATGCAAATAATGTTTGTTTATTTGGCTTAGATTTGTTCGTGGAGTAATAATCGACGAGATTTTACATATATTATAATTGCTAAATATGTTTAGTGAATGATTATCCGAATACGCTCTAACAAAGAAACATTTATTTATTTAAATATGAAGCCTACGTAATATACGAAGTATCTTAAAGTAACTCGTATAAATATTTAAACTAAGTTTTACATTTTGTAGTAGTTCAATCAAAAAATATCAATTAATCATAATATATTAAAAAACATAAAACACAATAATCAATTAGCTGAAAAAGAAACTAAGAACTTTTTAGTTTTAGAATTATAAGAAGTAAAATAAAATTAATAATATATCTTTAAAGATTCTTTTTAAGTAATGAATGGTACAAACTGGATAAACACAGACTTATTTTAGCGATTATAGGCAATATGGTGGTCTAATTGCCATCGATATTCTTAAAAATCTGCACTCCCCTGAAAATAATTCTGTCGGCGCCCATCATGGTGTTGAAAGCTTTTTTGATACATTATATTTTTCTTTATGTTTGGACGTTATCTATTTATTGAAAATAAATTAACTAGTTGTTTAAGTTTTACTTTTTTTTAAAACCAGTAGGAACTAACAAAATAATAGAGACTCTTTGTTTATAGCACCTACTTGTGTATGGATCATTATATACATATTTCACTCAAACTTTCACCTATCTGTACTCTTCTCCGTGTCACTATCGAGTCACATTTTCTAGAATCACCCTAACAAATTTCATGTCACAAAAGCAGGGGTCGGTCTATATATAGGCTTTTGAGGGTTCATCCAAGGGCCTCTAAGATATAAAGGGCCTCCTATTCATAAAATTGGATAATATTATGAATAAATAAAATAAAAAAAATATCCAAATTAAAAAAATTAAGGCCATGAAAGATTGGCATAATAACCTTGATATGAATTAGGAATAAAAAAATTGCGTTATCTTAACTTTTATAAAGACAAAATGACTATTAGTTTAGGCCCCCAAGAAGTGTTAGCCCAGGGCCCCCCAAATTCACGGTCCACCCCTGCGTAAAAAAATTAATGATCATGCTTTCTGAGCCCTCCTTTCATCACCACATTTGATCACACCAACCAACACCCCTTCATCATCTGTTTGCACACGTCTGAGACACCGGCAGACCCTCGATAAATTCACATCTCATATACATCACTATACTAATAGTAATTTTATATTTCCCGAATCCCGATTTACTTTCTCGAGCTGTAGCGAGTTCAGTCAAACGCGGGATTGCGAACGGCTCGCCCGCTTTAAATACAACTTTATGTACATTATAAGTGAGGTTTCGAGAACTAGTGTGTGTTTGTGTGAGGACAATGATTTTGAATGGGTAAGTGAGTATTTTTTTTTCATACATTTATATATAGATGGGGACGTGTGCATTCACTTTAATTTATGATTTCTAATTTTGGATCTAAAACATAGTGAGTTTAAATAATCATTTTGAAGGCTTAGATATTTTTTTTTATTAAATGCATTAAAATAAACTTTTTAAATTATAATGAAAAAAGGTTTAATTTATTTTTTGGCAATTATTATGAAGACTGTAATATTTCTTATAATTTATTATACATGTAGATTGAAGTAACCTTTAAATATAATTAAAAATCGGACTTCTATTGCTTATACGCATTTTACGCAAAAGTATGTATGTATGTTTGTTACTTCTTCACGCTGTAACGGCTGGACGGATTTGGATGATATTTAGCACATAGGTAGACTAAGATTTGGAGTATATAAGTTACTGTTAGGCAACTAGGGTCACCCGAGCAAAGTCAGGGAAAATAGCTAGTAGCGTAATGAAAATATTCTGACACAAAAGTTTATCAAATTCAATTTTTTACCCCGAACCGGTGCTCAGTCACTATTACATATTTTTCATCGCATCATAATTTTTCGTGCATCAAACAAAAATGTCCGAACAATAAACTTTAAAGAGATCTGCAAATTAAACAAACACACGATTGTAGATTTATATATGTATATGAAGACTATTTTAAAACTTTGGCAGCGTTCATTATTTACAACGTTAAAAAAAATAAGATTTCGTATTATATCTGATTTTGCAACGGTTAGTGATAGTTTGTGTAGAGATGTGAATTTAGTTGTTTTTGAATGCCAAAATCTTTCTATATTAAAAGTTTATGGTTAACTACTGACTTGCCCTCGTTTCGCTCGACTACATCCCTAATATCCTAATAAATAAATAAATAAATAAATATGTCAGGACATTAACACACAGCACCACCTAGTTCCACGGTAAGCTAAGAGGCTTGTGTTATGGATACCAGATAGTTGATACATTGTACATATATAACTTTTAAATATATACATATTATAAATATAAACACCCATGACTGGAGTACAAATATTCGTGCTCATCACACAAATGAATGCCCCCAGCGGGACTCGAACCCGCGACCGCTGGCGCAGCAAGTAGGGTCACTACAAACTGATCCAAACGTGTCGTCAAATGTCCCTTCCTTCCCTTCCCTTCTTTATTTATAATATTACTAGCGACGCAGCCTCACTCCGCTCGGGTTCGTCCCTAGTTACGTTTAACGTTTAGTATAGATTTCTCAGAGATGACATATTTCGCTGCAGTAAAAAGTATCCTATATGTTGACACGGATAACCAACTATCACCATACCAAATTTCGCCAAAATCTGTCCAGTGATTTTCTCATAATGCGTTCCCAGACAGACAGACAAAATTTTTAAAAACTAGACTCTGTATCGATAATAATGACTATGTATAGTTGCTGTTTTAACTACGTTTTAACTACCTATAAGTTTTTCCAAAAACTATTTAATGTACAGATTCGACTTAATTTAAATTTTATTATATGTATAGAAGATATGCAAGTAGCGCCACCTTACAACATAACTCTATTACTAGCCTAAGCTTATAAATGTTCCAGGTCATACTCTATCTTTGTACAAAATTTCATCCAAATCAGCCCAGTCCAGTAACAGACATAGAAGAAACAAACATTCATATTTACAATAGTAGTCCGATTTAAAATATTATAATTTTATTAATATCATCCATACTTCCATACTTAATATAATATATGTGAAAGTGTGTTTGTTTGTTTGTCCTTCTTTCACGTCGAAACGGATTGAAGGATTGGCGTGATTTTTTGTGTGGAGATAGATAGTTGGAGGGTTGGAAAGTGACATAGTGACTACTTTTTACCGCGGGATATTATCTCTTTACCCCGGGAAAGCACGTTATAATACAACCCAAAAAAATATTTATGCTCAGAATAACTTCACACTTGGTATTAATGCTCTTCAATACAATTAAATAAATACGTGTTTTAGCATTTTTCGGAATTCAACCCATAAGAGGGTAAAATAGGGGATGAAAGTTTGTATGAAAACTACCTTTTTAAGTTTTTTGTAGTTTTAGCGCGAGCGAAGCCGTGGGTTCTGCTAGTAATATAATAATGACATTCAGTAGCTTTACTAGATACCGAGTCCGGAGATTTCTCACGTGCGGTTTCCGTCAGGGGCGGGCGGGCGGCGGCGGCGGCGGCGAGCCCACGCCTCGTGCAATAAACGTTTATTTATTAGAAATACTGTCCAATAACATTTTATAACTTACATTACTAATGATTCTTATCATTAATAATGTTTTATTTGCGATTAATTTATTATTATAACTACTGTTCGTTCAATGGTGGAAATTCTATCATCAGCGCTGGATTTACACTAGGAGCACTCGGGGTAGTGCCCAGGGCGGCTAATTTTTAGGGGCGGAAAAATTTGGAGGGTGGGGAAAAAACTCTTTCTTTATTTTCTAAACAATGATCAATAAAAAAAAAACAACTAGTATATTTTTCAAAAAATTGAAATCATTTATATATTTATTTTGTATTTTTCAAAAAATAATAATTAAAAAAAAATATAAACTTTATCAAATCTTTACCCATTTTATGCAAAATTTCGATAATAGAGCGGCATTTATTACTATGTCCAGGCCCCAGGGGCGGCGCTAAGGTTGAATCCGGCTATCTATCATAATCATTATTGAAAGTTGAAAGAATTTACCTATCTAAGTATATAAAAAAATCTGTCAAGTGCGAGTCGGACTCACACACGAAGGGTTCCGTACCATAATCGTTTTCTTTTTAATCTGCATAGTAGCTTTTGAAATTCGCTATCTTCATCAATATTTTGGTATTTGTTAGTAAAATATGCGTAATAATAAACATTACCACCTTTCAAGTTCAATGGAAAGTTAAAAAAATCTTCTAAAATGTTCGTATGAGCGCTCATTCGGTGAGGACATTTTTTGTCGCCGATTGTGTATCTAGTACTATTTTGATCGATAAAGATTTACGCGAATATTTGAAATTTTAAATAAAACTATCTTTTCGGATTTATTTTGATTTTTGGTTCTCGACGTTTCGAATGCTTTACAGCAATCATTGTCACGGGAGAGTAGCTAGAGAATACGAAAGCACTATTTTGTGATATTTTTGTTGATATATACACTCGCAGCGACTATCGCCTGGAGAGACGCGGTACCTCTATATATAGATACTCGTACTGACGACAAATCACGATGCGGAAACTTATACATTTATTTATTTTGTAACACTCCCTGTATAATTTTGATATACTATGTATTTATAATCTTAAGCCCAATTTAGCTAGTCTGACCTTTACACGTGTCTTTTTGTCTATAACGACTTACCCTCGCTTCGCTCGGGTGCGTTCCTGCGTACGGTTTTTTTTGAGCGGAACCCTAATACTTTTTCTATAATAAAAGTAGCCCATGTTACTCCTTATAACATCAGCTATCTGACAGTGAAAGTCCCGTCAAAATCGGTCCAGCTGTTTTGAAGATTAGCCGAAACATACAGACAGACAGATATACAAAATTTTAAAAATTGTTTATTTCTTATATGTGCCGTGCCGTATGAAAGTATATAACTTTCATAGGCATTTAGTAAAAAGATGTTATTTTGACACCACAGACTTCAATTTTATTTATCTGTATAGATTACCTTTTCCTTTAAAATTCAATTAATTTATAGATACCTAGGTTCTGAAAATCAAAAAAATCATAAAGTGGGGGATCTCACTCTATTTTACTATTTCTATCTCTATCTCGCAATACCTTGTGGGAAATAGAGATAGATAGAGAGGGAGAGAGATAACACATTTAAAAAGACAAAGGTACATGAAAATGTAAGGACAACTCTTCTTGAAAGGAAAATCGTATTTATTTCAAACTGGTAAGAAATTGTTTCGAACAAACACGTGCCAGATGCAAATAATAAATAATGGACACTTGTGTCTGGTATTCACAAATCTGTTTGTAATAAATGATATCACTTTGATATATCAGACGTTGTGACGCTGTGTGTATGTTTTGTTGTTTATTTTGTAGCTCCTAAACATGACTTTTTTATTGTATGGCGTAGATCCAGGAGGTAAAGTTATAATCAATTGATTGATTGTAATATAACTTTATTTAACTTTAAAGATATAATATTATAAATGTGAATGTGTGTGTTTGTTTGTTTACTTGTTTGTTTGTTTGTTTGTCTTTCTTTTACGTCGAAACGGCTTGGCGGATTGGCGTGATTTTTTGTGTGGAGATAGTTGGAGGGTTGGAGAGTGACATAGGCTACTTTTTACCGCGGGAGATTATCTAATTCCTACAGGAAAACACGTTATAATACAATTAAAAAAATATGTATGATCAGAATTACTTGAAATTTGGTATAAATGCTTTTCATTTTTCAATACAATTAATTAAATATGTCTTTTAGCATTTTTCGATATTCATCCCATAAGGGGGTAAAGTAGCGGATGAAAGTTTGTGTGAAACCTACCATTTTAGAGTTTTTTTTTCGCGAGCGAAGCGGCTACCTACTAATTATATAAAACTTTTCTTGTGTATGTTATCTTGGTGAATAAAGGCTTATTATTATTATATCCTATCAGTACCCGCGGCTTCGCCCACGTTTAAACTTCCGATCGCTACCAAACTTCACAGGATCGCCCACTGGGTTAATCTGAAGATTGCATGGAAATTGCATTAAAATCGTTTCAGCCGTTTTGGAGTTTATAGGGAACAACATCGATTTTTAAATATATAGATAGTGATTTTTGCAAATTCTGTAAAAAAAATAATTAGACAATTTTAAACTACTTCTAGTTGTCCTCTTGGCTTGATGCCTCAGTATTATGATAGTTTCTCGTAAGCACTTATACTGAAGCATGAAGCACATCCCTCTCAGTCTGCGCGAGCGGGTATTATCGCACGATGTGATCGCGGTGTTTTTGCCAACTGGACACTCCGCGTGTAACTACTATTTGTAAGCTTGCAAATCTTGTGATCTTTGTATTTATTTGACAATTTGCTTTTTGGTTTAAAGTTATTTCTGATTGCGCATTGTTTTCTTTGTTGTTATCACTTTGTCTCATCTATACTTAATGTTATAAAGAGGAAAGGTCTTTTTGTTTGTTTGCTTGTACAGAATAAGCTCCGAAACTACTGAACCGATTTAGATGACATTTGGTAAGAAGATAGTTTGATACCCATCCCTTAAGGGGGTGAAGATGGGTATGAAAATTTGTATTGGGAAACAATCGCTAGTTAGTCTAGCCGCTAGTTGTTTATCAAGACATTTATATTGTTATATAGAGAAATCGTTGGATTCAACGGAAAAGGTTTGTGTTGGTCTAGGATATGGTGTACCTACACGCCAAGTTTCATCTGAATCTATTATAATTTGGGTGAAATTTAGTAAAGCAGCGGTAGCTCAGTAGTAATGCGCTCTCTTGAGAAATCGAGTGTAATGGGTTCAAATTCCGGGTTTCGCACCTCTGATGTTCTCATGTGTGAATCTGAGAGAACCCAGAAAGTTTTCGAAAGACATCTGAAGTCTGCCAACACGCACTTGACTAACGTGGGGGACTATGGCCTGATCTCCCTTGTAAAAGGAGGCACAACCTGAGCAGTGGGACGTTAAAAAAGGGCTGAAAACGTTAATTTACAAACATACTATGATCTGGAGTAACACATAGGCTATTTAAGCACATAGGGATTCACCCGAGAGAAGCAAAGGTTAGTCGCTAGTCTATATATTGTAACAGCAAAAGACAAGAACAAAAGATTAAAAACAACATTGATAAAAACAAAGCAATACTTTGAAATTTGTTTAACTTTATAATAAAATCGTACGATACTAATGGAACACCCGGTATTCGGGAAATCACCCACTTTACATGACACGGTGCTCGTTAAACAAAAACCAAATTGTCCACACACATATGTTCGAGATTCCGCAACGACCGTCCCAATTACTGGCTAAATGAAATAAGGAAGTATTTTTCATTCGTCCTTATTTTAAAAGTATCATCGGTCTGCGGTTTATTTATATTGACACTTTGGTTTCTTTTATTGTGCTTTTAGTTTAATAAATTGAATATTTTTTTTAATGAAATTACATATAATTGTAGTGGCCCTACTTGCTGTGCCAACGGTCGCGGGTTCGAGACCCGCTGAGGGCAATTTATGTGATGAGAACGAATGTTTGTACGCTAATCATGAGGGTTTATATTTACAATATACTCGTATATGTATGTATTTAAAGTTATATAATACGTGTAGTGTATCAACTACCTGGTATTCATAGCACAAGCCTCGTAGCTTACCATGGAACTAGACGGTGTTGTGTGTTAATGTCCCAACATATTTATTTATTTATCTATTTATTCCACGGACTGAAATTTCGATTTGACTTAACTTTTGAAATGTCCTCAAAATGGCAACAATCTGAAAGTAAATTTCTACTACACACCTAATCTTGACGTTAAAAAGTGACGTAGATGTTTGATTTGTGTTATGTGTGAATCACTAAAAATTGCTTAATCACTGAAATCAGTTGCTTTCACCTTTTTTTGATTGAATTCCAAAAAAAGAGGAGTACTCAATGCAGATGTACTTTTCCTTCTTTTTAGGAGTGAAAGTACGTTAAACTTTCATGAAATCAATAAACCTTTTAAACAAAACTATCTTTTCGCGGATTTATATTAATTTTTGGTTTCTGATGTTTCAAATGCTTTACAGCAATCATGGTCACGGGAGAGAAAATAATTCTGCGACAAAATTCGAAAAAAATAGTTTTGTTTAAAATGTCTAATATTCGCGTAAATCTAAGAAAATAGTTTATGAACCGCTTTAGTAAAAAAATATATATATTATTTTAATAATTTTGAACAGATTTCAATTAGATAAATAATGATCCAATAACTCTTAAACCCTGATCTGCCTTCAAACTCTCCAGAGCAAAGACTCTTGTGAAGGCAGAAACATCAATGTACTGATATTTTGGTACGTTTGAATCGCTGACTTTTATTGCGTACTAAAATTTTATATTAAACACAATTAAGCCGCTATAAATACGAGTATGTGTACGTCAGAATCAGGTATCATCTGGTGTTTTTTCATTGCTTTTGGTCGTGGCTTGTGATTGGTATTGCTTGATATATGGGAGCTTTACTCCTGCATTAGATAAACCAGCCTTTAAATGTTGATTTGAAATTAATAATATTTTCAAGAAGATAACCAGTAACCACAGTCTTCTACATCATTCATTCATTAACCTCATCATCAGGTCGTCTGGTGCAATTCAAATTATAATGTATATCCTCAATATACTCGTACAAGAAAATAATATCTATTGATTTGACTTTTTAAGATCAAGAATGTTTTAAAGACTCATATCGTAACGTTTTTTTTCTATATATTTCTATGAACAGTGTTTTCTTGGAAATAGCGTGCTACACTTTTTGTTTCCTAAAACTCCATAGAAAATTAAATTTTTATTAAACCTACATCGCCTTGACCTCTTTCATTACATTTCCAAAGGACGTTGCACCTCCCAAGCTAACACCAAATCTATTATTGAGTAAACCACTACATTGATGTATGCCGTCAGTCAATCTGTCATTCCATCTATTTCTGCGCAACAAATATTTATTGTTTATGTATGTAACTGGGACGCGAGGTGTAAAACTAGAATAACCCGGAGATCACGCGTCTCATATCCTATTCAAGCTTTGTGTATGGAACATACACCTGGTAGATTTTATGTAGGTGATAAAATAAAGAATTTTTGGTACACAATAAACATTTTGAACTCATTCTCTGATTCTGACAAGGTACAACTTAAACTGCGGGCTCTATAAGTTTCTTATACATATAATGAATATAAGGAAAAAAATCATCCCCCTATTTTGATAGGGGACGATTTTTGATAACACTTTGTATAGATGTAAGAAATTCGTTATTTGCAAAGTTAGGAAGGAATATGGAATTAAAATGTTTATTTTGCATTCAACAAACGAGGAACATGTTTCGAATTTAATTTATATTTACTTACATATTAATATGGGATGTATAATTCACTCATTTGAATATTTAGGGAAAGAAGTCCAGATGTTTCTTTCCTCAATTCTTTTCAGGCTAAGGCTAGTACTGTTGGTAAACTCATGACAGTTCAAAACCCATTTTTTTATTTGCAAGAATTTCATTGTAATTAAAAAAAGGATTTAAATTTACTGTATTTGAGATTCATTACGTCCTGTTTATCTTATGTGAAAGATCCAATGCTACGTTATTCGTTTATCCAGAATACCTTTTTTAATTCTATTTTAAGTTTGTACAATAAAAATACTTTAGAAAGTGATGGTTTTATCTGTCTTACGGAAAACAGTATGTTCTTACAAAACATCAGTTCAATTAAACATTACAATTAAGATTTTAAGTCGAAATTTAAAAAAAAGGACGAAAATATCACGTCCCACTTTCAATTCCTGCGTATCAGGTATTCTAAAGTTGCCAAAACAATGCCAAGTCCTGGTTATTCTCAGAAGGCCATCGACCTGAGTTTGTAGAAACGCCAATAACGTCAAAGAACCACTCGAACTGGTGACCTAATTATGATATCATGGATCTATTTGTCTGGCTGTCTGTCTTGTCGGCGTCTATAGGGTTGCGAGTGCTGATAACTAAGTGGGGTTTATATATAAAGTTTCATTGTAATTGGTAAAGATTTTGTTTAAGGTCGGTGAGAATTTGGTATATGCATCGAATCCTGCTATCGGGCTACTATTATTAAACTGTAAATGTAAAATTTGATGTGTATATGTTTGTTACGCTTTCACGCTGAAACTTAGCACATAGATAGACCATGTATTCAGCCCTTTTTCATGTTCCACTGCTGGGCACGGGCCTCCCTTCAATACGAGGGGGATCAGACCATAGTCCACCACGCTGGCCAAGTGCGGGTTGGCGGACTTCACATGGCTTTCGAAAACTTTCTAGGTTTTCTCAGACACGCAGTTTTCCTCACAATGTCATCCTTTACCGTAAGGCAATAATCATGTTAGAAATGATTCGGACATGAAAATATGAGAGGTGCGAGACCCGGGATTTGAACCCGCTACACTCAGTGTCCCAAGGGTTACCACTGGGTTACCACTGCCTAGATAGACCATAGCCTGGAGTAATACATAAGCCACTGTTAGGCACGAAGGGAACCACTTGTTATACCCATATCATCGAAACTCACTAACTCGGTGAAACCCGTTGATTACATAGCGTTATTCATTTATGCTCATATTATGGTAGGTTGAGATAGTGTAAAAAAGAGACATACATACATATCTTTGCAACATTATAAGGTAACTGCCAAGAAATGTGAGGAAGTCAACGAATAAGCCAACGATGTACTTCTTGATTGATATATGTATGTATATAATTATATACTAATGGGATCTCGTCTTAATTAAGATTTTACGCATGATAGGATTTTAAATGTTAGTTATAAGATAATGTTTATTTTCGTAGTTTCGACCTATTTACCTGTCTTAAACAAATGTATTAGGTCGTTGTCTAGTTAAGGAGTTCCTACGGTTACCATCTGACTTCATCATCAGATCAGGTAGCATTTTCTTTCATTGCCAAGAAAGGTACATACATAATTAAATGTAAACTAGTTTGATATGTTAGAAACGTTAAAATAAAACGAAAAAAGCTTGTATACTCATTGTTATAAAAAGCTTTAAAATATATAACTATTTGTAATGAATACGGGGATTGTTAAAACTAACTAGGAGATTTTATTAGTAGTCATCGAAGAGATCACTGTTCTTCTCCTGGCTCCTTCATCAGGTCTACTCAATGGGGTTAAATGATTTTATTAACCCCCGACGCAAAAAGAGAGGTGTTATAAGTTTGACGTCGATGTCTGTCTGTTTATCATATAACAAAGATACTCGTCGGGGGGATCTCAGATTTTTATAATCCGGATTTCATACACAATGTTTCAAAATATACGATAATTAAAAGTGGGTTACATATTTACTTTTAAGAAAAAAATAGTATTACACAGCAAATAAAATCTGTATATGTAAAAGGAAACCGTCACTGACTGACTGACTGACTGGATGTATCAACGCATAGCTCAAACGTACGTGCGAAATTTGTATGGAGAAATCATATAAGAGAGATGTGTTAATTCAAAAATTCACAGGATTACTCCTATGAACAAATAAATAAACATATGTTACGGGATTTTTTAAAAACAAGGGTGGGGAAAATCTTGAGAGGGTGAAAGGAGGTAAATAGTTTAAAATTAAAAGTTAGCGAAGCGAAGCCGCGAGCAAAAGCTAGTTGAAATTTCAAAATAAAGATATCATTACCAGCGCCATTCTTCCATCGGAACACCAGACGTGCTGCAGGATACCATCCTTTTTTGGTTAATATTCCGACCACTCGCTCTAAGCGCTATTCATCATCTTTTGTAATGCGCACAGCCAAGAAATGGAACGCCCTACCTGCGTCTCTTTTTCCAAGCAGTCTGATAAATCATCTAATTATTACCCAAGTATTATATATAAAAATCAGCTTGTATACTATAATTAAGTTATTATATAATTTAGTTAATTTAATTTAGTTAATTACTATAATTTAGTTAATTAATAATTATGATTTTATGAAAAGGGTGTCAGCAAGGGTTTGCCACGATGTTAAGTGTCTGGCATTGAATGGCGTGATTTTTAATAATATTCTGAAGGTAATACCAAAAAATCACACTTTATTATTTGACGAATTTAGATCGGCATTTTACACACCTTTAGTACCGTGTACCTGCCAAAGCCACCATAGCCTGAACTTCATAATGGTCCATCGTTCTTATCTGTGTTGGGAGCATGCGCTGACAAACTTTCAGCTTTTATAAAATGACGAAGGTCTGGCGTTCACGGGCTCTTCCTCTATTGGCATTGTAGACAGTTTAACTTAAAATACGGAGTAGAAATCCAATATTTTTAGCTTACAGCTATCATGTTAAGACATTCAATACAATTTACATTTAGAGAAGATATATTAGTTAACGTGTCTATAAATACATCAATATAAATACCTCGAATATTGGACAGCGTTCGTTCCGATGTCACTCACCGACAGCTACGTATAATACTATTCGAATGTCTAAACTCTAAACTATTGCTTTGGTTGTGCTGTAATATATTATGAAATAATATTTTTACACGGTGTATTCTATATCTATTTCTATGGTTTTAATTTTATTTCTGCTCCTCAACGTTTTGTTGATGTTTCAGCCATAATCCAATACTAATATTATAAATATGAAAGTTTGTGGGGATGGATGGATGTTTGTTACTTAATTACTCCAGAACGGCTGAACGGATCTGGATGAAATTTGGCACAGAGATAGATTATTGTCTGGAATGACACATGGTTACTTTTTGTCCCGGAAAAATCTACAGTTCCCACGGGATAGGTTTGTTTTTGTTTTTCACTAAGGCCGAATTTGAAGTGAAGCGAGGGTGAATTGCTAGTAGTGGACATAAAGCAAACTAGAAAATCCGAAAATTAATTATTTTAAATGTCAAATATCTACATAAATCTACGAAAATGCTCTGTATCTATCTGTTTTATTGTACATATCGTGTGAACTATGAGTCAGAGTCCAACTGAAGTATTTAAATAGATCTTCAATAGATCATCTCGGTCTACAAGATGTGTGTTTTGTGGATTAGGTCTTGCAAATGAGTATATAATTGGAGTGATTTGCATATTCATACTTTGTACTTTAAATCCTTTGTTCATATCGAGTGTAGATGACTAACATTAGCCTGTATGTCGCTCCATAGTCTACATTTTTCGTATTTTTATCTATACATATAATAAAATTGTAACTAAGCCGAATCCGTACATTAAATATTTTTTGGAAAATCTTATTGAAATAGACATTAGTATCGATACAGGGGCCGAATCTATAGTTTTTAGAATTTTTGTCTGTCTGCCTGTCTGTATTCTGTCTGTCTGTCTGTCTGTTACCGCATCACAGAGAAACCACTGGAGGGATTTTGATGAAATTTGGTATGGTGATAGCTGGTTATCCGGGTCAACATATAGGGTACTTTTTACCGCGGGAAAATATTTCTTTTCTGAGAAAAAATACAAAAACTGCAATGTAAGCGTATACTTATATGTAAAACTAAAGTATTTGGTATTTGGGCATCTTAACGCGGGCGGAGCCGCGGGCAATGCTAGTTAGAATATACAATGCTCCGGATCATGTTGAATCTGTGTACTAAACATCCAAATCCATCTAAACGATCAGTGAACAAATAACAAAAACATACCATTTATTAATTTATAATTTAGCTTCATAGAAATCAAACCCGCGACTTACTACCGTAGTCCAGCGCTAGGGGTAGTAACACACTACATTCTCACATACCCAATAATAGCACGACTAAAATAGATCCGTCGAAACAACGTAACAGCGTAAACGTTGTATGAGTCAGGAGTCGAACTTGTTTACTTTATCGTCATTCGTTAAAATATTAGAGATACCTTGATTTATAGTAATTTATAACTTTCTTAACGTTAAGACTTATTTTGAATTACCAGAGGATTTTTTTTAAATATGATACTTATATTTATTAAAGTAATATGTAGATAGTTGACGACTTTAAAAAAAGTATTCGTACGGGTGTATAACAACGGTTGCGCAGGACAGGACAGATGGATGGTAATGTCTGTAAAGTGACTTCCATATCTATACATGATTCGATGAGGATTGCTACGTATTAACTGAGTAAGAATAAAATTTGATTTATTACTAGTTTTTCAAACAAAAAATTATCATAAATGTTTGAAACAAAGAATCATCATAAATTCCACAAGACAACAAGTGTGCCATCGCTCATCGTCAGAAATAAAATTTATTGTTTATCCCAAATGAGTGTTAATGACACGACCTCGTATTGTCTTCTAAATATATCGGAAATGGAGAAACGGAAATGAATCTATTACCTGGAAAGTCAACGGCCGGAGCAAAGTAGGTCAGATGACGCTGCTATGAAAAGAGATGATATGCATACCAAGATTATTTTTGACAACGTTGGTCTAGTGACTACCATTTACAGCGGCAAATTGTTAGGTCCTGGGTTGGGAACTAGAAAGGGCTAATTTTAAATTAATCCCGACGCTTTGAATGCTTTACAACAAACACTGTGGCTTTATACTCACGTGATCTTGATTGCTGTAAAGCATTCAAAACGTCGATAACCAAAAATCAAAATAGATCCGCGAGAAAATCCGAAAATATAGATTTATTTAAAACTAGCAGAACCCGCGCTAAAAGTACAAAAAAGGTAGCTACATACAAACTTTCATCCCCTATTTTCCCCTTATAGGATAAATTTCGAAAAATGCTTAAATACATATTTATTTAATTTTATTGAAGAGCATTAATACCACGTTTCGAGTAATTCTGATCATAAATATTTTTTTTATTTTATTTATTGTATTATAACGTGTATTCCCGTGGGAATTAGATAATCTCCTAAAAATATTAAAGGAAAGGTTCAGTTAAAAATAGTTAACAGGGGGATGCTATTGAGATTGATTTGAAATAAATCTCAATAGCACCCTAGTGGTGGAAAGTCCGCGGCGTTACAGAAAAAATATTCGGAGACAACTTACTTCCTTAAAAAACTTGAAGGTAATCAATTGTCCAAAAATTATTTCTTCCTTTATAATCTTGATCTCTAATTATAAACCAATTTTCATAGTTGTTATATTAAACAATAAGTCAGACCTCTTTATGATTTTTCCGTAAAAAAATCGTAGATGCAGGATGTATGAGTGGTTTAAATTTTACTATTCAAATCTACTCAATGCACTGTAGTTTGAAACTAAATTGATAATTATCAAATTTTTAATATGTTCCATCTAATTTATTAGAAGATAAATGGCTAAGTGTTACCTTCAGTCTGTAACTAGAACTCGAGGTGTAAATGGGTCAAAGTCACGACACCTGCACTTTACATCTTAACACCTATGGATACAAACAAAATGAACATTCGACATCTGTTTGACGTAGTGGCCTAATTTCTCAAATTGCTGGAGAATGAACAATTCAGTTGATTCGGTTAATGGAGTAATTTATACTCAGTTTAAATACATTTCAAGAGCCATTGTTGGTAGTCCTTCGGGAAAGTCCCAATTTAAATACAGTTCTACTTAGAAAATTTTATTGAAATGGCCATCGAAATATTCTTGGGCTGTTAAAAAGCAATCAAGCTGTTCGAGAAAAAATAATAATTATTGTTTCTACATATTCCCGTTGTAAGAGTAGTATTTAAAGAGAAAGCTCGGAATATGGGTGCTCGAATATTTTACGATATTTTAAATTGAAAAGTTGGCCAAAAGTTTGACAGGTTAAATGCAAGCAACTCCTTCAACGTTTGGAGGACAATCAGTGGACAGTGACATATTGACCTTATTTTACACAAAATATATGTACACTTTGCCAAATAAAGAGTAGAGATTGATTTATAGGGCATTTGATAAGAAAAGGGATGTGAAAGACAAAATGGTTGAGACGTCGAAACATTTGTAACCTGTCTTTGGTTCAGTGTAGCAGATACGTATGCAACGTACGAGTGACGTGCACAATATACATTTGAATGCCAATTTGATAACATTATTTATTTCGTTCACTAATTAATATATATATGTCAAAGTCTAATCGTTAAATACACGATTAAATAGAATATACTATCACTGAGACGTGCGCACTAAATGATAAATGGTTATTAAAAAAGGTAAAAATTAAAAGTCATTTTTTTCCTGTAATGCGGACCTGAAATCTGAAACTGAAGCTAAGATTGTATGAACGCTCTATTTCTGGAATAATTAGTTTGTTAACGGTAACCTTTTTTGTATTCCTTTTTTTTCTCGCTGTAGAATTGCTTCATAGGGCAGGTTAGTAGGTATGAGACACTCAATAATCAATTAAGCTACAATGGTTCAGGACGTTGCGATAGTGGTTCTAGGACCGCTTCGCGGACACCTGATTGATATCTTCAAAATCACTTTTGATCACAAAAGGAAATGAAAACCCTATATCTTTATTTTACCGTCACCTTTGGTTCCCTCTCGCTGGATTTGGGTACACTAAAATATATTGGTTACACAAAACGTCAGGTAACGAGTTTTGCGGAACTATTTCCGTTCCGTAATTTAATTAGAGTGCCAAGTTCTGAAAAACGTTCATTAGATTAATTTAGTTTAGCTCAAGATTCGCTCATAATGGCTACTAGATTTTGTCACTGGCTTCATTCGCGTAGTTTATGTACATATATTTGCTTCGTTGTATCAATAACATTTTCAATAAATAATCTTAAAAGTTGCTACTATATAGACTAATTACATGGATGCGAAAGTTTCTATGTATAGGTGTGTATGTTTGGCACTCCTTGTTGTGTTGTCACGCTGAAACGGCTGGATTAAAAGTACAAAGATAGACTATGAAGTTTTTTGTAAGTCGAAATAAAGTTTTTTTAATTAAATGCATTTGCACATATCACCTGCATACATACAGGTGGCTATCACCGGTTTGAGAAGCCAGTACTACTCACTACAACACAACGGAATCTGGCCCGTCTTAATGGGACATTGCAGGATCACTCACGCACTGAACCAAGCACATCACACGACCAAAGGGCCACTCCTTCGGTCCACTCTGATATCAGAGAAGTACCAGGAGCAACTCGCATAGTACACTGCCCACCGAAATGGGCCACTTCCCAAAATCTTTCTCGGCTTTACGCCCGGCTGGATTACCGGACGGTGATGAACCTCGAACCCGCGACCGCTGGCACAGCAAGTAGGGTCACTACAAACTGAGCCAAACGTGTCGTCAAATATTTGTTAATTAGTCGGAAATAAACTAAAAAAATAGTAGTTTGTTTACAATCAGTTAATTTACAGCAATGCTTCAGAAGTCGTTAATTTTTATGCGCCGCGTGCGCAGCTATTTCGGTTACTGGCATTTTGTTCTTAGAATTAGGCGGTTACGATTTTTCAATAATAAGGAAAATTTGTAAAAGTAATGTATATATGTATTGTATGTAAATTAATTAGCTAGTTATCGACCAACCTTCGCATCTGCTCCATTTATGTGAAGAACACTGTGCGTCCGGCAATCCAGCCGGGCGTAAAGCCAAAAGATACACTGGGAAGCGACCAATCTCAGCATCGTGGTTGAGTGCAAGCGCATTAAGACGGGGGATGTTCTGCTGGGTTTTAGTGGGTAGTACTGGCTTTTCTAGCCGGTGAGTCCCACATACCACCTGTTTAGAAAAATATTACAGATATATATTTTACTTAAAGTAATGAACCCACGATACGCGAATGCAACTTACTATTTATTCATCGTTTCAGTGTGGATGAAGTCATGGGGTTAAGCTTGTTATTATATCGTTTACTTTCTAAAATATTTTGCTTTAACCAATTGGCATGCAATAATATGCTTTAAAATAATAGATATAAAGATATGTAATATCTATTGTAAGAGGTATCCACTAGACGCCTGGCGCCCCGCCAACGTGACGGCGAGAGCCCCACTTCGATACTGATACTCAAACTTTTCAAAAATAAACAAAAACTACACCCATATAATGTCAAAGTTTATTTACTCCTGCTTATAATCTATTTATGTACTAAAATTCATCTAAATCTGTGAAGTTGTAAACTTTAGCAATTATACATACAATTTAGTAGTCTTCAGATTCACTTTTTTGAAACTCTAAGTAAACTATAGATCAATAACTTTATAATATTCTAGTTTAACACAATGTTTTCTTGATGCGAATATTTGAAAATTAGAGATTTAACAACTTCATTAAGGCAGTGGTAGCCCAGTGGTAACATGCTCGCTTGGGAAACCGAGTGAAGCGGGTTCAAATTCCGAGTCGTGCACCTCTGATATTTTCATGTGCGAATCATTTCCAACATGATTACCATTTGTTTTAAGGTAAAGGAAAACATTGTGAGGAAACCTGCATGTCTGAGAGAACCCAGCAAGTTTTCGAAAGACATGTGCAGTCCGCCAACACTTGGCCAGCGTGGTGGATTATGACCTAAGCCCCCTCGTATTGAAGGAAAGCCCACCTCCAGCTGTGGGACGTTAAAAAGGGCTGAATAGATATAAAGATTTATTCGCATTTTATTTAGACGTTTCGTATGTTTTACGACAAAAATGATCATGAGAGAGACTGATGTCGTACGTCACAATTATCGAGTTATTTATTGTAGTTTTTACAGACGCGGCGTCTGCTCATAAAATTATACAATAATTTGGCAAAAGAGGAATATGCCACTTAAATATCTTAAAATATAAAAAATATCTATATTCTAATTTGGGTTGCTATTAATTAATTACATATGATTTATGCATAGATGTAATAAAAATAGTTTTATTTTGTATCGCTTTGGCGCTATTGAACCTCTGTTCAAATAGTTTTGTCGACACTTTGCCGTTGATCACGTTATATATTATTACTAGCAGAACCCGCGGCTTCGCTCGCGCTAAAACTACAAAAAAATCTCTAAAAAGGTAGTTTCAT
The DNA here is from genome assembly GCA_951806755.1 of Brenthis hecate. Classification (NCBI taxonomy): domain Eukaryota; kingdom Metazoa; phylum Arthropoda; class Insecta; order Lepidoptera; family Nymphalidae; genus Brenthis; species Brenthis hecate. The sequence goes on along the minus strand of OX638282.1, from coordinate 335,924 downwards.
ACAAACTTTCATCCCCTATTTTACCCTCTTATGGGATGAATTTCGAAAACTGCTAAAGCACGTATTTATTTCATTGTATTGAAGAGCATTTATACCAAGTTTTAAGTAATTCTGATAATAAATATTTTTTTGAGTTGTATTATAACGTGTTTTCTCGTGGGAATAAGATAATCTCACGCGGTAAAAAGAAACCTATGTCACTCTCCAGCCCTCCAACTATCGCTACACAAAAAATCACGTCAATCCGTCTCTCCGTTTCGATGTGAAAGAAGGACAAACAAACAAACATTTTCACATTTATAATATTAGTATTATTATGTATATATAATAAGAGTTAGGACCAATCATGAACTTTGGCGTTTATAGTGTTAGTAAGGATACAGATATTCAAATTGTACATAGTTTTTATAATTTCAATTTCTGTATCTATGCAAACGAAGACGCAGGGCCGGATTCAACCTTAGCGCCGCCCCTGTGTATAGTAAAAATACCGCTCTATTATCGAAATTTTGCCTAAAATGGATAAAGTTTTAATAAAGTTTATTTTTTTAATTATTAATCTTTTTAAAAATGCAAAAAAAAATATTATAAGTGATTTAAATATTTCGAAAAATCTACTAGTTATTTTTTTAATTAATGATTTTTTGGAAAATAAAGAAGTAAAGAGTTTATTCCACCCTCCGAATTTTGCCGCCCCTAAAAATTAGTCGCCCCGGGCACTAGCCCCGAGTGTCCCTAGTGTAATATACCCAGCGCTGCGAAGACGTCTTTACGATTGGTAGGTCGATATGATCCTGGAATGGAATTCTACACTTGTGTTGAGATAGACCTAGATACTTTTAACGCGAAGGAGTAACAAACATACACACATACAAATGCTCGCATCTATAATAAGTCTGATTTGTTTACATAAATAAAAATGAATGTTCGTATGTTTGTCCGCTATGCGTTCCTAAACCACTGTTCTGATTGTGATGAAACTCTGGTGGGTTACGCCTGCGAAGATTCCTGGTGGAAAAAAAGTATTTGGATGTTTGTCTTTTATGCATTTTTAGCAAAACCATTCAAGCTTAAGGACACACCAAGCGAAGCGAGGGTAAAACGCTAGTATTATATATAATATTTTTGCAGTTAAACTTTGAGAGCTAGTGCCTCTCTCAATCGTCTCCAGATGTTTGTGTAAAAGCGGATCGGTTAAATTTAATTGTGTTATTTGAGATCTGCCGTCGTCTTGTCGTCGGTTACATGTCTTGTTAATCCATACTAATATCTATAATATATTTGAACGAGCAAATCTTGTATATTTATTTATTTATACCGGCGATCTCGGAAACGGCTCTAACGATTTTGCTGAAATTTGGTATTTGGGAGTTTTCGGGGGCGATAAATCGATCTTGATTAGTCTTATGTCTGGTAAAACGCGTGTTTTCGAGTTTTCATCCGGTTTTCTTTTGCATTATCCTACGCAAAACTCTCGGGCATAAGCATCGTGGTCAAGCGGCCAAAGCGCAAGATTGACAATCACCTGTTGTGTGACCGGCAATGTAAGGTATCAGCATGCCAAATTTTACTAAATGTGCATAAGTTGTTCTGTACTAAGCTGTATAAGTTACTATAGTTCTTTTACTATCCCACCGGAACTTTTTAATTTTTCGGAATAAAAAGTATCTTAAATGTTGACCGGCAATATAACTCACCACCATTCAAAATTTCATTTAAATCGGTCCAACAGTTTCGGAGATTAGCCCGTATAAACAGACAAACAGTCAAAGAAACACATCACCCTGACTCGGTTTTTAGCATTTTTTTTTTCTATGTACAGACATTCGACCTCTACAGTTTTATTATATGTATGTATATATGTATAGATAGCCTTCCTAAACTAGATTTTATACTCTCAAGTTAAGCCAATAAAAATTTTTACAAACGAAATCTTTACTTTAATAAATAATTATTGTAAGTACATAATAATATAATTCACTTGATCTTCAATAAATACTCTACAATAAATAATCTTTAACAATACTACTGTTGATCGAAGCTACCAATAATAATCAAAATAAATTCGCAAAAAAATCGGAAGAAATAAATCCAAACGAGTTTAGAAGCTATTCCGTTTAATCCATTCATTTCCCCTATAGCTACATTCATTTTAGATTTATCTAAATCCATATGTCCATCCCATCCATAAGAATGTTATCAATCTCCGTCTACTACATTCGAAGGAAACAGTATGTTACAGATGGACACACAGTTATTGTTACATAACGTCACATGAGCAACTATAAATATCCTCTTTTTTGTTCCAAATTTTACGGAACCCCAGTGTCGTAGTGTATGTAAAGTGATAAGTGTAAAGTGCTAATTTATATTTAAATTATTACACCGGGACCTCTAGATATGCTTCAATGACGCTGAAAGTGCGATGTTTACAATCTGCCGGCATTCCTTTTCATTTTTGCCCGTGAGGAGACGGGTTTAGAATACATTTCTCCTCCGCCGCTGGGAAAGCGTCTCGTAAAAGGCGAGTAACCCATGCCAGTATGGTGGTTGAGGGCACTGCTCTCGACTGGCACGCGAGTCGTGAGCAGTGCCCTCTCACTTTCTATGCGGTGGTAGGTCTCGCAAGGGGCCGCCTGGAAGCTACCACCCTCCTGTCGGAATCAGACGCCAAGCAGCTTGCTGCGTTCCGTCTGCGAGCGGGAGAACCAGAGCCTTTTTTGGGGAACAGATGGATTTCAGTTGCGCTACTTATTACTAGTCTGGGCTTCAAAGTAAAGCTATACCGGGAGACTCATTTTGGAGGGTAGCGGGATCCGAGGCACGGTCTTGCCGTTGGCCGACCGCAGGTAGTTGGGGGCCCAAGTAGCGCGCCAGCCACGTGCGAAAGGCTGCCCCGCCAACTCGCGAAAAATCCCGAAGTGCTCCACCGTGCCAGTTGGCGACTGGATGGGAGGACCCGGTGGCCATTTTCGGGGGGGCTCGGGCGTCCCCGCGGTCTCCAAATGAGTTTCCCTTCAGTTGGCTAAGCTCTGAAGTCCTGTAGGTTTATTGAGCGGCGCCTCGATTTCCTACTGTTTCCCCACCAACACCCAAAACCACAATGACCAAAGTTACGAAGAAGAAAAAGTTAAATCAACGGCGGCACTTCCTCCCACTGAAAGTGCACCTCATAAATATCAGAGGATTGCACTCCAATCTCGATCCGGTCCACCACCACCTCGAGACCGAGAAGCCGCACCTTTTCTTCTTAACGGAGACGCAGATAGCAACACCGTCAGACGTGGCGTACCTCAACTACCCAGGCTACACGCTGGAACACAATTTTAAACCGCATGCTGGGGTCTGTGTGTACGTGCGTGACGATATCTGCTGTCGGCGTCTACGTTGCTTTGAGGTTTCAGGATTCTCGACTGTGTGGGTTTTGTTGGATACCGGCGTAGAGTCTACCCTCTATGCCTGTGTCTATCGATCGCACAGCGGAGACCAGGAGACGACCAGGCTCTTTGAACATCTGTCAGAGATGGCCGATAAAGCCCAACAACGGTACCCGACGGCACAGCTGGTTTTCCTTGGGGACTTTAATGCCCACCACAAAGAGTGGTTGTTCCCCTACAAAATCACTGACCATGCTGGGAGAGAAGCGCGCAAATTTGCGTTATCCCTAGATCTCACTCAGCTGGTCCATGTTGCGACGCGGGAACCAGATGTGGACGGACATACGCGCAATTGCTTAGACCTTCTGCTGACAACAGACCCGGACAGGCACTCGATATCGGTAACGTCCCCGCTGGGATCGTCCGATCACAATTTGGTGAAGTCCGTATCGATCTTCTCTCCTCCGGTTGAATGCCCAGTGGGTACGAGGAGAGTATGGCGATACGAGTCAGCGGACTGGGATGAGATGCGGCACTTTTTTGCATCTTACCCTTGGCGGCAAGTCTGCTTTTCTTCGATCGATCCCTCATGCTGTGTTGATGCGGTTGCGGATGTGATACGGCAGGGAATGGAATACTTCATTCCGTTCTCCGACATCCCGCTCGGCCACAAAGCCAAACCCTGGTATAATGCGGACTGTGCTCGTGCGGAGGCGCGAAAGGAGGCCGCCTACCAGTCATGGGTTTTGGCTCGCGATCGCAAAGTCAGAGCTCGGAGGGTTCGCGCGAAGAAAAGAGCTTTTAATTCTGCTACCAAGTTTTGCAATAAGGTTCTCCGTAGGGCAAGATTTGATCATGTCAGTCGTATAGGAGCCAGACTTGCTTCCTACCCTCCTGGTAGTAAGCAATTCTGGTCCCTATCCAAGGCTGTCGAGTCCAATTTCTGCCGTCCGTCTTTGCCTCCCTTGCAAAAACCAGATGGATCACTGGCTCACTCCGCGGTAGAGAAAGCAAATTTACTTGCAACTCTGTTCGCAAGCAATTCACGTCTAGATGCTGGCTCTAAACATCCGCCAACTTTGCCTCATTGTGATTCTTCGATGCCGAAGATCACAATACACATGAGAGAGGTCCGTAAAATACTACAAAATCTTGACGTGAATAAGGCCAGTGGACCTGACGGTATACCTTCAAGGGTTCTAAGGAATTGTGCGCCTGAGTTGTCTCCTATACTGACTCGCCTGTATCGCCTCTCTCTCCAAACTAGTACAGTGCCCAATTCTTGGAAGCTTGCCAATGTTCAGCCAGTACCTAAGAAGGGTAGTCGTGCTGATCCCTGCAACTATCGACCAATCGCCATTACCTCCATACTCTGTAAAGTTATGGAAAGAGTACTTAACAGTAAGTTGCTGTCATACCTCGAATCTAATGATCTCCTTAGTGACCATCAATATGGCTTCCGCCGGGGACGGTCTACTGGGGACCTTCTTGTGTATGTCACGCACTGCTGGGGCGAGGCCATCGAAAACCGTGGTGAAGCTCTAGCAGTCTCACTCGATATCTCGAAGGCATTTGATAGGGTTTGGCACGCAAGTCTACTGAGCAAGCTTCCTGCTTACGGCATCCCCTCCGACTTTTGTGACTGGGTATCCGACTTCTTAAACGAACGGTCGATCAGAGTAGTCGTTGACGGTTGCTCTTCTGATTCAATGACTATCGAAGCCGGAGTTCCACAGGGGTCTGTTCTCTCTGCGACTCTCTTCCTGCTGCACATCAATGACCTGCTTTCGCCAGGTATTGTTGCGTATGCGGATGACAGCACAGTCATAGAGAGCTATGTGTCCGATGCAGGGGACGGAGGGGTAACAATATGCACTTTGAGAGAGGCCATGGTGGAGCGTACTAATGCAACCTTAAGTCTTGTATCACAATGGGGTGACGACAATCTGGTTGACTTCAACGCCGCCAAAACGCAAGCCTGTTTGTTCTCTGCAAAAAGGAGTCCATTCAGCCTGACTCCTACTTTCCGTGGTGCACATGTAGAAGTATCCGACAGTCTAGAGCTTCTCGGTATAAGGTTGAAGGCAAACCTTAACTTTGGCGATGACATCGAGTCGAAGGCACAGACTGCGGCCAAAAAACTGGGTATCCTAAACAAGGTTAAGCGATACTTCACGCCTGGACAGCTTCTCACTTTATACAAAGCTCAAGTCCGATCATGCATGGAGTATTGCAGTCACCTTTGGGATGGCTCTGCTAAATACCAACTTGCCGCTCTTGACTCGGTGGAACGCAGAGCTAAAAAGCTAATCGGCGACGAAAAGCTTGTGAAAACTAAGCTTCACAGCTTAGCACACCGTCGCCAAGTTGCTTGTCTGTCGGTTTTCTACAGACTGTACTTCGGGGAGTGTGCCCACGAGCTCCACAGTCTCATACCGCCATCGCCATTCTTCTATCGGAACACCAGACGTACTGCAGGATACCATCCTTTCTTGGTTGACATTCCGACCACTCGCACTAAGCGCTATTCATCATCTTTTATATTGCGCACAGCCAAGAAATGGAATGCCCTGCCTGCGTCTGTTTTTCCGAGAGCGTACAACTTGAAACTTTTTAAGGTGCGTGTCAACAGGCTTCTCCTTGGCAAACTCGTTAGATCGTAGACCTTATCTGTGCCTTCGAGCATAGATGAAGGTCAAGAGTGAGCCTATTTTTAATAAAAAAAAAAAAAAAAAATTCGCTAAATCATTTATACTAATTTTGGCTCGTTGCTTGGATATATTTCTACTTATTATATATTTCTACGTTCTTGAGTAATGTCAACTCTGTCTTTGTTAAAGTTGCTTTAAAATGTACTACGAGTATCATCCTACGGAAACTACTATTTCTCAGTCAGTCTCTACCATGATCATGATAGCTGTAAAGCATTCGAGACGTCAGAAACTTATAATCAAAATAAATCCGCGAAAAAGTCCGAGAAGATAGTTTTATTTAAAATATCAAATATTCGCGTAAATGTACGAAATTATAACTATTTATTATCTATATATTATTTATACATACAATAAAATTCTAACTGAGTCGAATCTGTGTATTAATTTTTTTTTTTCGAAAATCTTATTGAAATAGTCATTATTATCGATACAGAGGCCTATAGTTTTTAGAATTCTTCTCTGTCTGTCTGTCTGGGAACGTACAAAATGTTGAAACGTAACTAGGGACAAACGACGGGAGTGAGGGTGAGTTGTTAGTATAAAAATATATTTAAGTGCTAGGAAGTATGTCCAGGATAAGATCTATATATGTCAAGTGTTATCCAAATCTGTTTTACGGTTCGCGCTTCACTAAATAAAAACACTCAAAATATCTTCGAACTTTTTACATTGACCTTCTGTTCTGAAATATGAAATGAATTAGATGAAATCAATCCAATGCTACCAATTGTTCTGACAGTTTCATAAACAAACTATACCGAAGATTAACCTCTACAGAGATACGTCACGTACCAAAATGTGCAGAGCTGAATAAAAACATACAAAATGAACAGATTTAGTGCGCACATTTGATTCTATTTTGAAAAATTCTTTATATGACCTTGACAATTTTAATGTTGGGAGTTCGCTTGCTCCAATCAACTAATTTAGCCAAATGTCGTTCATTGGTGAACCAAGGCTTCATCCAAAAAGTGCCAGCAATTCCGATCCTAGCCAGCTTGCACGATTCAGTCACGCAAAGCGTCTTGCAAATCAAATCAAATTAAAATGTACTTTATTCAAATATTCTTTTAGCAGCACGTTTGCATCGACAATTTTTACATTTTTTTAAATCTATCTATATACATATAATAAAATTGTAACTAAGCCGAATCTGTACATTAAATATTTTTTGGAAAATCTTATTGAAATAAACATTATTATCGATACAAAGGCCGAATCTATAGTTTTTAGAATTTTTGTCTGTCTGTCTTTCTGTCTATCTGTCACCGCATCACGGAAAAACTACAGGAGGGATTTTGATGAAATTTGGTATGTTAATAGCTGGTTATCCAAGTCAACATATAGGGAAAATATCTAATCTCTGAGATATCTATACTAGACGTTAAATCGCAAATAGGTATGAACCCGAGCGAAGCGAGGGTGAGTTGCTCGTTTAAATAAAATGACATGATAAAGCTACGACCGATTCGGAATGTAATTCTTCTTGCTTGCCTAAAAAAAATTAACTAGAAATTCTACAATATAACTAGTATTTTTTTTAGTTTTTTTTTAATATTTGAACATATCTTCAAACCAATACCAGTAGGGTAATAGTAGTAGTATTCAGCCCTTTTTAACGTTTGGGCACAAACTTCTCTTCAATACAGGCAGAAATAGATCATAATCCATCACGCAGGCCAAGTGCGTGTGCGCCACGCGAGCAGACTTCACATATTTTTCAAAAACTTGCAAAATTCTCTCAGACATGCAGTTTTCCTCACGATGTTTTCCTTTACCGTAAGATAAGTGGGAATCATGTTGAAAATGGTTTGCACTTGCGAATATTAGAGGTGCAAGACCCGGGATTTGAACCCGCTTCACTTGGTTTCCCAAGCAAGAGCGTTACAGTTGGACTGCCACTGCCATTTTGCTATCTCTGCCTTTTTAGGGTAGTTTTTCTTTTTAATAATATATCTGGGAATAAAATATTATTAATATAATAAAATATATTATTATAATAACGTCATTTATGTATAGCAAGTTAAAATAAAATTGGATCTAGAATATTACCTAGCGGAATCCCATGCTGATTAATAAGTATTTATGTAAAGTCCAATCGTATCTAATCAATTGAAAGCAAAATGAAATAAACGTACATTACAATGTTTAATAATATATTTAAAATTCAGTGTTTAGTCTAATCTATTTTAAGCTTTACAATCTCACGAGTAGGTAGTAAAAATAACAAGTGTCGACGATATATACAATAATAATAAATTCCTTTATTTCCTGATTTTTTGTCTTTAGATGTCTGTTCTAATCTACGGCCAAGGTCACTGTGTCGATTCTTGGAGAGAGCGAAGAAAATGTTTTAACCGACTTCCAAAAAGGAGGAGGTTCTCAATTCGTCAAAATCTTTTATTCATGTATGTTCACCAATTATTCGAACACGCTTGAACCGATTTAGAAAAAATTTTTTCGTTTCAAAGGGCATACTTCCCAGGTGGTCCCATATAAATTTTATCGAAATCGGTCGAGCGGTTTTTAAAAAAATCAACAAAAAATAAATATTTTTTTTAAATAAATTGCTTATTCGAATATGCTATTAAAAACTTTCCTCTTACAAATTACCTGCTTATTTCGTCTACACTAAAAATGGAAAAATAAAAACTTAAAAAAACCGACTTCCAGGCACTAAAATGTAAAAAAATAACTAAACGGGGGTTTTCATTTACAATAGATATCTATCAGATATTTTCGAAGTCGATGCCAACCGACAATATTTTAAGATATGAATATCTAATAGGTAAATATGTGTTTTACGTATCGAAATATAAGCGACTCCTTACCACTACCCTCTGAAATATATTTGGATTCCTATGGGAACTATACACGATAATGCAGCCGGGGACAAAGGAAACGCACGTACTTCGTTGACCGTTTAATTAATTAACTTAAATTTATTTAATTTCTTTAATGGGAGACAAGTTGAAAAATTATCCACCTGTATTCTGAAAATAGTAGATGGCACTGGCGTACGAAAAACTACGATATGAATTTAGCTGTTGTAGATGGTGGCGCCATCCTTATTGGACGCATTTTGACGGGACACGGACACTTTTTCATCGCACAGATAGTTCTCCTTTCTTCTATGCTCCATGGTTTTTCTAAATATCGCAGTTTCTTTACAAAAGCGAATCTTGCGAACTTTTAAATTCATTATGTAAATACTTAGTTGAAATAAACATAAAGAATTCGCGCATATGTTTAGGGCCGTGTAAAAAGGCTGAAAATAACAATATGACGTGCGCAGTAGCCAAAAATAAAATTAAATAATTTATAGATCTTTGTCTGTTTGCACATCACATTACATGGAGCAGAAATAAATAGTTTTGGTTAGCTTTTCCCGGATACGGAGCATGGTGACATCTTACTTTGCTGTTCCCGCACAAATATATATATATGTAAATAATTAGGCTTCTAAACTATAAGTCTTTAACAGTACTAGTGTTCGTCCAGTGGTCAAAATTCGACAATAATCATTATTGAAAATTTTGGTAAAATATATATGAATTGAATTTACACATTTATTTAAAAACTAGCAGAACCCGCGGTTTCGCTCGCACTAAAACTACAAAAAAATTCTAAAAAGGTAGGTTTCATACAAACTTTGATCCCCTATTTTACCCCTTTATGGGATGAATTTCGTAAATGCTAAAACACATATTTATTTAATTACTAGCAGAACCGGCGGCTTCGCTCGCGCTAAAACTATAAAAAAATCTCTAAAAAGGTAGGTTTTATACAAACTTTCATCTCCTATTTTACCCCCTTATAGAATAAATTTCGAAAAATGCTAAAACACGTATTTAATTAATTTTATTGAAGAGCATTAATACCAAGTTTCAAGTAATTCTGATCATAAATATTTTTTGCATTGTATTATAACGTGTTTTCCCGTGGGAATTAGATAATTTCCCGCGGTAAAAACCCTATGTCACACTCCAGCCCTCCAACTATCTCCACACAAAAATTCACGCCAATCCGTCACTTCATTTCGACGTGAAAGAAGGACAAACACACACTTTCACATTTATAATATTAGTATGGATTAGTATGGATATTGAAGAGCATCAATAATAAGTTTCAAGTGATTCTGATCATAAATAATTTTTTCAATTGTATTATAACGTGTTTTCCCCTTGGGAATGACAATAAAAAGTAGCCTATGTCGCTATAGCCCTTCAACTATCTCGAATATATCGAAAGAAGGATAAACAAACAAACAAACACACTTTCACATTTATAATATGGATGGATTTATGCCACTGTGTGCCAGAATAATCAATGGTTATTTTTAAGTGCCATTTTATGTTACCACTGGACTACCACTGGCATTACTATAATAAAAGCTTTTGATATATATTTTTAACTAGCGACTACGTTCTACGTTTAGTATAGGTTTCTCAGATCTTAAAAAGTATCCTAAATATTGACCCGGATAACCAGCTATCATCTTACCAAATTAAAATCCCTCCAGTGGTTTTTCCGTGATGCGGTCACAGACAGACAGACAGGCAAAAATTCTAAAAACTATAGATTCGGCCTCTGTATCGATAATAATTAATAATGATTATTTCAATAAGATTTTCTAAAAAATATTTAATGTACAGATTCGATCAGTTAGAATTTTATTATATATATAGATGATAAGTCCGATGACCTATGAATTTATAGCGGTATTGTTTACAAAATAAATTTTAAATTTTGTTTCGCTTTAATGATAGAGTTGTTTGATGTTTGCAGAAATAAAGAATATTTCTTAGTAAACAAATAAATGTCGCTCAAAACTTTTAGGTCGTACGTCGATCTTTAAATAGTTATATTAGTATAAAATATGTGTGATTGAATTTAATTTAATATGTTAGGACATTAACACACAGCACCATCTAGTTCCATGATAAGCTACGAGGCTTGTGTTATGATACACTACGCATATATAACTTTAAATGCATACATATTATAAATTGTACCTGGGCCACCGAGCTTCGCTCGGAGTTTTTGGTTAAAAAGTACAATTTTCTTTTTCTTTAAAAAAAACTAATAACTTGAATACATATTAAAAAAAAAACAAAACTACAAACTTTGTATATGACCGAGATTTGAACCTGGACACCTGTGATTGTTGATCTTGCACCTGGGCCGCTTGACTACGATGCTTATTCCCGATTGTGCAAATTACCGACCATATTTTGCGTGGAATAGCAAAAGAAAACTGCATGAAAACTCGACCTACCCCACATACATAGCGGCGAACCCGAGCGAAACGAGGGTAAATCGCTGCATAACATAAAGCCAAAGAGTTTTTTTTGTTTTAAAGGGTATACTTTCCAGGTGGTCCCATATAAATTTTTATCGAAATCGGGTGAGCGGTTTTTTAAAAAATCGACAGTAAATATTTTTTTTTAAATAAATTGCTTAATCGAATATGTTATTAAAAAACTCTCTTCTTCTTACAAATTACCTACTTATTACGTCTACACTAAAAATGGAAAAATAAAAACTTAAAAAAACCGACTTCCAGACACTAAAGTGTAAGAAATAACTTTTCGAAGTCGGTGCCAGCCGACAATATTTTAAGATATGAATATGATAGGTAAATAATACATATTATGTATTTTACGTATCGAAATATATTAGATTTGCTTTGCATCGGTTGATCGATTTTTTATATTTTAGTGCCTGGGAGTCGGGTTTTTTAAAGTTTTCTATAGCAACATTTTGACTTCTTGTCGAAAAAAACGCGTGCAGTGAAGTCGCAGAATATCTCTTAGTTCAACCATACTCATATTATAGAGTTTCAATTATAGCCTATGTGTTATTCTCATCTGTACGCTATGTTACTGTAAAGCTTTATCAAAATCTGTTCGGCAGTTTTTACGTGAAAGAGTAACATACATACATACATCCAAACATCCTTACAAGCTCTCGCGCTTATAATATTAGTGGGATAAGTACTACGAGAAACCCTGCGTGTTTGTTTATTACCTTTTCACGGTTAAATCGCTGAAGAGATTTTGATGAAATTTGCATTATAAGGATGGCTACCTTTCGCAACCTTACTTCATTACATGCAAGCGAAACCACGGGCAGTGATTAGCATCCACAGTTTACATATTACTCAATAGTTTGACCCGAAAAATGCATGCTAGCTATTTAAACATACCGTAGGCGTAAGAAACCACTGATACAGCGCCCCAAATACTCGACACAACGTCTTTCATATGATGAATATTGTGCCGTATTTTCCACCTGCATCTTATCATGGATATTTCAAAATTACGTAGGGTTTTTGCAAAATAATATCTTTTTAAGTAATATCATATTTTTTTAAAATTATTATGATTAAAAAAAAACTATTCATTCAATTAATTTTCTATTCAAATGTATGTTTTCTGTATTTGGCATTACATATTTAAGCAAAGGCATTGTATACTATGCCTTTTGCTTAACCGATTTTGATAAACAGGTGAAATACGTCAAGGCCCCTCAATAAATAACCAATTTAGGATATAATAGTTACATTTATCATTGCCAGGGTTCCGTACCCGAAGGGTACCCACGGAATCCTATTACTAAGCCTTCGCTGACCGCCCTATACAGCCCTCTGACAGACGGACGTCTGTCCGAGGGCTGTAACTCGTAAACCGTAATAGGTAGAGACTAGAGAGTTGAAATTTTCACAGAGTGTGTACGTCTATTGCCGGTATAACAACAAATAATAAAAAACCAAAATGGTGAATTTTATAAAGGCTGCCATGCAAAAAAAAAATCCAATATGGCGAGTCCGACTCGCATTTGATTGATTTTATTCATTTTTTTGTACTTTACCTACATATATGAACCCCTGCAGGAATTGTTAAAAAGGTCTATGTCTTGAAATGTAGGGTAGGCTGTCTGTAACAACTATACATTCAAGACATGTAACATCTCAGTCTCTCCCGTGACCATGGATGCTGTAAAGCATTCGAAACGTCGGGAACCAAAAATCACAATAAATCCGCGAAATAATCCGAAAAGATAGTTTTATTTAATAATAAAAAAGTTTTTTAAATTCATATACATAATGTGTTTTACTCAAATGTTCAACAACGATTACGGTCCAATTTCGACCACTGGACGAACTCTGCCATTTTAATATCATAAGACATAAGACATTTTAGATTTGGATTTCCTCCAAAAATCGTTTTCTTTATATAAATTATTATATTTTACATCTAAATAATAGATAACATTAATTTTTTCATCATATTATGTAAATTAATGTCACTTTCTTATTGTTACAGGTATCAAAAAAGAAAAAATAAATTGTAGCGAGAACTTTTTTATAAGTATTTTTTTCTTTTGATTAAACAATAATGAAAAGAATTATACTTATAAATTATAAAATTCAGTGCGGGTAGTTATAAAATTCTGTCTGTGCGAAAGAGACAAATATATAGGGATAGTGGCTGAGGGAAAGAGAGAGATGTCGCTGGTAGCACCGAGGCGGGTCCAGCTCGACTGGGCCCACACTATACCATGGTAAGACTTGAAATGTATTATATTATGTACATTTGGTACGTATTTACGTCTAGAATTTTTAAGAAGAGAAGGTATTTATTTTTTATATTAGTCCCGCTGAGTTTCTTTCGCCAATTCTTCTCAGGTCTGAGGCTTCTTCTTTCCGAACTGGTAGTCGACTCGTTACGTTCTGTAAAAAAACTGTAATAAATTAATTATGATTTTTTTTAATTGAATTCATAGCTTATAAATGCATGCTAAATAAACTAAAATATTATAAAGTACACGATATAGTAACAGGAAAGTCTTGTGACTTTATTTACATTGAATAGTAGAATAGGCAATAGCAAGTGCTTTCCAGGCGTTTGTACTATATAAGTGACTTTAAAAGTAAAATAATGGACTAGCGATTTAACCTTGCTTCGCTCGGGTGTTGTAGTGTTCTTTTAGGTCGAATTTTATCTGTGTACTAAATTTCATCAAAATTCATCTAACTATTGCAGCGCGAAGAAGTAACAAACAAACAAACACACATCTTTGGAATTTTACAGTAGTATCGTTAATATTATTTAACCACCAATCACATTATACTATACTAGTACTGATGCCCCATCCTATACGAAGAAATTTGAAAGCGCTAATTCGGGGTAGTTTTGGTTGTTTTAATAGATAATAGATGTCGTTGACTTCAATAACAATTCGATACATGTAACGTCATCTATTGACATTTATTTGAACTATTTTTTTCATGTTTGAGATGAGACCCCATGATTTAACTAAATAGTTATACTGACTTTGATATCATCGTAAGAGTAAAAAGAGCGATAAACGAGGAGTGTTGGTATATATAAGTAGCGACTCACCCTCGCTTCACTCGGGTTCGTCTACGGAACCCTAATTCTTTTTCTAAAATAAAAGTAGCCTATGTTACTTCCTATAACATCAGCTATCTTCCAGTGAAAGTCCCGTCAAAATCAGTCCAGCCGTTTCAGAGATTATTCGGGACAGACAGAGAAAAATTAAAAAAAAAGGGTTTTTCTTATAAGTACCGTATATAATTTCATATGCATTTAGTAAAAAGCTGTTATTTTGACTTTACGAACAGACAGTTAAATTTTATTTACCTGTATAGATTTATAAATATTTTATATAAAATTACTGAGCCAAGACGGTGTTTTGTCAAAAAAAAAACTATTTTTGTACAATAACATGGATAACTCTGGGAAAACCTTTAACCTAACCAAAAAACTGATAAAGCTACATCAAAACAATGTAGTAGAAAATTGTAGGTTTTAAAAAGGCCGCGATAGTTTGCGTTTATCTCCTAAGGTACGCTCACAATAATATTTTTATCTATATAAAAATTACGTAGGACACCTGAGCGAATCGAGGGTAAGTCGACAAGTTGACATCTGAAGGACTACCATTTACAAATAAAATAATATAATAGTGCTTCTAAAAAACTTGTGGTAACCCAGTGGTAACGCGCTTGCTTGGGTGACCGAATGAAACGGGTTCAAATCCCGGGTCTCGCAACTCTGATATTTTTAGGTGCGAATCATTTCCAACATGATAATCACTTGTCTTACGGTGAAGAAAACATCTTGAGGTAATCTGAATATAATAATAAATAAATAATAATAAATATGTTGGGACATTAATACACATCACCATCTAGTTCCATGGTAAGCTACGAGGCTTGTGTTATGGATACCAGATAGTTCATACACTACACATATATAACTTTAAATACATACATATTATAAATATAAACATCCATGACTGGAGTACAAGCATTCGTGCTCATCACACAATGAATGCCCCCAGCGGGACTCGAACCCGCGACCGCTGGCACAGCAAGGAGGGTCACTACACACTGAGCCAAACGTGTCGTCAAACCTGAATGTCAGAGAGAACCTAGCAAGTTTTCGAAAGATATAAAATCTGCCAACCTGCACTTGGCCAGCGTGGTGGATTATAGTTTAATACCCCTAATGTGAAGAAGGCCCGTGCCCAGCTATGGGATATTAAAAAAGGCCAAATACATATACTTAAAAATAAAAATTACGAAATTATAAACAAACCTTACCAATTACAATTTCTTTTATTTATAAAGTAAAACAGCCTTTATTAAGGTGGTAATTGAATCTAGTGACAAAAGAGGTGCCACCGCAACCACAGGAATGTGGCGGTTGGTATTTTTTATAATTATTTCATTTTATAAACACATTTATTTATTATTATTTATATTATCTACTTCGTTCATTCATTACTTATATTCTTAAAAAAATAAAGAATCATGAGTTTGATCATCAAACTAGCAGGCATTTTGGTTCCCGGACGTTTCGTATGCTTTACAGCAATTATAACCAAAAATCAAAATAAATCCGCGAAAAAATTCGAAAAGATAGCTTTATTTAAAATGTGAACAATTCGCGTAAACCTAAGAAAGTATTATCTGGGCTTCTATGAATAAATCAGAAAGTGGAGCAGATAATGTTATTATTATGTAATATAATGTAATTTTCAAAATGTATTTATTTAGCCTTACTTACAATGGAAATCAGTAAAAACTGGGAATGTTTCAGTAATGATAAGTTTTAGTAGTTCAGTAATTTAGTTTTTATAATGAATTAAGTTCGTTTTGTAACATGAACGCTTGGCAAAAATGTTAGAATTTCAAACATAATGAATTAAAAGAAATCTTATTATAGGGTTAATTTACATTTGAAGAACAAAAAAGAGCAAACTAAAACGATAAAAGTGTAGAAGAAATCTCCACAGAGGTCGTTGCCCTCACTGCGGCTAACTTCAGAGCGTGCAAAGAAAAAACCCGTCCCGTCAGCTGAGCGACCGCGCATCACTTCACTCCGTCAAAAAGACCTGTCATGGCTCCGCGATCGATCTTCGTTCCCTGCTAAAACTACGTGAAAATGCGAAAAATATGTCGCACCACCCGATGAAACCCGTCAGACGCGTCGCCACGCTGTTTTTAATGGCGAAACAATAAAATAAGAGAAAATAGTTCGCTTGTTCTGTGTTTTTTTAGTGAGTTTTCATCGTATCTAATTTTATTCGGACCGACCTATCTCGTTTTTCTGGGTGAGTACTGCATTTTTCCCACGCGTTTGAAGCGTTCAAGTAATTTTGAGATTAACACTGTACATTTATAAAATTATCGTTTTATTTTTCAAATATAAAATCTTAGTGAATTGTTAAAAATCGATTATTTGTGGGTGGGATGGCAAGAAATACGCCTCTCTCGTTTCCGTATAACCCGGCCAGATAAGAGAGTGATGTAACACCGTATTACCGCATAGCGTCATAGTGCAGACAATTCGGTCGGGTTGCTATCGATATCTCTTTCTAGCTTTAATACTGATATTTAATTTTTTAAATTTTCTCTTGATTATTGACATTTTCTTCGGTAATACTGATTTGCAACACATTTTATAAACAAATATTGATCATTTTTAAATTGTATGCATTATTAAAAGCTTTAATCTGTTCTAATGTAATTCATAAAGATAATAATTGAGTCTATCCTTTTTAATTTTTTCCAATAATTAAATAAATTTGTGTAAGTACATTATATTTTAAATAAAGTTAAAAATCTTTATTAAAATCTAATTACTCCATAGATCTAACATCTATATTATTAAAGCAATTAACTTTTTCTAAATAGATGTCGTATTTTTCATAAATAAAGAAATTTTCTTTATAATAGTTCTGCCTGTGCCTACTTACCTACATAAAAATTAAAAAAAATATGTAAATCTTATCTTATATCTTTGCAAAACTTTTAACTTTTTAATGTCACACTCTAATCTAAGACAATATGGTTTTTAATTTTAAATATGTAATAAATTCTAATCAAAACCTTATTTCTGAAATATGAAAAAATAACTGCTCATTACACAGTTTGTAGTGTATTACATTCTCTGTAGCACTGCCCACACACTTTTATATTTGGCAATCATGGAACTGTGTATTTACTTTGAACAATATTAAATCCAGCTTTTGGTAAAAAAGTGTTTTAAAATCACTTTTAAATTTATTAAAATTATTAATTTGTGTTTCAAATAATTTTAAGTAGTATTATTTGAAGTCAGTCAGAAGAGATGGATATAAATCAATAAATAATGTATATTTGATGTAAACAGTTTCTTATTAAATATACTCACTTTCTCTTTTACTGAAAGTTAAGGCTACCAAGTTAGAAAATTATAATTGAATAAATAATTTATTTTATGACAGTAACATGCCTGCTCTCCATATACTTAAAAAGGGGTTGGCAGAATAGGGAGTGGCAAGCATTTCTTCTTTAATGTGTCATACACACCCAGAAATCTTTAAAATACTATGTGTTAGTCTACATAATTTCACTCATTAATTTTTAATGTAATTTTTATCATGTTATGTTCTATCATCTATGTTTATATATGAGTTAATATTTTTCTTTATTGTAAGTTGTGTACTATGTATATCCTTTGTTACATCACTATACTGCTTTATTTCTTAATTGTTTTAATATATTTTTTTAAGTAATAACTAAATCATCTATAAATATTTAATTCTTGTGTTTCTCCATGTGGGAGTATTTTAAATGAGGAGCTCAAGGTGTGTTTCTTCTCGGCAAATGAAAGTGAAACTTAGCTATGTTTTTAAATCAGACTATTATCTATGCAATAATAAGCTTGCATGAATGTAATCTAAATATATTAGTATATTAGTCTCTTCGTATATTCAAATAAGAACTCAAAAAATATATGCGGAAGGCATATTTTGTTCATAATGTTTTCTATGTCACTTAATATTGTTTGTAATTCTAATATGTCGTATTGTTGGGTAATTGTAATCTTGTGAAATCATGTACTTTAATGAAAAATAAACTCTGGTGATGAGTTATTATCGTAACAGACAGATAAAAATTTTAAAACTCTTTTTGGATTCCTTCATCTATGTGACATAATTGTTTCATAAAGCATTTCATCCTTAACTAGGCAATTTCCTTATTTATATTGACTGTTATAAAAAACAATAATTTTAAATAGTGAATGGATATTTTGCTTGGTTCTTTTTTGTTACATTTAATGTTTACTATATGTTTTAACGTTTAGTATATATTTCTCAGAGATGAGATAGGTATTTTTCCACCGTAAAAAGTATCCTATATGTTGACCCGGATAACCAGCTATCATCATACCAAATTTCATCAAAATCTGTCCAGTGGTTTCCTCATGATGCGTTTCCCGACAGACAGACATTAATTCTAAAAACTATATAACTACTAATAGATTCTGTTAGAATAAAATTGAACTTAACCCTCTGGAAATCTAGAATATTATCTGTACAATGAATAAAGTCTCATCAGAATTTGTTGATCAACTCAATCAAATAGACATACTAAATGTGGTTTGGACTTGGGTTCAAAAAGAAACTTCTTTATTTCTAAGTAGCGACTCACCCTCGCTTCGCTCGGGTTTCGTCCCTAGCTTGCTTCCCAATACAAACTTTCATCCCCATTTTCACCCCCTTAAGGTAAAATTTCCGGGATAAAAAGTATCCTATGTCCTTCGTAGGGTCTCAAACTATCTTCTTACCAAATTTCATCTAAAAATTGGTTTAGTAGATCCAGAGATTACCCCCTACAACGTCACAAACTCAAAATCTCACAAAGTTTACCTCTTTATAATATTAGTATAGATTCAAAGATTCAATTTAACTTCTTTCAGTGATAAATTTTTAAATGCTTATTTGAGGACTTACCGTTGAGGATTTTCCGTTGGTTATGGAACTCTTGTGCAAATGAAACGGCTGGACGGATTTGAATGAACTTTAGTATTCAGATAGACTATAACCTGGAGTAACACATAGACTTCAGTTAGGCACCTAGCGTATCCAAGCGAAGCGGTGGTAATTGGCTAGTTTTATTATAAAAAAATAGTACATATTTTAAGGTGTTAGTACACCTAATTAATGCCTAGTAAAATCAATAGAAAATACCAAGCAAGTTGAAATGTTTAAACAACAAGCGATGCCTAGACTAAAATCATTTAACTGAATTATACTTTTTTAGATATACGCGAATATTTGACATTTTTAATTAAAACTAGGTATCTTTTTGGATTTTTTCGCGAATTTATTTTGATTTTTGGTTCCCGACGTTTCGAATGCTTTACAGAAATCATTGTCACGGGAGAGACTAAGGTTTAAGATGTCTCAAAAGCATAGAGAGAGAGAAAAGGTAGTTTTATTTAAAATCATTTTATTGCAGAAATACTAATAATAAATTGGGTCACGGAAGAATATTTGAAGACGGGTTAAGCTTAAGGGCACTCGGCTATTGATAAATGGCATTTCGCACGGACAATTAGTTAGAATAGTGTCAAGGGAGTTGTATCTGATAAGCCATGACGGTCTTGGGCCAGGACCCTTTGTTGGAAAAGTTTACGAATTTGATAATGCGTTTGTCATTTCTCGTTTCACACAGTAAGTTTAATGATTTGGGAAGATTTTTTGTGCCGAGATTGTATATGGACAGGGGAGTGATGTAGGGTTCATATTTATATCTCAAAATCACTGCTTCGTTGATCCTGGGTTCGATTTTCGGGTCGAGTCTAAATAGTTCTATTCTAAACTAAATAGAGAGTGCACTTGCTTGCGCACTATAAATATGTCCTGCGAAGTTAACTTGTCTCCGTAAAATTATCTACCGTGGCCATAATCGGTCAGGATGACATTATATCCCGCAATGCTAAGTATTTCCCGATATTTCTTGGGATATAGCCAAGATGTGACTAGATTGTCTTTTCGTACTACCACGAATACAGCAGATTCATTCCCAGGTAGGTACGATAAATTTGCTGCGGCTAGAATTTAAATGTTTGAACTGCTTTTCGAACAGATATTAAATTGCCTTTAACTAATATCAAAAGTGTCGTGTGCTACAACCTTTATTTCTCATTGATCGATCTGTCTACATTCCGAGTTTTAAGTAAATCTGAATAATTGTGTAGTCACAAAGGACGGACATCGAAGAACTTTTATTCATCAAACGATAAGTGGGAGGTGAGTCGTGTCCTATCTTTTACCGAGTTTCTCGCTGGCTCTTCTTAGCAGGATTGCCTTCCGAGCCGGTGGTAGCTTCCTCACGGACTGTCTACACTGACGCTCTTTAAATTATATTGAAGATTCAAAAATGCTTATAGTAAGATACTTCGTCGGCCGAGGTCTTCATTAGAGCATCTACTCAGCTTTTATGAGGGATGTTCCACACCTACATGTTTCTTTCTATAAAATTGTACGGTTTTTTTTAAATAACTTCGTCATCCTTGTTGAAATTGTAAATGCAAAAGTTTTAAACAAAACCAAGAAATGGTTCATCCTTTTTTGATGTACTTAAAAAAGTATTCGTACTTTACTATTAGCGTTAGGTTCTAATTGCTCAATTGTTTAGTTTTTTTTTTGGTTGCTACTTTTTAAGTAGAGGCAGTGGTAGCCCAGTGGTAACGCGCTCGCTTGGGAAACCGAGTGAAGCGGGTTCAAATCCCGGGTCTCGCACCTCTGATATTTTCATGTGCGAATCATTTTCAACATGTCTTACGGTGAAGGAAAACATCGTAAAAAACATGTCTTTGAGAACTTAACAAGTTTTCTAAAGACATGTGAAGGTCCGCCAACCCGCACTTGGCCAGCGTGGTGGACTAATCGCCCGCGTTTCGGAAGGAGGCCCACGCCCAGCAGTGGGACGAAAAAAAGGGCTGAATACGTAATACTTTAGACTAACGAGAATATTTGACTTTTTAAAAGAAACTATCTTTTCGCATTTTCATTTTGTGGTGGTCTTATTTTGCGTTTTTTATAAGTGACTCCCGTGACCATGTTTCGAAATGTTTAGTTTCCGCAAAAGTACAAAAGAGAACCGTGACAAAATCGAGAAAAAATGGTTTCATTTAAAACACCCCTTCAATCATTTCAAAGTAAATAATCGTTTTTATGAAGTCTCTATGCTGTATGAACGAGTATACCTTACCCTTTGCTCCACGCCTACGCTCCGACCATTTAATTACATTTTACTTTGCCATGACGTCGAGAAGAAACATTTATCAGCTCGTACAGTTGAGTGCTGAGTAAACGTATCGTACCCAGCTTAGTTCAATATTAGGTACTCTGGATTCTCGTATCGTAAATACTACGTTAGACCTGTTTTAATTATATAGACTCTAGATTGTGTATTGAATATGTGTTTTATCGATTATTCTTTTATCTTAAGGTATTTCTCCATTTATTAGAAGGATGGAGAAGAAGGATGAAGAGATAAGAAGTATCTTTTGTATCCCTCTGCGTCATGGGGTTATGTACGTGTTTTAAGTAGGATAAGTTGAGTCTATGTATATGTATATGAGTCTAATGATCTATTATATAAATAGGCAAAGACAAAACAGTTAAGTACCTTTTTCCTCTGTTTGTCAATAGATTTTCCTTTTGTTTGTTTGTTTGTTTGTTTGTTTGTTTGTTTGTTTGTTTGTTTGTTTGTTTGTTTGTTTGGTTGTACCGAATAAGCTCCGAAACAACTGGACCAATTTAGATTAAATTTGGTAAGAAGATAGTTTGAGACCCTGGGAAGGACATAGGATAATTTTTGTCCCGGAATCATCACTTAAGGGGGTGAAAATGGGGATGAAAGTTTGTATGGGGAATCAACCTATTATTTACATTACATTTGTTTGTCATGTAGCATTGTGACATCCTCCCGTGTCAGAATCCGTCAGGTCCAAGGTAAAATCGTATCTGTACACAACTGTCAATCGATAGCTCGCATTTCACACATAACATGTCCGCCAAGTCTATTACTTGTCATGTTTCAGTACCGATCCACACTTATGCTGATAGTTCTCGGTTCGATATCGGTCTGGTAAAGTATTGGTATACGAAAAACAATGAGAGCAATCACACTCCAGCAACGTTTCTTGTATAAAAATATTTTATCAGACCGATATCCTGCTGAAGATGCTTCATTGTTTGGTCTCTGCACGCGTTGTTTCACAAATGTGTACACTTTTTCTACTTTTAAATTTATTTTATGTCGGTTCAAAATGAATTAATACAGGTTTAACATACTGACATGTTGTTCTTGTGACAATGATAATTATTTGTGTGTATGTAGTCTCTTCTAGACGTACTAAACGCAGAGGACTAAGTTTTATTAGTTTTATTCTAGGTCTAAGAATTAGAAAGGATTTACTCCCTTTTTTACATGTTATAATTTATGTTAGTACTAGCAGTACCCGCGGCTTCGCTCGCGCGTAAAACTGCAAAAAAATATCTAAAAAGGCAGTTTTATACAAATTTTCATCCCCTATTTTACCCCCTTATAAAATGAATTTCGAAAAATGCTAAAACACGTATTTATTTAATTTTATTAAAGAACAATAATACAAAGTTTCAAGTAATTCTGATTATAAAATATTTTTTTGGATTGTATTATAAAGTGTTTTCCCGCGGGAATGAGATAATCTCCCGCGGTAAAAAGTAGCCTATGTCATTCTCCAGCCTTCCAACAATCTCCACACAAAAAATCACGTCAATCCGTCTCTCCGTTTCGATGTGAAAGAAGGACAAACGAACAAACACACTTTCACATTTATAATATTAGGATAATAATGTTATTTTATCGACAGATCTCCTTTGTGTTTTCTCCATTCTACGTGACATTGTCGAAGTAATCTGTGCTCTACTGGCACGCTTTGAAGCCATCAACATAAAAATTGAATTGAATGTTGATTGTGTACTCCTGCATTAAGAAAGAATTTATTGAAATTCATCAAAGGAGGTTAATACGTAACATGATTTTTTTTAATATTTTTTTATGTGCCTTAATTTGTTTGAATCTTTTGTTAGATTAGAGTATTATTGCTCTTAGACACATTATAAATATATGTCATTAAATTGTTAGAAAATGTAAAAGGGGAAGAAAAATTTCAGGGGCATTTAACTAGGAATCTGTGCGAAACTATATTTAAACATTACAAAATCGTATCGTAAATAGTATATTATTTATATTTGTATATGACGAAATTCTAATTGAGTCGAATCTGTACCTACATTTAATATTTTTTGTAAAATCTTATTGAAATAGTCATTACTGTCGATATAGAGGCCGAATTTATAGTATATAGAATTTTTTTGTCTGTATCTGGGACATGGCGAGAAAACTACGTGACAGATTTTGATGAAATTTGGTATGATGATAGCCGGTTATCCGGGTCAACATATAGGATACTTTTTACCGCGGGAAAATATCTCTACTCTGAGAAATCTATACTAAAACTTAAAACGTGCCCGCACGGAGTGAGGGTGAGTCGCTAGTTTTTTTACAATAAAAAATCTTTTTATCTGCAATATACTTCACCAATTTTAATTAACATTTTTGCACACTCACCTTTTATTATAGCGTAAATTGATTAAATTATCTCAACCTATAAATTCTACGTTACGTCTTTCTTGTCTTTGGTCTCGTGAAATTTTAATTATGGCAGGTAAGTGAAGACGGCTTTACAGTTTATTGTACATACATAAATCTGCTGATAGTTGAGCTTAAATTATCACTTCTATACATATAATAAAATTGTAAGTAAGCCGAATCTGTACATTAAATATTTTTTGGAAAATCTTATTGAAATAGATATTATTATCGATATAGAAGCCGAATCTATAGTTTTTAGAATTTTTGTCTGTCTCTCTGTCTGTCTGTTACCGCATCACGGTAAAACTACTGGAGGGGTTTTGATGAAATTTGGTATGGTGATAGCTGGTTATCCGGGTCAACATATAGGATACTTTTTACCACGGAAAAATGTCTCATTTTTGAGAAAAAAAAAACAGCATTGTAAGAGTATACTAATAAAACCTAAGAATTTGGTTTTTGGTTATCTGAACGCGGGCGGAGCCGCGGGCAATGCTAGTTAACTATAAAGGTATATACATTGACTTTAGAAACATAGAGTATCTATTAATGAACAATCATAACTAATTAAAGTATTAAATATTTTAAAACCATTTCTATGTAATATTTAAATATTGTTATTGACACATCTATACATACAATAAAATTGTAACTAATCCGAATCTGTACATTAACTCCGACTGCATAATACTATATAAATAACGATATGGAGTTAACATTTGATACAAAATCACTTTATACTTAGAGGCCTGAGTGGACAAGTATCGGTGAAGATTTCAAAGTAATAGGTTAAGTATGAGTGAAATGCATGCACTGAGGGTTTCGTATTTATTTATGAAATGAGACGATCGGTGAGAGTTAAGGCGTGTGACCGATTATAATTTAACTATAATTTAACTTTATAAAAAAAAGATAATGAAATAATATTTCCGAACTGGTAGTAGACTCATGACGTTCAGTAAACAATTGTAATAATTTAATGCTGAATAAAATATTTTGAATTTTGATGGCTTTACATGTTGTCCAAGGCATGGGGTGACCGTTAACTTCTCAACTCCAGGCTAATATCTTAACAGAAAGACTCAATAATTAAACTTGGCACAACGCGTACTTGGCACGACTCGAACCCAGAACCTCCAGATCTGCAACCACTGCACCATTGAAGTATTTAATATATCTTTATATATATATATAATTCTTCTGTGAGTGTGTATGTCACTGAGCTTCTCTCAAACGACTGGACCGATTTTGATGAAATTTTTTGTGTGTGTTCAAGGGGATCTGGGAATGGTTTAGATTCACAATTTTGTCCAAAAAATTTGAAATTTTCAAATTAAAGACGTGTAGACAGGACAACGTCTGTCGGGTCCGCTAGTGTATATATAATATATATATATATATATATATATATATATATATATATATATATATATATATATATATATATATATATATATATATATATATATATATATATATATATATATACTTTATACTTAACAGATGCTCATATAGATAGTCCACAAGAGATTTAATGTAGCGTATAATTTGCAAAGACTATTATCCACTTCGCCCGCCGCTAACAATAGCACCGCCTTCCACTCTACCCTATGTATAGAAGTAACCAACACAGTACACGCTTAGTTTATCATGGAAAGATGTAGATATATAGATAAATTCTTTATTGCACACACAAAAGAAGAGTACAGTGGATAAAAAAAATAAATAACAAAGAGGCATGCAAAGGCGGTCTTATTGCTACGAGCAATCTAAAAGATGTTATTATATAAGAAAAAACATGGTATACTAGCCGGCTTGCCATCGATTCGATCGCGTCCGTCCCCAGGTATGATGAGGATAGGATTGTAGTCACAATTTCATGCGTCTTAATTTTTATTGCGCGCAACTCTGATTCTTTTTCTGAAATAAAAGTGAGATTAACTAAGCCTAAGTTACTGCTTATAACATCAGCTATCTGCCAGTGAAAGTCCCGTCAAAATCGGTTCAGTCGTTTTGGAGAATAGCCAGAACAAATAGACAAAAAAAATTTTTTTTTTTTATTATAAGTACTGTATAAACTTTCATATGCATTAAGAATAACTAAAAATTGTTATTTTGACATTACGAAAAGACACTTCCATTTTATTTTTCTGTATATATAACAATCTATTATTATATATTAATATGCAAAGTTAAAGAGTTTGTTTGTTGTGTTTCATAGCCTATTTAGTAAGAAAGGTTATATAATGCTATCTAACATCACATTATAGCCTACGAGTGCAGAGTAATTCTACGAAATTGAAAAAAGAAACGAAAAATTGCTAGTTCTATGGTACCTCTAAGGTATTCGTAAGACAGTCTTGCCATCTTGGTCATGTATCAATGTTCAATACGTCTTGCCAAGTAGACTACACTAGGATTGCGTGAAAAATCAATTCAATTCAATTTTCTTGTTAATAGGCTTCAAAGCGTGTCGCCAATGTCACGTAGAAGACAGCGTGAAGATACGCATGTCACTGTTAACATAAGAATGAATTTAGTAGGGTCGTTTTCAAGCGAAATCAATAATCCCTTTTGAATATGCTAATTATATTAAAGGGTGCTTTGTATCGATCTAACACGAGAATTAAGTAATGTCACGTTATTAGTATTGTTTCTGAAAAGTCAGATATACAGTACCTTGTGTCTTTTCCATTATACGTAAATATGTTGGCAAAATAATCTGTGCTCATCTTTCACGTTTTGACGCCATCATCAAGAGAATTGAATTGATAATTGACATACAGTGGAATAGTGTAAATAATTTTTTTATCATTAAATATTAGATTTAATAGACATAACGTGGTTTTATATATATGTAATTGTAAATCCGTAATCATTAGAGGTGGTATTTTTTCTTGAAAATGTGTCACCATCCTTGAATTGCTTAGGTTTGGGTGCTATATTGTGTGCAAAAGCGATCCTGCAAAGTTTCTACATTGAGGTTTCGTTCTAGTGAGTAAAAGTCTCACAGTCCCCTGGCCGTCATAGAAACCAATGATGGATTTTCTCAGTGACATCAATAAACCTTAGATTGTTACATTCAAACATTGTTATTATTAAGATGAAGACAATAGATATATTGCCGAAATTGTCGCTTAACACAAAATAAAGGTAAGCGTACAACTGATTTGTGTAACTCCTCCTTTTTTGAAGTCGGTCAAAACACTTTTATTTACAAATAGCATTGCCCGCGGCCGGCGTTCAGATGGCCAAAAATCAAATTCTTAAGTTTTACATATTAGTATACTCTTACATTGCTGTTTTAGTATTTTTTCTCAAAAATGAGACATTTTCCTGCGGTAAAAAGTATCTTATATGTTGACCCGGATAACCAGCTATCGTCATACCAAATTTCATCTAAATCCTTCCAGTGATTTTTCTGTGATGCGGTAACAGACAGACAGACAGACAAAAATTCTAAAAACTATAGATTCAGCCTCTGTATCGATAATAATGTTTATTTGAATAAGATTTTCCAAAAAATATTTAATGTACAGATTCGGCTTAGTTACAATTTTATTATATGTATAAACTAGCATTTGCCAGCGGTTTTGTCAGCGTAGTTTAAATCAATCAAATCGATAATTTTCATATCAATTTTCAACCCCTTTTTTGCCCTTCTAGGGTTTGAATTCCAAAAATCCTTACGAGGAATATTCCAGCAAAATTTTAAGTTTGGACCATTTAATATACCTACTTTCTATACTCTTTCGTGATTAATCGCTCATTCGCCCCGTGGTGGAAAATCGATTATAATCGTCTTTGAAAATGTGAGAAAAACATACCTATACATAATATATGAATATAATATACCTATCTATAAAAAACAGTTTCTAATATTTTTGTATTGATAACACTAAATCTCTTCGATAGCTACTAGAAAATCGGTCGACAAACAGAGGGGAAAAGTTACTGAACGGTTTTGTCTTTTTTTTTATGGTGTTCAGTGACAAACGGGCAACGATGGAGAGCAGTACCTGTCGCCCATAACACCTACGGTTCATGCACTTAGGTTTTATATTACAAAAATGCATTATTATTTACAAAATAATTTGGTTTTTAATCATTTAAACGCGGACAGAGCGGCGGGCAATGCTAGTATATAAATAAAAATGAATCACCGAAATGTATGTACACGCATAACTTCCGATCGACTGCACCAAATTGGATAATTTTTTTTTGTGTTGTTATTGTCAGGACCAGTTTTGTATAGAAGAAAATTAAAAGATTTTTTTTTTACTAAAATAAGATTCTTTTTAAATCTCGTGATATGAAAAGTGAGTGAGTGAAATAATTTTTATCCCGGAAATCATCCCTTAAGGGGGTGAAAATGGGGATGAAAGTTTGTATCGAGAAGCAAGCTAGCTAGCTAGTTTATAATAATAGTAAAAATTAAGATTATATTGAGCTCGATAAAGAAATGCTTTTTTCAATACTTAACCGTTTTTCTTATTTAATACTTTCTTAAATTTACGCGAGTATTTGACATTTTAAACCTTTTCGGATATTTTCGCGAATTTATTTTGATTTTCTCTTCCCCGTGACTCGAATTGATTGAGATTCGAAACGTCGGAAACCAAAAATCAAAATAAACCCCGCGAAAAGTTTTTAAAACGCCGTCTATTTCCTCTAGTTTTGAAGGACAGATGGTTTTTTTTCGTATCGCCTCAAGCAAGCTAACTTTTAATTAGAATAAGTGATTTTATGACGCAAAGACGTTTGTCATTTTCTGTACGAACTTACTTTTCATAACTAACTTTCCATCTTGAGATAGAAATTGTTAGTGATATGACGATACGTTTGGCTCAGTTTGTAGTGACCCTACTTGATGTGCCAGCGGTCGCGGGTTCGAGTCCCGCTGGGGGCTATTCGTTTGTGTGTTGGGCACGAATGTGTGTACACCGGTCGTGGGTGTTTATATTTATAACATGTTTGTATTTAAAGTTATATATGTGTTGTGTATGAACTATCTGGTATCCATAACACAAGCCTCGTAGCTTACCATGGAACTAGATGGTGATGTGTGTTAACGTCTCAACATATTTATTTATTTATATTAAGCGATTTTTGACCGTCGTTAAATATATTGAAGCTATATTCAACCTTTTTTAACGTCCCACTGCTGGGAATGGTCAAGTGCGAGTAATGCGAAATGTCGGGGATAAATGAAATAAAACCTCTACAAAGTCTGAAAACATAGTTTTATTTAAAATCTCAATAAATCTAAGGAAGTATAATAGTGACATTTTTAAAATTAGATTTAAAGCTGAGATCTGAAGATATTATAGGTTCTAATTAAGACTAAGCCTTTATGACGTGAACAAATGGCCGCCATTGTCTCGGGTGGCGGCCGCGGAGACAATCCCAACCGTTTTATACATTTTGTTATGAAAATACCAACTTCATGGAAAATCTACGTAGCTTTGTGTTTTAAATTGCAAAATTTTAACACAGTTTATTGGATTAAGTCCATGAATGTTAGTTTCTTTAATCTACTTACCTATATGTAGGTATATAGGTAAAAACGATATGAGGTTTGTTAATAAGCATATTGCTTATCATTTGAAAACGGCTGGATCGATTTTGATAATTTCTTTTTTAAAATGTTTGTTAATAAGGTTTTTGAAGAAAAAAACAATTAGAAAAATCATTTGACAATATTATTATGATGTGAAACGGGATATTTACCATGTTTAGCATTTTTAAGAGTTCTCAATATTTCGGCAATGTTACCAGCGCCACACACAGTACATACACATGACGAGTTGAAAAATTGGGAATTTCGAGAGAAACTAAGTGCATTTTTATAGGATTTTAGTGTAAATTCAAACACCACAAACAAATATATTGAATTAATTTACTATAAGTACACCTTATTATTTATATTTAGCTCTATTCTCCAATGAAATTCCCATTCAATACGGTCCATTCGTTACCAAGATTAGTTCAAACATACATATATAATGTATATATTCTATCATTTGTTTCAGGGAACAACAACCAGGGTGTGAGAGGGATCCGTCTTTTAAACAGTTAGTGCCCAACACATCAAACCAATCTGGTAAGAACGTACGGTCCTTAGATTATTGTTAGTGTTTGTTTAAATATAAAAACCTATATATTCATAATTACTTCAAAAAGGAGCAGATTAGTTAAATTGTGTGTATGTTTTTCAAAATAATATTTATTTTTAGTAAAATAAAAGTAGTCTAAGTTACTCCTTATAACATCAGCTATCTGCCAGTGAAAGTCTCGTCAAAATCGGTCGAGCCATTTCGGAGATCAGCCGGAACAAACAGACAGACAAATTTGTTTTTCTTTCCTTATAAGTACCTACAGTATATACATTTAGTAAAAAGCTGTTATTTTAATATTACAAACAGACAATTCAATTTTATTTATTTGTATAGATAAGAAAGTATATTAATTAGAAAAGAAACTGTTGATAAATTCTGACTCTACCCATTGTGATAGAATCTTCATCTTCGTCGGCGGACACAGCGTCGCAGGGCTCCGGGTCTGCGCCTGCGCCGCCCAAGAGACATGAACCTCAGGTGAGATACCCCATGTACTACCAGGGCTTGGAAACCCGTTCAATTTTTAAACCAGTTCTGATCATTGAACAAACCGAAAGGCTTTTCGGCTTAAGACCCGGTTACGTTTTTTAACCGGTTAAAGTCCAGAGAACGGTTATATCGCGGATTTAAATTTCTCTCTGTTAAAAGTTTTTTAGCGTGAAAATATAGAATTCTTAGTTAAAAGCTCGTACTAATATTATACTGTAATGACTTTGTATCGACGGATAGTTTAGTCGGCAGTGTGTGGATCGAGGCGGCCATAACTCGAAATCGAACCTGCGATCTTTAAAATAAACAAACACAACGTAAAACATATATACGAGAATGTTAATCGTAGTATTGTTAGTCGATCTATTTAGCAATAACCATATATGGCTATTTGGACGCACTCGACAGGTATTTACGATATATGGACGTGGAATTTATGACATTTTTTTATATTATATCTCGTAATACTACTCAGTAGATAGCGTAATCGTAAAGTCCAATTTTTATATTAGTTTGAGACGAAAATCTATAAAAATTTTACTTACCTATTTATTAAAATATTATAATAAGTTTTAAAAATAAGTTCGTTCTTGTATTAGAATTAGTGGTGTTTGGGAATGATGTAGTTTAGCTTCACAATGAAGTCGATGGATCAAACAGTCCTACAGATAATGCAACACGTGTCTTACGTAAGTTTAAACATAATGACAGGTCTTTTTTGAGCATGGAAGTGCTCAGCCAAGTTCGATATCATATTAAAGTTTTGTGTTTGTTTCGTTTTTTTAAATTATATAATAACTAGCAGTACCCGCCGGCTTCGCTCGCGCTAAAACTACAGAAAAATCTCAATTACATTTTCATTACCCCCCATATAATAATTTTAATAAAAGTATTGATTACTAATTATCTAAAATCAAATTATTATTATTTTTATCTTTACTTTATTTTATATTTTAAATTATGTTGTTTCTAATTTTTGTTAATTTTGTATTTTTTATCAATTACTAAATAATTTCATAATATTATAAATGCTATGTACACTTGTTATTGATATGCATGTCTGATTCTTTTTTTTTCACTTTAATTATTGTATTGAATTGTTTAACATGTGTATTGTAAGTGTGCTTAATAATAAATAAATAAATATCTCCACACAAAAACTCACGTCAATTCATCACTCCGTTTCGACGTCAAAGGAAGACAAACAAACATACTTTCGCATTTATAATATTAAGATTGTATGGATTCGTTATATATTTTATATATTGATTGAGCAATTCTTGTATTTTTATATATATATATATATATATATATATAATATATATATATATATATATATATATATATATATATATAAAGATGAATTTAGTTCGTGTATCTGGACTCTGGATCAAATTTTGTATTTAGACAAGGTTTTGTTTTTAAAGTTAATAGATAGATGTCTTTTCTGAAAAAAAAACGCATTTTTTCACAAAAAGCATTTTTTTTTTGAACTAATTACATATTAGAACCTTTTTCTATCTGCTCTTTCGCTGACGATGTCACATAGCGCCATCTCGTAAATGTTTGTGGTATTTGCATTGTCGACAATGGATGATAACCTACTAGATGAGCGCTTACGATGAGCGAACCTAGATCGTCTAGATACTTAATTATAGAGAGTGTCGTATGTTTAAAAAGTATATATTTATATAATTAAATATTTTAATAATTTTTTTCCAGAGGGAAGAGCGGCAGGCCGAAGCCGCCCGCTCTCCTAGAGTTCAGCCGAATCCTTTATTAAGGTAAAGTTTTTCTGTTCTTACAAATATCTGCATGGTGTGCTTACTTGAAATACTTATATACAAATATTATATTTATATGATTTCTTGTCAAAATTCGATCCTAACTAACAATAGACCTGTCTTTTCGAGACATTACAGATTTCATTTTTTTTTCAAAAAGAACGTTGTCTTGTATTTTTATCTAAACTGGCTTAAGAGTATTGTATTATAAATTTGGCGATATTGTCTATAATTTCGAATTTCACTATACACGCCCATTTGAAAAATTCATTATCCTTAGTAATGGTATTTTGTATTTGTGTGGTGTTTATTCCTTGAACTTGTCGAGATATGTGAGAACTTACTAAAATATGTGAAAAGTGAAAAGAAATTCTCTTAATTATCAAAATGTATTTCTTTTTGATATTTCAATTTCAACTGTTCAGGTGCTCTTGGATTACTAAAAATAACACATTTCTATAATTTTTACATATTTTCATATACCTTTAGGAACATTATTTTGTAGTGGTTTTTTAATTATCACAGTACTGATTTAGAATGTTGCTTATAACAGGTGTCGAAACATTAAGATGGATGTTCTCGGATATTAGATGCTTACCATGTTGTTTGTACTATTTCCTGTGACTATAAATTATATTTTTAATGTCTTAAAATTTTGCTGTCACGTCACTGAAACTAAAATGAAAAACAGATCGTTAAAACCAATAAATATTATTTAATATGACTGTTTTGCATTACAACAAAACAGGTATTATGTGTAGGAGAAAACACACAGCATTGAGATGAAGAAAGCAGCTCTGTGATCTGTCCAAACTATCGAGAATACAGATTAAAACATACCTGAATCCAATAAAGTTTGATAATTAGGTTACCAGAGGGCGCAGGCATCTGCTTGCCGCCTTTTCCGCTGTCAAGTGTCATAGCGTCTTCATCGCCAGCAAGCACCTTGAATCAATGCTGTGTGTTTTCTCCTACACATAATACCTGTTTTGTTGTAATGCAAAACAGTCATATTATGTGTCTCCAAAAACACACAGCATTGAGATGAAGACCTGTTTGATATCTGCTGGTGACCAGAATTATATGCACAAAACGCTATGTGAATGAATAAACAATTAATTATATAATTATCAGCTAAGGACCTCTTTAATTGTTTATATATTTTATGTAACTTCTTTCATGTAATCAAAATATCACTAATTTAACTTAGGAAATTACTTATTAAAACAACATGATAAACAAACAAACACTTTAAGTGCACCTTGAACCACTTTTACACCTAGTTCCATAAAATTCTAATCTAATAGGCCCATTAAAATAATTCAAATTAATATTTTAGATAACCATAGGCATAAATTTCTCTGAAAAGATAATAATTACTTACACCCTGTGTAATAACACATAAATAATTCAATTTTTAATTATAAACCAAAACCAAAAATTGAAATCAATTATTACTCTATAATATTAAGCAGTCTTAAAATTATTATCTAATAAATCAGTACAATCACTGTTAGAAGTGAAGGATCTATTTACTTATCTATAGTAAAATTACTTAAATGTTTCTAAACATCTCTCTAGCTCTAGAATCTCCTCTATTTGTCTATTGTTTAGCCATCTCCGCGATGCTACAGTAGACTTGATGTTTCCTGAGGACTCATCTATTTTGGCCTGCCTAAACACTGAATGCAGCCACCCGGAAGTGACAGGCTCTGCCGACTTCACTTGTCCTATAACTGTGATAAAAAGACATATCTTGCATCTGACCTCCGAGGCCATCTGCGAGCCCATCTGCGAGCCCATCTGCGAGCAGGGATGTAAGGAGCCAACCAGATTGTCTAAGTTACTGAGCCAGTCTTAGAACCAAACCCTGGTCACAATGTTATGGAATTTTTGCCTCCTTAATTAACTATATCATTAGAAAGTCCCAGAAGAGTTAGATCATGCCACCTACAGCCTGAAGCTAGTAACAATATTAAGGCAGTCTCTCTACCCTTATGAAACAATGAATCAGAACATGATGTTGAATTCAACCAGTTAAACACATATTAACATCCCATATGGGCAGTTTAGCTTCTTGTGGTTTAGAAAATTAAATTTCTGTTAAAACCTGATGAATTAATAAGCTTTTTGGTATATTCTCAATTGTGGCTGAACAATAAGTAGATATGGCTAATTTATGTTATAAAATCATTCTGTATGCTAACTTATTCTTTACATAAAGCTTAGCTATCAATCTGGCTACATCCTTCATTTCTGGACTTTAACTATTGACATTGTTATCCCGGCACCATAATAACCATTTTTTTAATGGAGTACTGGAAGTATTCAATGTAGCTCGACACCAACTCCATTGAAATA
Organism: Brenthis hecate; assembly: GCA_951806755.1. Lineage (NCBI taxonomy): Eukaryota > Metazoa > Arthropoda > Insecta > Lepidoptera > Nymphalidae > Brenthis > Brenthis hecate. The sequence goes on along the minus strand of OX638282.1, from coordinate 301,067 downwards.
GTTGCTTTTTATTCTCACTCCACTCTATTATTTGGGCTGCCCACTCCCAATTTTTTAAGCCTGAAAATTAACTTGTCTACTTGTGGTGGGCTTGTTACTATCATCTCATCAACAAGAACCTTCCGCAGGTTCTTTACGAGAACGGGATTGGCCAGAACTCTCGTTTAAAGGTCTGGATACCAAAAATATTGGAGCCCACTGAGGCACTATCAGAAAGTACGTTTCCCTCGCCTCATTAAAGTGTGCTAAGACTAGTAATTAGACTGGGAAGTGGAAACTCCCATACGACTTGAAATACCCAATCACGGCTATCCGCCGCACTTGGCGTCGCAAAAATGAAATGATCTCTCATTTGAGTCAAGCGATACATAGACCTCTACGACGGTGGTCTCGCTGAAACGCGAACAGGTCTATGTCTAGTATATCCCACACTTCAAAAATAGCCTCCGTGGCTGGCGGGACCAGATGCCATTCGGGTACTTGCTTTCCCCCTGATAAGCAATCTGCGATACCGTTTAACTTTCCTGGGAGGTACAAAACTGAGATTGTTATATTGATAGAATTCGTTACTTTTAAGTTTTAACCCAACATACCTCTACCAGAAGGTTCATACCTTTATCAGACAGGTTCATAGACCGAGCCCCCTTGATTCCGAATATAGGCGACTAGGGTCTGATTATCGGACTGCTCCAGTATGTGCGCATTCCTTAAAAAAGACACCTGTGACTTGATCCCAGCAAACAGTCCATACACCTCCTCTAGATTGGAGTGCCAAGGTATTTGATTTGGAGCCTGTCTACTCCCTAGGTTGTCTAAGTGCTAAGTGCCTAGCCCGCATCCGCTGCGTCTGTGGTCAAGAAGTACGTTACTTCCTTTTTGTGGAGTTGGACTGCAGCCTATTGCATCCAACCACCACTTTAGCTCCAGTAGGGCATAATTTCTTTTTCCAACCTCTCTGGGTGAACTTCTTTAGGAAAAGATATACCTTAAATCTGACCTGGCATACAACAGGTAATCGTCCAGCTATAGCCAACGAACATCTCGGTTTCGTAAGGTTTCCGCAACCCAGTTCGATACCGCTGCCAAAGTACGTCGGTTTCGCAAGGTTTCCGCAACCCAGTTCGATACCGCTGCCAAATTACCTCGGTTTCGCAAGGTTTCCGCAACCCAGTTCGATACCGCTGCCAAAGTATCTCGGTTTCGCAAGGTTTCCGCAACCCAGTTCGATACCGCTGCCAAAGTACCTCGGTTTCGCAAGGTTTCCGCAACCCAGTTCGATACCGCTGCCAAAGTATCTCGGTTTCGCAAGGTTTCCGCAACCCAGATCGATACCGCTGCCAAAGTATCTCGGTTTCGCAAGGTTTCCGCAACCCAGTTCGATACCGCTGGCAAAGTACCTTGGTTTCACAAGGTTTCCGCAACCCGGTTCGATACCGCTGCAAAGGTACGGGGGGCTAAAGACAGACTAAATGATAAGGTTGTTAACTGAAGGATCTCTCTCTCGTAAATAACACGGAGGAACCGTCTGTGTGCCTTTTTTCATACATAAATGAATATAGGCCTGGTGAATTATTATTTTCACCATCCAATTATTGTCCTGAAAGAAAGCTTATTCTATCTTATCTAAAGTAAGTTTATTATATTTTCCTAAGATATCAAATAAAACGCTTTATTACTATGCGAGTATTTTAAGTATCTGAGGTCAAAAAGGGGACATAATTCACTATCTGTTGTCCTCACTCAATACACATTTTGAGTTGTTCTTAAATTTTTCAAGTTACGTCTGAATAACTCGGGTAGCTCATGTACTAAATCGGCTTGGATGGGAACTTCAAAGGTGGTTTCATTCTGACGGGTAAAGGCAATTGGCTATAAAATTTAAAACAAACTGATTAGCGCCCTTTTGACTCCATTTGTCTGTAAACAAAGCTTAGGCACCACCCTCTGAAGTTCTGTTGAGTTTAATGCCTCCTTATTTTTGGAGCTGGAAATCTGCTATTGGACTCACATTGACAAAGGGGTTGATCCCTCTTAACAGTATGTCTACATCTCTTTTTAGATCTTTTGAGCTTCACCCTTTTTGTATATTTTTTAATAAAAGATAAATCAGTATGTTTTGTATGATTTATTACCCTTCTATTCCTCAAATAAAACCTTATAATATCCAAGAACTATAATTGGCCCTAGGGCCTCTACAGTAAATAAATACTCTGAACTACGAGGAACATTCTGTAAAGTTGTCCTAAGCTAAGGCTTATTTTCAAAAAATTCTGAACTCTTGTCACATATTATTTGCAAATTTATTTCTACATTTATATGCTTTGCAGAACCTGAGTCAGGCTCTTGAAAATTTCTCATATAAAGAATTTAAATTAAAATCTTCTAGATTGACTACAGTCCAATCAAGTATTGATTGTAAACTCTTTCTTAATAAATCTCTGCTCCCTAGTAGATAGCCCAACTATTAAGAGTTCTGTAGAAGCTAAATAATTTTTTATTTATTGGAATGACCCTAACTCATCATCAACTTTTAAACCTATAAACCCAGTAAAACCTAGACTATTCTGCCCTAGTTTCTTATCTTTAATAGGCTTTCAAGCTAGAGAAAAAAGCCACTGTAGTTTATTCAACTAAGAAAAACATCTATCAATAGGTTGAACAAAGCTTTTGATGGCAAATTAAGTACTTAACTATCAAGAATTAATATTAATGTTTCTGGTAATTCATTTGTTGACAGTTGATTAGAATTAATAATAAATTTCTCAGAATTAGCACTACTACCCTATCTTATGTATACAAATACATATAAGCTAGTAATTGTGTTAAATATTTAATATATGTATAGCACATCTGAGATTAAAGTAGGTATATACCTACCATAGTATCTAAATTTCACTTATGCGTTCTACGACGTTTATTATGCATAGGTAAAGCCAAGCCCTTCTCAACCTCCGAGAAAGAGAAGGAGCCGGTCCCTGAAGCTGCAGAGGTCAAGGCCGAGACATGTTCTCTCTCCAGAGCAACTGACTTCCGACCGACCTTCACGTCGTCGTAACACATAGGTTCCATGTTTTAACAATGCTTACCAATCTCCTTTTTACACATAAAATTCACCTAAAACTTCATTTACATCGATTTCTAATTTTTCGATGTAAACTTTTTCAAATCACAAAACGCTATGTCACTTGACAGCGGAAAAGGCGGCAAGCAGATGCCTGCGCCCTCTGGTAACCTAATTATCAAACTTTATTGGATTCAGGTATGTTTTAATCTGTATTCTCGATAGTTTGGACAGATCACAGAGCTGCTTTCTTCATCTCAATGCTGTGTGTTTTTGGAGACACATAATATATAATTTTTTTGTAGTATTTTTATCCAAGTGGAAAAGTTCAAAAAAAAAAGTGTTTTTCGTCTGTCTATATCTATGGCACTTTCTATAACAGAAATTAACTAACAGAAACACACGAGCAAACCAACACACATAAACTATGGAGTTCCACAAGGTTCCATCTTAGGACCCTTGCTCTTTTTAATATACATCAACAACATTCATCAATTAGACCTACACGGTGAGCTCACACTTTATGCTGACAATACGTGCTTATTTTACTTTGGGTCCTCAATAAATGATATTATCTCTCAGGCACAGGAAGATCTTGACAAACTTCACACGTGGTTTCAATGCAATTTACTCACCATCAACATAAGTAAAACCTGTTATATCATCTTTAAAGCAAGGAACAAAAAAATTCATAACCATACAACCCTTACAATCAATAATATTCCATTGGAAGAAAAGAAGGAGGAAAAATATTTAGGTTTAATACTCGACACCAATCTAACTTATAATTCGTATATTGACCACATAATAAGCAAACTTTCCAGATTAATCGGTTCTCTTAGAATTACGGCCCGATGTTTACCGCGTCGAGTCCGCATAATGATTTATAATAGCCTTGTAAAACCACATTTGTTATATCTGATTGAAATATGGGGTATGGCGTCAAAATCTAAACTAGCTCAGTTACAAGTCTCACAAAACAAATTAATAAAACTACTATTCCATTACCCTTACTTAACATCATCTGAAAAAATTTACAAAGAAACTAAGCTAATGAACATAAAACAATTGCACTACTACACTACTTGTACACTCATGCGTAAAATAATAGATAAAACATTTCATACTGCAGAGATATCTTTTGTAAAAAAAGGTTCAACACATAGTTATGCTACTCGGCGTGCTAGCCACTTAGAGCTACCCATAACCAGAACCAAGTCTGGACAGAAAACTATAACTTTTGAGGGAGCAAGACTCTATTAAATAAAATAAAACTATCTTTTCGGATTATTTCGCGGATTTATTTTGATTTTTGGTTCCCGACGTTTCGAATGCTTTACAGCATCCATGGTCACGGGAGAGACTGAGGTGTTACATGTCTTGAATGTATAGTTGTTACAGACAGCCTACCCACAATTAACAAAATGAAAGTTGCACCAATTACATTACAATATTTTTTAACTTTAAACATTTTTATAATTTTAATTATAATTGAATATGGAAAATTATTTATTTAATTTTTGCTATTATTTTTATAATTATTACAATTTAAAAAATATTAATTAGTAATCTATATTTAGTGTTGCCATTATTATATTTATAACCATAAAGAAAAATATAAAATATAGTATTAATTATTTAAGCCATATAATTTAAAAAAGTTAAAATTAATTAAGGATAATAATTTTAATTTAGTTTGCTATTATTTAAAAACAAATTACTAAGCAACACTATTAATATATACTTTTACAAATGAAAAAATGAAAAATATTAATCAGATAAGCTGTCATTTTGATCTACACAGTATGAACTTACTACATCTGCCTGTCTGTTATGTTTATATTTATTATTTAATAATAATATATATAATAATATATATATATATATTTAATAATAATATTATTTAATAATAAATATAAACATAACAGACAGGCAGATGTAGTAAGTTCATACTGTGTAGATCAAAATGACAGCTTATCTGATTAATATTTTTCATTTTTTCAATTGTAAAAGTATATATTAATAGTGTTGCTTAGTAATTTGTTTTTAAATAATAGCAAACTAAATTAAAATTATTATCCTTAATTAATTTTAACTTTTTTAAATTATATGGCTTAAATAATTAATACTATATTTTATATTTTTCTTTATGGTTATAAATATAATAATGGCAACACTAAATATAGATTACTAATTAATATTTTTTAAATTGTAATAATTATAAAAATAATAGCAAAAATTAAATAAATAATTTTCCATATTCAATTATAATTAAAATTATAAAAATGTTTAAAGTTAAAAAATATTGTAATGTAATTGGTGCAACTTTCATTTTGTTAATTGTGGGTAGGCTGTCTGTAACAACTATACATTCAAGACATGTAACACCTCAGTCTCTCCCGTGACCATGGATGCTGTAAAGCATTCGAAACGTCGAGAACCAAAAATCAAAATAAATCCGCGAAATAATCCGAAAAGATAGTTTTATTTTATTTAATAATGTCAAACATTCGCGTAAATCTAAGAAAATATTATGGAGCAAGACTCTATAATAGTTTACCGAAAGAAATAAAAAATTCAAAAACTTTCAATAGCTTTAAGTCTAGGTTATATAAATATATTTTTTGTAACTAATGTTCCCAGTTCTACTGATCAACTGTCATAATTCTTATATCTTTATATATGTTTCTCATGTAAAAGACTTGTTCGTAATGAGAAATAAAGTTCTTTAAACCGAAACCTTAGATTAATCATAATCCTGGGAGTGATTTTATGAGATAACTTTTATGCCACCATTTTGACACTAATTAAAAAAGTACTTGGACTTCTAACTGTATGTCTTTTCAGTCTTGACAGATTGGGCGTGGCATTTTGTTGTTGTGATTCGCTTAACAATACGCCTTCACTCTCTATAAAATACATTAAATCTGTTAAAAAACTCCTCATTCAAGAATTTATTTACTTAACAAAATATGTTGTATTCTGACAACATCTTGAAACTCATTTAAAAAAGCCGTTGCTTAGTAAATAATGATTAAAACGAACCCGTCAGGTCTCGCACCCTCCCCAACTTCGGCGGCGGGCGGTCGCGCGACGCGTCCCGCTGCGACACCTCGCGGCGCGCGCACCACATCACCATGGCGACCGAGGACCTGCTGCAGCCGGGGCACGTCGTCAAGGAGAGGTGGAAGGTATGCTATGTACTATACAGTATACACTATATAATAAATAAATAAATATGTTGGGACATTAACACACGGCACCATCTAGTTCCATGGTAAACTACGAGGCTTGTGTTATGGATACCGGATAGTTGATACACTACACATATTATATAATTTTAAATACCTACATATTATAAATATAAACACCCATGACTGGAGTACAAACATTCGTGTGCATCAAACAAATGAATGCCCCCAGCGGGACTCGAACCCGCGACCGTTGGCATAGTAATTACGGTCATTACATGTACAGAGTGGGAACTTGGCCGATTTTTTGTTTCATTTTTTTTAGGGTAGGGAGTTGAAATCTATTATAATGTCTTGAAGGTTAAGATGTGGAGGGTGGGGTCATGTAAATTACGGGGTCAAGGGCTTAACTTGACCTTTTTTTTAAATTTATGGGTTTATGAACTCTTTATAAAGACTAATATTAGCTCTGCCAGTTTATTTTTTTTAAATTGCTCATTTTTCAATATTTTCAGTACATTAGAAGTAACAGATCATAGGTTGTAGACATTATAGTGTAATAACCAATCATTCTCAAATAATTCTAAAGTCTCTTCTTTCTGCTATTATTATATTGAAATCTCCTTCTGTCCGTCCCCAGGTGGTGAAGAAGATAGGTGGCGGCGGCTTCGGCGAGATCTACGAGGGCCTGGACCTGGTGACGCAGGAGCAGGTGGCGCTGAAGGTGGAGTCGGCGCGCCAGCCCAAGCAAGTGCTCAAGATGGAGGTGGCCGTGCTCAAGAAGTTGCAAGGTTTGTGGTTTATGGTTTCACTGGGTTGGGGAGAAACCGTAGTGTTTTCATATGGACTTTGCCGACTAATTTTACCATTTTAAACATATTTTTTTAATAATTTAATTTTAATTTTTTTGGGCTAAGCTAAAAAGCTGTTAAAGGTTTGTTTAGCCCTTCAATTTGGTATTGGAGTTTGGATTTTTCATTTTTTTTTTGTCTTTTGATTGTCTAGCGGTCAACTTTAGCCATTGGGGCTACGGAACCTTAATAAAAGGAGATATATGTAACAAATATACACATAGAAAATTATAGAACTAAATTGAATGCTTTCAAATTGAATTATGAAGGTGGTGATTGTTGGCATATAATAGTAAATTCTAAAATATAATATTTTGATTATTAAGAGTGTGTAATACAAATATGTATATTGTATATATTTTTTGTTTATTATATTATATTTAAAAACAAATATAATTAAGGACTTCTTTAATAGCCATTTTATATTATATACTATATTTTTTATTTATATTTAACATACATGTAACACAAAAAGAAGAAATTAATAATTCTATACTGCCGCAAAAACCATAGATAACCACGCTATGTATGTAGATTATACCGACTTTTTGGTATTAATATAATTATATAAGTCATTTATTCCTTCTGCATATATGTACGAACTAGCGACTCACCCTCGCTTCGTTCGGGTTCGTCCCTAGCTCGATTCCCCATACAAATTTTCATCTCCATTTTCGCCCTCTTAAGGGATGATCTCCGGGATAAAAAGTATCCTATGTTCTTCACAGGGTCTCGAACTATCTTTTTACCGGATTTCATGTAAATCGGTTCAGTAGATCCAGAGATTACCCTCTATAACATCAACAAGGTGACAAACTCACAAATTTTACCCGTTTATAATATCAGTATAGATGTATGATTCCCCCCGCAGGCAAGGAGCACGTGTGCCGCTTCATCGGGTGCGGGCGCAACGCGCGCTTCAACTACGTGGTGATGCAGCTGCAGGGCCGCAACCTCGCCGAGCTGCGGCGCGCGCAGCCGCGCGGCGCCTTCTCGCTCTCCACCACGCTCCGGTACACACACACACACACACGTTGTATCATAGTAGACGGCGCTAGTGGTTTATTATACACATACATACACACAACACACGCATATGCGTGTACGCACAAGTGTACTCGCACACATATACATTATATTTGTTACTACACTTATGCAACTATTACCAGATCAGACTATAGTCCCCCGCGCTGGTCGAGTGCGGGCGGACCGAGCATATCTGCAGACAACTTTCTAGGTTCTCTCTGACATGAAAATTTCCTCACCATGTTCCTTTCAATGTATATGTATAGCATTTATGAAAAACATTACAGACAAAAAAGATTAAAAATAAAAAGGAGTCCTCGGCAAAAAATCACTAAACAAATATTGTTATTTCAGGTTGGGACTGCAGATATTAAAAGCAATAGATTCAATACACTCGGTTGGATTTCTTCATAGAGACATTAAGCCCGTAAGTATTATACGAGTAACATTCGCTTATATATTTTGGCTTAAATTCGTTATAAGGATTAGTTAGTTTGTCTGTCAGGATTTTTAGTTCGGTCTAGACTAGGGTTAGGGGAGTATAAACATTCGTGTTCATCATGCGAATGAATGCCCTCACCGGTACTCGAACCCGCGACCGCTCGCACGGCGAGTATTTATTACGAAAGAAACGTGTGTATACTATAGAGCGCAGTCACGAGCGAGAGGCATATCATCTCGGTCCTCACAGTGACAAACGCACCTGCGGTTCTGCATTTTCGTAATATAAAACCTGAGTGCACGAACCGTAGGCGTCACGGGCGACAGGTACCGCTCTCCGCCAGGCGGGCTGCCCGCTCGCTTGTCACCGAGTGCCATAAAGTACAAGGAGTGTGTGTGTGTGTGGTCGGTGTCCGCAGAGCAACTTCAGCGTGGGGCGGCACCCCGCCAACAGCCGGCGCGTGTACATGCTGGACTTCGGGCTGGCGCGCCAGTACACCACCAGCGCGGGGCAGGTGCGCCCGCCGCGCGCCGCCGCCGGCTTCAGAGGTCTCACGAATGCCTGTTATATTTCACATTATTTGTACAGATAAATAAAATTCGAGTGTCTGTTTATTATGTCGAAATGACAAGGACAGCGTTTTACTAAATGCATACGAAATTATATACGGTATTTATAAGAAAAAGACGATTTTTAAAATTTTTGTCTGTCTGTCTGTTTGTTCCGGTTCCGATCTCCAAAACGGCTGGGCTGATTTTGACGGGACTTTCACTAGCAGGTAGTTGATGTTGCAAGGAGTGACTTAGGCTACTTTTATTACAGTAAAAAATGAGAATTTAGCTCAAAAAAATAAAACGTACCTAAGGACGAACACGCACGAAAAGAGAGTGAGTCGCTAGTAAATTATAAATAATACTAGCGACTCGTCCCTTAGATTGTTTCCCCATACATCCTTTCAACCCCATTTTCACCCCCTTACGGGAATATAACCGGGATAAAAAGTATCCTATGTCCTTCCCAGGGCCTCGAACTATCTTCTAACTAAATTTTACCTAAATCGGTTCAGTAGTTTCGGAGCCTATTCGGTGCAAACAAACGAAATAAATTTTTCCTCTTTATAATATTTCTATAAATATAGATAATAAAAAAATACTTTCATTGCCATAAAAATAAAATAAACACACACACATGTTTTTTAACCTAGACCGAATTTATATATCTAGTCTAAAAAATATAAAAGAGAATTTAATCTTTAATATCTCGTTTTGACATTCCAGGCACGGTCCGCTACGCGTCCATCAACGCCCACAAGAACAAGGAGATGGGCCGCCACGACGACCTCTGGTCGCTGTTCTACATGCTGGTGGAGTTCGTCAACGGCCAGCTACCCTGGAGGAAGATCAAGGACAAGGAGCAGGTTTGATTGTTTGTTCGTTTGTCAGTTCCTGAGGTATGCCGGGATAGATGTCGGGACGAAATGAGGATGAAGTTGAAAATGTATAAGTACAATGCTTTCTTAAATAAAACTGTCTTTTAGGACATTTCCGCGGATTTATTTTGATTTTTGGGCGTTGTTTCGAATGTTTCACAGTAATTTTGGTCGTAAATTGAGTTATAAAATAATAATAATAACTGCTTCTCTTGGCTTTATTCGATAGTTCTGGATTAGTTTTAAATAATTAAGCTATCAAAATTATACTAAAATTCGAATTCTTCTCCCTGCCCATTTCCCAATCACTTGGGGTCGGCGCAGTACATCTTCTATACTGCTGATAGGATTTGGCAAAAGTTTTACGACAGGCCGCCTCACGCCTGCCTGACGTCAACCTTCCTTGGGAATTATACGAAAATTCGGATATTTTCTAGTAATTTCTAATTCTTTTTATAAAATGTTTTGTATGTCTCTCACCGACGGCAGTTTACGATTGATTATTCTTGTTGTTAATTGCCATACGTTAACAATGTCTTAGGATGTGTTAAGGATGTTTCAGACGTGCCATTTTTAATTATTATTGTTATAAAGACGTTACTCACTCCACTACGTGACAATATTATACAGCATTCAGTATGTACCCTCTATGCTCGGTTAGCCCGCGTGACGTCACAACCGCCATTCCCCAGGTGGGTCTGATGAAGGAGAAGTACGACCACCGGCTGCTGCTGAAGCACCTGCCGTCGGAGCTGCGGCAGTTCCTGGAGCACGTGCAGCAGCTGGAGTACGCGGACGCGCCCGACTACGCCATGCTGGCCGCGCTGCTGGAGCGCTGCTGCAAGCGCCGCGGCATCCGCGACGCCGACCCCTACGACTGGGAGAAGGACGTGAGACACGCATACAGACACATACCTATAGCGACATATATATCTATATATTTATTGTAACGTGTTTTAACGTGAAATTGAGATGTTCTCCCGCGATGTAAAGTAGCTCTGTCACCGTCCAGATTTTCAATTATCTCAATGGCAAAAGTCATAAATGTTAGTTGTTTCGTTTCGATGTGGAAAAAAATAATGTTGAATTTGGATTTATGTTGTTTACTTTTGATATACCTAACTATATGAGGTAAAATTAAAAAATATATTTGGATGTTAAAAGTATAACTGTATCTTCCAGTCCGTGCCCACGACCCGGCGACCAGTGCTGACGGCCGGCACCGAACACCAGCCCTCGCCCGACCACCAGCCCGACAAGGTACATAACCAGTCTGCGCCCTACACCCCGTGCCCTACATACGCTGTGACTATAAAATCTGCGGTCCCCACCAACATTACTTTTTGCCACAGATAACATAATACTATATTAGTATAGATGTTCCATCCTATATAAAGAAAATAACTATATAAAGAAATTGGACAAAGCAAAGTCCGGTTGTTCTTCAGAATGTTTTGTTTGCTAGTAAAGACGATAGATGGCGTTGATCCGTAAACTTTTAAAATATTTTATTATATAATTATGTGTATATATTTATTTTGTTACACTCCCATGTTGTCTACAGTCAATATTGAAAGACTAATAAGTCATACTTTCCTTTGACTCACAACCAAACGGAAAGAAATATTTTATAATCTTATCCAATACTTTTTTATATATTTGGAAATGACACGTTCCCGTGTATCAAATATCCGTGTTATTCATATAAATATAATACGCGACACCTGTAAAATACGTAATAAAAATGTTGAGTTAATTTAAACATCGAAATTAATTCATCTTAAATTTTAAGTCAAAATTCAATTCGTGTGCCCTATAATATAGGACATAATGATATAGGGCGTATATAATAGTGTATTGAATACAAGTACGGTGTGGTCGCGTCCGCAGAGCCGGCGGCGGCCCGAGACCGAGGCGACCACGGCGGCGGCCACCGACACGCAGCCGCAGCGCGCGCGCGCGCCCGCCTCGCCGCGCCACGCGCCCGCGCCCGCGCCCGCCGCGCCCGCCGCGCACCTCAACGGATATGTACGTACACACACACACATTTTAACGTTTATGATAGATAAACATTTCCAATACAAACTTTCATCCTAATTTTCACCCTCTTAAGGAATGATTTCAGGGATTAAAAGTATCATATGTCCTGCCCAGGGTCTCAAACTATCTTCTTACCAAATTTCATCTAAATCGGTTCAGTAGGTCAAACTCACAAACTTTACCTCTTTTTAATATTAGTATAGACGAGTAGTCAAATACCAATACCTACACAGAAATTGCTATGTTTATATCTGTTTCATATTTATCTGGTAATTATCGTGATAATTATCAATAGACATTGGACATATTTATCTTGATAATTCATGAAAGAGTAACAAACGTCCATACTCACAAACTTTCACACTTATAATATTAATACGGACTATGATATGTTCTATAAAATTAATTAGAATTATTATATTTTTTCAGTCTACCACAGATAAGCCAACGCCTGAAAAAGAAGTAGAAGTGCGCACCACTCCCGCGCCCTCGCCCGACAGACACGCTAAGGTATGTTAATATATATTTATAAATTATATAATCTGTATGTTGTAATAATAAAGCTCTTTAATGTCCCACTGTTGGGCGTGGGCTTCCCCCAATGCGAGTGGGGTCAGGCCATAGTCCACCACGCTGATCAAGTGCGGGCGGACTGAGCAAGTATTTCGAAAACTTGTTAGGTTATCTCAGACATGTAGGTAACCTTATTAAATATGATTCATACATAAGGATATCGGACGTGCGTGACCCCGGAATAGAACCCGCTTCACTTAGTAATGTACAAAAAGAAAAAAAAGATAACTGAAAAATGGCCGGGATGACAAAATCCAAAAGTATCAGAGGGTGCTTTTTGCAAAAGATGGAGAATAAAATGGCGACAGTTAGAGAGGAAGCTTGTACCTAAAACGGGGCCATGTAAAGTAAAAAATAATAGAAACAAGGAAATGAGATCTTTTTTGGATTTATCGCGGATTTCGTTTTAATGTTTGCCGTAATGACATTCAAAACGTTTTGAAAACAAATAGAAATGACAAAGGTAGTTTTATTTAAAATGTTAAATGTTTATGTAAATTAAAGTATGTATTATATATAATATGTATATATGTGTGTATGTTTGCGTGCAGGAGGCGGGCGCGGCGGCGGGCGCGGCGGCGCGCCCCGAGCGCCAGAGCGTGCCGCCCTGCAAGCCGCGCGCGCCGCACCCAGGTGACCGCCTGAGAGACACTGACTGACTGACTGACCTAGAGAGAGAGAGACAGATAGACATTGAAAGAGAGAGAAAGATTGAGATACATACGATACCTTCACCCTTTTCGGTATCTTTGTTCTCCCCCATCGTTCTTTTTCCTTATACTCTTTTTCATACACTTTTTATATTTATCTCTTTCTCTTATAAATTTTTTATAATTCATTTACTTCTCGTTATAGTTTTTGTTTATTTCTATTTATTTCAAGATGCATAATAGTTTTAATTTATAAGATTATAAAATTAATAAACTTAAAATCCATCATTCAACAAATAGTATTCGAATTTATGTAATTGTTTTAAAATCATTTTTTTATTTAAAATAATCTAATCGTAAAATATATGTATGTTATATGTCGGCGCTGTCCGTGCGCAGCGGGCGGGCCCACGCTGCTGCGCCTGCGCGTGGTGACGGCGCCGCCCACCTGCGTGCAGGAGCTCGCGCCCGCCACGCCCGACCTCACCGGTACTCTCTTCTCACACTCAGTCTCTGAGGGTCTTTTTGCTATACATTTTATTGCTTTATTCCAAATAGTTTTCAATCAAGTTATTTTATATTCTACTATACGAGTCCATTTTTATCAAATAGCTTTTAGCACTCGTCGATTATAATTTTTATTTTTTTTTTAAAAATGAATGTTTTTTTTTGCGTTGATAAACGCATCTCTTGAGAACAACTGAAAAAAATGGTTATTTTTTTTATAAAATTTTCGTGGTAGCCCAAATAAGATTTTTGAAGGAAAAATTTTTTTTCGGAAAATTTCGAAATTATGACCTTAAAAACTATAAAGTTTAATGAACTTGGAGCGAGCCGTCTATCGCGTCAACTTATTAGTAGTTATAAAACAACAAGTTTATGTCCGCGGCTTCACTCGCCTAGTAAGTACATTAATAAAAAATATCCTATGTTTTAATCCAAGACATAGCTATCCCCATTTTGAATTCCATTCAAATCTGTCGAGCCGTTACAGTATGGAGAAGTGACAAACACACGCACAAATTATTACATTTGTAATACTAATTTGGTACTATATATTACAGGTGAAGCGAGCAGCCCCAGGATAGTAGCCGACGTGGACAGTGTACATTCAGACACGCATTTCAAGAGAGGTGTGTTTTCGAATTCTGTTAAAATATATTTAAATATATTAACGGTTAGTGTGGAATAGATAGACTATATATTATATGATATATAGCATATAGCTTTTCTCAATAAACGGACTATCTAATGCAAAAAGAATTTTTTAAATCGCATGAGCAGTTTCTGAGATAAGCGCGTTCCAACAAACAAACAAACAAACAAACAAACAAACAAACAAACAAACAAACAAACAAACTCTGCCTATTTATAATATTAGTATAGATTATAGAAATAACTAGCGACTCACTATCGCTTCGTTCGGGTTACGCGGATTTTGCTTACAATTTCACAGGTTTTAATTTTTTGTGGGGAACCCTAATTCTTTTTTTTAAATAAAAGTAGCTTAAGTTACTCCTTATAAAAGCAGCTATCTGTTAGTGAAAGTCTCGTCAAAATCCGTCCAGCCGTCCAGCTCGATTGGAGTTTGAGAGAGTATGTGTAATACTTTCTTAGATTACACTTTAATACTTTACATTTTAAATAAAACTATCTTAAAGATAGTTTTATTTAAGAGTATATGTGTCTGTTTGCGCATATATATTACATACACTGTGCTATAATATCTTTTGCACAGTTGGCTAGTCTCAGTGATATTGGCCGCCTTATATTTCTTTATATCTCTTTAAATTTTTCGGCTCGTGAAAAGTCCGGTCCCTTAGAAGGCTTGCGTCACAGGTTCAATACTTATAAGGTCCCTTAATGGCATCGATCAAAAAGTACTATATACACAATCCCATGCAAAAGTTCTCTTAAAACTTTCACCAATTGTGTTTAGATATTATTATTCTATTTGAAAAAAATATATATATATATTAAAATGTAAATTGAACCGTAAATGCTTAAAGTTGTTTTCACAAAAAAATAAAGATTAAAAGAGTGCTCAAATGTTCAAATGAGCGCTCAATCGGTGAGAACTTTTTTTATCACTGATTGTGTATCTACGAGTGGTACTTTTTGATCCATATTTAACAGATATAAATGTGATGCAATAGTGTCTGTCTGTCTATATATAAACGTGTGTGTGTGTCTGTGGGCGGCAGGGCGGCGCGGCGGGCGCGCGCGCGCCGACCAGAGCTACACGCAGTTCGCCGTCATGGACGACGAGAACGTGTCCGCGCTGCAGCAGGTCTGTCTGTCTACCTACCTACCTAACTAAGTACCTTCCTACCAAACATTTAAGTCATTCGTTCCTAATCATTCGTCATTCTAGATGTTTCATTTTCGAATATCAGTCGAGATTGTGGAAAAATATATTTGTTCCAATTATTTTGATTATTTCTTCCCAAATATATTTTTCTTTACCATATAACATATAAGTTATTGTCCGCGGCTTCCCTCGCGTGGTAAGTGGGCCGGGGTAATAGTCTACATCAATCCACAGGATGCAATTTATGTCCTGCCCCAATTTTGTCTGCTCAATTGCTTTGTCTGCAAAGTTTAAATGATCAATTATAATCTTTAATTATATTAAAAAAATCTCAATCTTGCTTCACAACCTTTTTACAAATTTTTTGACGTTCTATATTTCCGACAACAAAAAGGAGAAGAAATCATATCGGATGCATGTTTCGTAGTCGTTTTAAAAATTCTTTTTTTATGGAATACCCAAATTTTAAGAAAACACTTCAAAAATAATGAATGAACTAACAAAATATTTCCCGTTTCCCCCTGCAGGTGACTAAAGGCGGCGCCCTCACGCTCGTGTCGCTGTGGAAGTCGCAGTTCGACGACTCGGAGGAGACCACGGACAATGAGTGGAAGCAGGAACAGTTGCAGGTAATGTGTATGCAGATTGCGGAGTGAGACAGATATGTGGGCTATGTGAGTGAATGAATGAATGAAAGAGACGAAGAGTTTGATAAATGGAATACTACTCGTTCATAACACTTGTATATTTTTAACTCGATTTGAACTCTTAATGATAATTACCAACGAGTCCTACCAACGTACCGGTGGTAGGATTCTGTCAAGCCTGAGGAGTCCGACCGGATGGGTACCACCTCCATACCATACCACCAACCATAGCATAAAATCACCACCATAAAAAGACCACAAACTTTAGATAGCGCGATTCAGAAAACAAATAGCGCCATCTCTTGCAAAAATAACAACCTAAAACTGTTATACGTTTTTGACAGTGTGCCGCCATATTGAAAATCTAATAGATGTAGTTAGTTAGAAAAACGTTAAGGAGTGATGGTGTTATAAATAGTGTTAAAGATTTAGTTTTGTTCGCTGGTGAAGTTTTTAAAGGATTTGGAAAAAGTCCAAATTTTTTAATAAAAAACAATTTGTTATTTCATGGCGGTGTGTTTTTTGTGAGTGATGGGACAGTCAAGTATTATATCAGTGATTAATATTCATAAAAATCTTTTTTATTTAAATTTGGATGTTTTAAGTTTTTTTTTAATTTCAATGACTTCTCGAATCATCCTAGGGCGATATCTGTTTGTGAACTCAAAAAACATCCAAGTTTCAAGAGGGAAGATGACTAGGTACTACTGTCGTTGTGGGTTTTTAATACTTATCATCCTATTCCGGATTAAGAGAAATCCAAAAAATCAAATATAAAAATTGGCCCAGCCGTTCTTGAGTTATAAATGTTGTAGTTAACACTTTTTTTAATATATATATTTACCTAATTTATATTTTTTCTCTTTAATAAAACTTTCCGTGTACCTTAAGGTTAATTATAATTAATTGAATCGGTCGAGCCGTCCTCGAGTTTTGCGCTTAGCAACATTCATTTTTATTTATATAAAAGATAGATGACGATCATTTAATAGAAAGTTTTAAGTAGTACATCCTCCGGGGGATTTTCTTTGATTTTCATATTCTTGCTATTTCGTCTTTTAAAATTGTGTCCAAATGCCACGCCTATAAGCTACAGAACAAAGAACATTGAACGTAAGTCGACGCGTGTGTGTGTGAGTGCGTGCGTGTGTGCGTGTATCCCTGTGTGTGTGTGTGGGCCGGTAGCTATCACCGCTGTGTGTGTGCGCAGTCGCCGGAGCACCGCGCGGCGCGCGCGTCGCTGGTGTCGAGCGGGTCGCACGCGGCGCGCACGCAGCTGCCCGCCTCGCACACGCGCACGCACTCGCCGCACACGCAGCGCCGCGCGCAGGACCTCGAGGTCGGTGCACTGCTCTATTAGCGGCTCTCGTTCGTCGTAGTCTATGTGCTTGTCGAGTTTTAGCGTGAAAGACTAACAAACATACAGTCACAAATTTTCGCATCTATAATAGTAGTATGATAGTTATAAATTTAAATATAGAAACTACGTGACATTTTGTCGAAATTATTCACTTAAAAAAACTACATTTTAATGAACGATTTACCTACTATTTACTCATCCCACACACAGGCAGAGAAACCGGAAAAAGAGAAGGAAAAGGAAAAGGAGAAAGAGAAGAGTGAGAAAGCAGAAGTGGTGATCAAGCCCACTCCAGCCAAGAGTGCGAAGTGCTGCCTCCACAACGTGGGCATCGACGCCTTCCCGCGGCTGCAGCCCGCGCTGCCGCGCTCCTGGAGCCTGCCCGCTATCGGTCAGTGTGACCTAAAACGGTCAGGCGGTCAGTCTTAGACGAGCCATCTGAGTAATTAAGTTAACGCACTTTTTAAAGCGTGCCTCTATCGATGAGTCTTATAGTTATATCCGAAAACGGTCAGGCTATCCACATTACTTAGATAAGCCATTTCCGTCATTACGTTATGTAGATCACTTTCAATCAGTCTTATACATGCATAATGACGACTCCTGACTGAAAACGGTCAGGCGGTCAATTTTACTTAGATAAACCTGGGCCTTTGTATTACCGCGTTATCTCACGCTTCCCGTTTTCGACAAGTTTTACACGTCCATAATGATGTCGTCCTGACCGAAGACGGTCAGACAATTAATCTTACTTAAATAAGCCATCTGCGTCATTGTGTAAAATACAATCAATCATTGATACTTCTACCAGTACATTCTTTTACGTGTAAATCAATATCATTATGACCGATGACGGTCACTCATATAGCCCTAGCAATATCAGTCTGACCGAAATCGGTCAAACTTGTAGTGTAATATACTACTACAACTATATGAGTCGTAAATATTGATATACAAAAACTTAAGATACGTAATTAGCGACTCAAAAGTGTCTTCAAAAAAGTGCACAATACGAAATTGAATTGTGCTTTTCTTTTCAAATCTCTTTTGTTCATTGTTTTTCGGATGACAAAATTAAAACGCACGTTGTTTGGTTTAAAAAGTATTTTATGTGGGGTGCGTAAGTTCGAATTTGTGTTTAGACAGTTAGAACTCTCGAATTTTGAGTGTTACTCTTTAGTTTGACTTAACGTGACATGTCAACGCGACTCTTTGAAGAGATATTCGTCGGGAAATGTGTATCTATGTGTAAAAATTTATTATAAAATATATTTATTATATATAAAATAAATAATGATAAATGAAACACTGAATGATGTGGTATAATTAAGTTAATAAAAAATAAAAATTTAATTATTTTATTAATAATACTTTTTTAATTTTCATATTAACATTAATTATTTACTATGAAAATATAAATAAAAGTTGCAAAAAGTTTCGGCGCGCGGGAGAGCTGTGTGCGGCGACGTATGTATATAGTTGATACACGGCCGTAACCATAGCAACGAGTGTCGGAAAAAAGTCTCATTACAATTTTTTATTGATTTTATTAGAGCATGTAATGCGCGATAAGGAGTTCCGTTCCACTAATCTGTGACTTTAATGGTCGCAGGCTCCCGCGTCCGCGCGCTGCGGCCGCCGCTGCTGCAGCAGGCGTCCTTCGACGACGGCGGCGGCGGCGCGCTGCGCTACCGCCTCGACGTCATGCGCGGCGTGGCGGCGCGCGACCCCCCGCCCCGCGACCCCCCGCACCCCCCGGACTCCCTCGAGCCCCTCGACCCCCTGGGCGCGTGCCCGCCGCGGCGCCGCGCCACCAGCTTGCCGGTCAGTACCTACACACTATACCGTACCATAATATGTTATCTATATCACTACATAGTATAAAACGAAGTCGCTTCCCGCCGTCTGTCTGTCTGTCTCTATGTATACTTACATCTTTAAAACTACGCAACGGATTTTGTTGCGATTTTTTTTAATAGATAGTGATTTAAGAGGAAGGTTTATATGTAAGATATATACATATTATAATACAGAAAAGTCGGAAAATTCAAAGATTTGTATGTCACACTAACCGTTTAAACGTACCTAGGGACGAACCCGAGCGAAGCGAGTCGCTAGTCGCAGTATAAAAATGCTATCAAAAGCAAGGGGTGTCAAACCTACCATTTTTTGTAGTGTTTTGTGATCGAGTATAGTTATTGTCAGCCCTAAAGCTGGTTTCCGACTAACATATCTATAACGGTATGAATGGGATTCGGGAACGGTCAAGATGCTTTCGTTAGACGACTGTATGGATTTGTAGACTACGCTTACATGATGTATCTGTCTCTTTCTTGCTGACTCTTACAATTTTCTGATTTTTCTTAGGGTTTCCTTTTCTCTTTCTTTTTTATATTCTTAAAAAATATCACTCTTTCTTTGTTTATTAAAATAAATTGCAATATATTTGTATCGATTTTCAATCTCTTAATTAAATTTAAAATATCGATTTTTGATCTATTAATTAAATATTTAAAGACATATATACAATACATATATAGATCTTGAAACTTTTATTTTTTAATATAAAAATGAGTAGAGTTAGTGTAATGTTGTATGGTTTTCCTAACGTCAAGTGTCGAGATGACAGCGCGTGTGAAGAGATGCCGACGTCGCTCGTCTCACTGCGATAAATATTTAATTTAATTATAAGTTCATAATGTAATGTGCAAGAAATAAAAGTTTTTGCTCTTATTTTTTGGTTTTTCATTATTAAAGTCCTCATATGATGTACATACATACGAGTCATTAGTCACTTAGAAAATGCAAGTAAATTAAAGTAATTTTATGTACATTGTAGAAATTAATTATTTATATATACCTTTATAAGTTATGGGATAATTAAATTTAAAAAAAAAAACATAATTATCTCAAAAAGTCAATATATATGTATCCTCTTCTAAATATGACCATTGCAGTATACATTCTAATCATACCCTAATTTCAGTCTATTTGAATAAGTACACTTTGATAGATTGATAAAATCATGGATCGATAGATTGATAAATCCTTGGCTTAGGTTGATAAATTAATAAATCCTTGTATCGATAGATTGATAAATTGCTACATTGACCGTAGAGCGTGTCGCGGTCGTCGAGCGCATCGGAGCCGGCGGCGCGGGCGGCGGGGCGGGCGGCGCGCGCGGGGCGGGCGGCGGGGGAGGGGCGGGCGGAGGCCACGGTGTCCAGCCGCCTGGAGATCCGCGTGCGGCCGCCCGACGCCGCCTCGCCGGCGCACGCGGGGAACACCGGTCGGTGGATTGTTTTTTATTTAGGCTGTAAATTCATTTTAAACTTTAAGTTTGTTTTAATTTTTTAAGCACAATACTCAATTACATACACGGTTTCTTGAATACATGAAATACAACAAAAAATTATATAAAATTGTGAAGCATTTCAGATGCCATCGAGGTAGGTTCGTCCAATAGTTTTTTTTTTTTAGTTTGGAAAACCTATTTAGACATATCACCTGCACAAATACAAATGATTATGTAGGACTCGCCAGGTAGAAGACTAGTGCTACTAAAACCCAATGGAAAACCGACGGGACTGTGGAGATTAGATTTTATCTAGGTTTTAATGGCCTATGACCTAATCCAGGATATAAACTATCTTAGTTACGAGTTTAACGAGAATTCGTTGAGCCGTTACAGGGTGGAGAAGTGACGAATAAACAAAATTATTTATAAATTCTTGTATATAAATACTAATGGCTTACCTTCGCTTGAATGATTTTCTAGTTACCAAACGGTTTTGTTTTTGTGTATTTTTGTTATCGTTTCACGCTGAACGGCTTGACGGATTTTGATAAATTTGAATTTGAATTTTTTTTTCTTAAGTTATTGATAACAAGCGCCCTAGCGAAGTGAATGTAAACCGATTACTAATAATAAATTAAAAAAAAAAGATTTTTAAAATATAACATGTTATTTTTGATATAATAGCTGACATCGTCTGTCAATATATAAAACCTATTTTTGTAACATTTCGTATTATAAAAGGTAAAAAAATATATATAGTATGTTATAAGTTTTACTTTATATAATAATTATAGTGAGTTTTTTTATATTTTCAGTAAAAATCCACTCAGTGGTGAGCGGTGGTGAAGTGAGACTCAACCATGATGAAGCGTCTGTGTATTATGACGCTACCGAGCACCAAAGAGATAAACGGTATGCACACACCAACACATACACACACACATGCGCATTGCCACATAGGTAATAAATAAAATAAAAAATAAATATATTCATATATGTACATACATATCTATATACAACTTAAGCATTTTTTCTATTCCGATAGACAAATTTACAAATAAACATTTTTTTTATTCAATATTAAATTATTACATTTTTTTACTAAATATCACAAGCCTAAGAGAAGAACTGGCGAAAAAAACTCAGTAGATGTGTTTTTTTTTGTACACTCAAGTACAAAAAAAGTCTCGAGTTGTTACTGCATAATGCTGTAACTAATAGACACTCATTAGTTTTTGTATTTATAAGTATACACATACAAACATACATACGTAAAACTAATGAGTTTATAATAATTTCGTTTCCAGCAGGTCTTCGACGAGGAGCGGGGAGAAGAGTCAGAGTCCCGCGATAGAGAGGACTCGCCTGGACGCTATACCTGATAGGTACTTACATACATACTTATTTAGCATCCGTCACTTTTGATGACAAATCAGTTCATTTGTAATAATTTAGGGTAATATAGCTTTAATTGTATTCTTACTTTTAGATTTTTTTTGTATACGACTGTTTTTACCTGAATAAATAAAATGAATAAATAAAAATTATATATATATATATATATATATATATATATATATATATATATATATATATATATATATATATTATAAATGTGATAGTGTGTGAGTATGTATGGATGTTTGTTACTCTTTTACGCCAGAACGGCTGAACGGATCTGGATGAAATCTAGCACAGACATAGATTATAGTCTGGAATATGTCTATGATGTGAATGTGATACTGATGTGATTTTTTCAGAAGTACGTCAGCGGCACGCGGCGCGGGCGGCGACGGGACACACAGCTTGAGAGATGTAAGTGTGTCTGTGTATATACTTATATTGTGTATGTATGTATATCTAGTATAAATATTTGTTCCTTCCCAGATTCGAACTCATGACCCCGTAGAGGCCTACTTTTGTTCCGCGTGTATGTGTGTGTAATGTATACACAATGTGATATATATTGTATGTATCTAGTATAAATAGTAGAGTCGAACTCATGAGCTCTGGAGTAGAAGCCTACTCATGATTTTTATTTCATTTTTCCAAGGGTAACCAAAAAAAGTTACATTGCAAATTTTAATTACTTATAAATAAAGTTACAAAACAATTAATGTACTTTTAATTATTACAGCATCTCGTCAAGTTATAATTAAACGATGTTTAAACTAATAAAAGTTATAATTATAGGTATTAACGAAAAGTTAAAAAATATGAAAATCGTAAAAATCTTAGAAAAACAGGCGTATTAGTGTTTAAAAGTAATAGAGCTTTATACAAATAACCATCTTGCTAAAAGTATTTTAAATTAATTGAAATATTTTTTTTACATACCGCATTTATTTACACAGATAAAATAGTAGTACTAAAACGGAACCTCTCACTTCCAGAGATCAACCAGCAGCACCTCCCGCATCCCGGTGGCGAGCCCCGCGCACCCCCAACACCCCCCGCACCCCCCGCACCCCCCGGCGGCCGCGCCCGCGGCGGCGGCGGGCGCGCACCGCCTCGCCAAGTGCGCGTCGTGGAGCGGCGACCCCCCGCTGTCGCCGGACACCACCCCTCACACTGCGGATCTCACCCCCGGTGAGTGGCCTACGTGTGTATACTTGGGGGGTATAACTGCCTCGGTGGTGTAGGTAATTAATAGAATGTACGGCTGCAAATCCGAACGTACCGAGTTCGAGTTCAGGGCCGGGCCACGTTTTGTTATTGAGTCTTTTTATTAAGAAAATAGAGGTCCGATCTCCCGTTGGTCGTGTCAAGTTATGATTCCGCCGGAATATGAGAGTGAAAGAGACAGGGAGTGTGTGTGTGCGTTCTCCCTCACACGTTGCATTATAATGTCTACTGCAGTTGGCTAGTCTCAGTGAGACAGTGGCCGAACCCCACATTTGGTCCTCCGAGCCGGATACTAAGTGTCCAGGCCAGGACCCAAATATTTCTATCAATTTTCAATTAATATAAGTAATGTATGTATGTATGTATGCCCTCAGCATTAAGACGAAGAAGACAGAACGCGGCAGACAAATACGCGGCGGACCCCGCCAGGGACCTCAACCTGCGCTTCGCGCGCCCGCGCCGGCGACACCCCCCACATGCCAGGTAGGAACATATATATATTATAAAGACCGAGAAGTAAAAGGTCATTATCACCTTGGGTGGTCATTATATTTCGATTAGGGATGCATACGATACCGATATATCGGTGAAATCGTTGATTTCCAGAAACATCGGAATTGGCGATGTTATTTTGCCAATTATAATAATATGTTGGGACATTAACACACAACACCATCTAGTTCCATTCCGCGTTCAAACAAACAAATACAAACAAACTCTGCCTGCTTATAATATTAGTATAGATTCTTCAGTAGTGTGTATGTCACTGAACTGCTCCTTAACGGCTGTACCGATTTTGATGGTTTTTTTTTTATGTGTTTGAGAGGTTCACTGCATGATTTAGATTCACAACTAGGCCCCCACACATGACTCTGTGTATAATCTATATTATTCCTTAGTCTGAGAATACCACCTCATTTTTACTATAAAATTTCACTGACACTGACTTTCAAACAGCGCAACAAACCGCTGCCGGAGTGTAACAATCGGCTCCTCCCCACCCCCCGGCTCTTCCTCCTCCTCCGGCTCGCCGCCTCCCGTGCCCCCCGGCGGGCCCCCGGGCCCCCTCGCCGGGCCCCCCGCGCCGCCCTCCGGGCCCCCGCTGCACAACGCGGCGCGCGCGCGCCGATTCAGACCCAGCAAGGACGGGAAAGAGGAGCTGCCGGCTCCCGTGTACAGTGCTGTTGGTTAGTGTTGAGTGCTCTTTCTTTTGTATATGCTCTTTCACAAGTGCTCTTTCTTTTACGAGTGCTCTTTTATAAATGCTCAAATCTCTTTTTCATATATGTACATGTTTCTATATCGAATGATTGTTTTATTTGAAGACGTGTCTTCGAGTTTAAATTTTAATTTATTTATCAACCGATTTCAAAAAGGACTTTGGCTAAGTAATTAAAGCCTACCTATTTAATACACACCTAATCAAATAATTTCGAAATCGGTGCCAGCCCATACAAAGCAAAGCACACCGACTTCGAAAATATTTGATTAGGTATGTATAGTAAATAAAAACTACCAATCAGTTATTTTTTACTTTTTAGTGCTTTTGTTTGAAGTCGGTTTTTATTTTTTTGTTAAAAAGTTTTTATTGTATTTCCTCGTGGAATTCGAGGGATGTTATATACATATCACTGAATTTAACTGATTAAAATGCGATTTTTTATTTGGAAGCGAACCCTTTTTTTTCTGTGTTTATTTTTTTGTTAACCTTTTTTTGATTTGTCTTGCGAGTTTTTTTTTTATAATTTTGCATGCGTTTTTTTACTTAGTATCTAATAAGCAGAGTGTGTAGGACAGGGCCTTCACGTAAAAAGATTTCAAATGTATGTATGTACTTCCCCAAAAAGTATGAGTTTTATTGTGTCACCTTAGAGCTTGTCTGATGATGGCAGTCTGGTGGTGATAATTACTCAATTAAATCGTTCTCACTTGATATTAAATAAATAAATATATTTTTTTTGTTGTGACCTTTTTATTGTAAGAACTTGTGCTGTATTAATTAAAAAAATCAATTGATCCAATATATTTTTTAATTTATGTATATATTAATCGTGAAAACATTTTTTGTCCTTCTCTAAATAGTTGTTTTATTTTTATTTGTTTTTAATTATTTTTTAAATATATTCAATTTGCTTTTATTCTTTTGCTTTCTGCGCGCAGTCTGTAACGATGATTGTGAGGTAATACTATAAATATTTGTTTCATATATGTATTTAGTTTGTCAGTGGTAACAGCTTCGATTTCCTTTATGTACTAATGTTTGTTTCGACCAAAGTAAAAAAAAAATACAACCATTCGTTTTATACGCATGCTATGTTATAATATATTTTTTGATATTAAAACTAAATAGAAAACTTAATACCTGTTGCGTTAACTCTCGGGTTCTTCTCAGCAGAACTGCTTTGCGAGCTGGCGGTAGCTACCTCGCGGACTAACTACACTGACGCTTTCATTAAATAGACGTTTCAAAAGTGCATGTATAAGTCTAATTGAATAAAGTTTGTTTCATTTCATAGTTATATATAATCTAGTATTCAGCTTCACATTTAATCAGTATAGAACATTCTAGAAGAGAACATTCAAGAACATTCTAGAAGAAAGTCTTTAAGTACTAGGAAAGATTATTACAGTAACTTTAACATTATCGTAATCGTAATCTTGACATAAAGTGGCTTTATTATGTTTAGATTCGATAAAAATGTTTTTTTTTTTATTGTATTATGTCACAAAGGTTTTTTTTAATTATGCTATAAGGGTTTTTATAATGCTTTAAGTTATATACGCGTAGTAGATAAAATAAAGAGGTGATATGTTGTCTCATATCAGTGCAAAAGTGACTTAATATTATAAATGTGAAAGTGTGTTTGTTTGTCCTTTTTCACGTTGAAATGAAGTGACGTAACTTTTTACCTCGGGAAATTATCTAATTCCCACGGGAAAACACGTTATAACACAACCCAAAAAAATATTTATGATCAGAATTACTTGAAACATGGGTATTAATGCTCTTCAATAAAATTAAATAAATACGAAAGTAAAATAGGGGATGAAAGTTTGTATGATACTACCTTTTTCGATATTTATTTGTAGTTTTAGCGCAAGCGAAGCCGTGGATTCTGCTAGTAAATAATTTATCATTATTTTTTTAATTAAAATATGTACAGTTAATAGACATTCCTTTTGTAGCAATAGTTTTTTTTTTCTTTTAAAAGATTCTATTGTATTTTTGTTATAGATGTAATATTATGCCAGTTTTACACTGACGGACTATTTTATTCATCTTCATCCACTGTTTAGTTTCATTATTCTTATTAACTTAACTAGAATATCATATACTTCGTTATAAAACATTGTTTTTTATTATATACTTTCTTCCCCAGGTTCCGGACACAGACTGTGACGAAGCATCGAAACATCTGTGACGAACAGACGGACATAGCCGGGTCTCTGACGTGACAGCAGGAACCAGAAGAAACCACTTCCTAACCTAACTAGTTAATTGGTTCCATTGGTTTGTGTTCCATTCATTGGTTCATTGGTTTTGGTTTAAAAAAATATAGGGCTTATGTCCTTATGTGGTGATATTTTTATATGAATTGATGGTTTTTTTGTTTATTTAAATGATTAATTGGTTAACTTGGGGTTAGTGAGTGGACATAAAGTGAGGAAGAAAGCAATTTTTAAAGTTATTGCGTTGATCATTCTAACATATAATATCAAAACATCGCAGTGTTCATCTTTGAAAAAAATATATATAAAAAAAATGTTTTAAAATGAGAAAAATATCTTTAATGCCTTAATTTTTTTTACTTTCTCCTATCATCACTACGATATGCTAATATGTATATCTAAAATTGTTGATAAATCAAAATGGCCGAAAATTATTTTTATATAAAAAAATGTAAAAAAAATGGATTCACGTAATATAATTTCGCTTGCCATTTTCACACGGATCGTAGGCTATTTTAAACCTTATTTAGTGATAAGGATGGTAATAGCGTAAAAGGAAAATGCAGATATAGATAAATAATAAGTTTCATAGTAACATTACCAATATATTACTTTTATTTGTTTTTTTTTTATTTGATATCCAATATAATATTTAATTATAAATTTAGAATATGTATACGATCTTAGAAAAATATATGTTATATTCAATTTTTTAAAAATTTAAACATAATAATTTAGAATCACCACAAACTAATCATTTAATTTACTGTTTTTCTATATCTGTATACAATTCGCCTCGCACCAGTAAGGGTGAGGTAGATGTTAAAAATAAAAGTTTTAGATCTCATTAATAGGAATCGCCTTTGAAGCTATCGGCTTGATCATTTCGAGCAATTCCTGTCGAATTTGCTTAAAAAGCCAAATAAGCTGTAAGAGCTGCGATTTGCACTGTTCCTGCAATAGTGGCATAACTCGAAATTGGACGGTAAAATTAAAAGTGGAAAAATAATTAGAAACACTTGTAATTAGTTAGAAAAAAGCAGTCGAACTAAAAATAATTCTAAAAAATCCACTATCATAAATAGTTTTTTTAAGTTATGCCACTTTTGCATAGCTATCAAGAGCTAAATTGAAATAAATATATGAGTATATTGTATATGAATGCAGGGACGTTTCAGGCTGAGGTTAGAGATATTTAAAGACTTTGTGCTCACTTTTCATTTATTAATAACTTATTTGCTTTTAAAAATATGTTTATTATTATATTATATATAAGTGTATTAAGACGGTGAGAAAACATGCCTGTCGGTAATTTTTTTGATTTAAACTAAAATTAAGTATAGTTTTTTTTTCTTTTTCTTTATCTCGTCTCAAATAATATTTATATTGTAATTATAATAAATGTTCCATGGTTAGTGGATGTTATTCTCATTTTTGTATGATAGTCATTTTGTGGTGCGCGATTTTCTGTCAAATTGTGGTGCCTTTGAAGTTTTCGCTTAAGTTCTTTATTGAGAGATATTTATACGTTACGCTAATGCCTTCCTGTTACAATTGCTATTGTTTGTGATGGAAATTAAAAATAGAAGAAAATGTTACTGTCATTTGAAGTAAAATAATTGAAAGTTCAGAGTTCACTTTTTAAATGTCACTTTCAACATGGTCGGCGGAACGTGTCAAATATTTATTTTATTTGTAAATACATAATACCTACCTTTATCTGTATATTATCAAAGTTTAAGTTGAACGCATGAATAGTTCTAACTTGCATTGTTACACCGAGTTTTTCCTGAATATACCGGAGTGAGAGATACTTTTTAATTGTAAAAAGAAATTGTTAGAAAAATCATGTTCGAATGAAAATATTTATATATGGTGTTCTTTAATCTTTACTAAGTTTTAATGGAATTGTGGGAACATTGAATGTTGCTGAAAAAGTGGCATAAGTATAAATTAATACACATATTTTTTGACCAAAATTAAGAATTGAAAAGTTTCTATGGAAATGTTCTTTTTACTGTTTGTCCACTTTGCCAGTTAACTTGATATCAGTGAAATAATATTGACACGCCAGTTCTGAAATATTTTTAATGAAAAAAAAAATGTTGTGCTAAATTAGTCTAGTCACTAGACTCTAGGATACGCACAATTAACGTTAAAATGTCACATCTCCAAAAAATTCTTCTCCATTCCTTATAAGACTTTAAAATATAAATAAATAAAAGAATGCCAAATTTTTATATTTGGTCCTCTTCCTTTAAATGTTTATTCAATGAAGTCATTCGTGTATTTCTTGACTTTGAAAAACTTTTTTATTTTGATTTTTTTTTTGGTGTGTCAATGTTATTTTAACATGGGATTTGTAATAAAATGGAGGATCAAAGATTGTAAATTTGTCGTGACGTTTGATACTTGTACAATTTAATGCTTAAGTATGTTTCGATTAAAATATAGTTGATAGTGTTGCACGGCTCTCATTCTTATCAGCCGATATGATATTACAATTAAAAACGAATGGGATGGTGGGTGATGCTCTTATTTCGTATACGTTGACACGTAATGAAAGCATTTATTTTTTATTTTTTTTTATTTTCGCATTTTCAATTGTAATATTACATCGGCACAACTCGAAATGTATAATAACTTCGATATATATATACGTTATGTAGACGCCATAAAATCTAGTCCCTTCTGCTTAGTATAGATAAAAAAATGTATGTAATAAATAATATAAAGTAATAGTATTAAAGATTTAATTTTTTTTCGTCATTTACGATTTTGGCTGTCAACGTGACAGCTGTCAAAATTGTAAATGGAAGGTCGAGCTGAGTTATCGCTTGGAGAGGTATGGACGGTTGTCTGTGACAGGTGACAGATTAGTTTTTTAAATTCTACGTCCACGACAACTGACCACAGATTCTCAAACATTCTAGTCTACGAACGGCTTCCGTCTCATAGGTTTATGAAAAAAAGATTGAGACAAAAGTTATTTTTGAAATAAAATTATGTATAAAATTGTTGTTATATTGTAGGCCCTTTTTTAAATGTTTTCGAGTCGCGCGGCTGAAAATCGCGTGATCGCTGCAAGTGGCGTTTTTTTTTATGAATGCACGCTCGGTTACGTTTTTTTGCCATATTTTTTTTATATTTACCAAAATATGCACAATGAAATTTAAATAAAAGGTAATTTGTCCTTGAATTGTGGTTTTATTTCACCCCGTGACGTCATATTAACAGTTTTTGTTGTATATAACACAGTTTATGTAAATATTTGCAGCATAGAAGCGGAATGCATAATGGAATACGTATGAAAATATTAGAGTTTTTTCTTAATTCTTTGTAATTGACTAAAATTCCATAGCCATTTAGTACGCCGGGATAATTAGCAACCTATGTCCGTCTAAGGGCCAAAGGCTATTCACTATACTAACATTTTACAAATTCCATACAAAGAAACTGGACTGCAAATTTTTCCTATTTTGCATGGCCCGAGTAAGCACTAATAATATAGTAAGAATAAACACGCCATCTGGCGTTGTACAGCAAGAGATGCATCGATTAGGGCATTTTTATTTTATTATATTGTGTACGCACTTATATTTATTAAATTGAATATAGAAAAATGCAAATAAAAAGTTTTTGGTAATACTCTAAACAAGGAAACAGCGCCCTCTATGAATACGAAGTACACACTTGTTAAGTAAGGGATGATCTGTAATTTTCTTTAACACGATTACATATAACGCCATCTATTGAAAATTCTAGTTAAATATGTGTTTGATCTTTATATAAGTTGTATTTTGCATTATTTGCCTTATATTAGTCCCTATTATTGTCCTTAACGTATTTATAATATATACAAATGGCGCCATCTCTTGGCAAGTTTTATTACTAATTAGCTATTAAAAAAAATCTTTATACTTTATAGAATACTAGCAGAACCCGCGGCTTCGCTCGCGCTAAAACTAAAAAATATCTAAAAAGGTAGTTTATTACAAACTTTCATCCCCTATTTGACCCTCTTATAGGATGAATTTCGAAAAATGCTAAAACACGTATTTATTTAATTTTATTGAAGAGCAATAATACCAAATTTCAAGTAATTCTGATCATACATATTTTTTTGGATTGTATTATAACGTGTTTTCCCGTGTGAATAAGATAATCTCCCGCGGTAAAAAGTAGCCTATGTCACCCTCCAGCCCTCCAACTATCTCCACACAAAAAATCACGTCAATCCTTCACTCCGTTTGGATGTGAAAGAAGGACAAAAAACAAACAAACACACTTTTACATTTATAATATGAATTAGACTAGCGATTACGTTTCAACGTTTAGTATAGATTTCTCAGAGATGAGATATTTTCCCGCAGTAAAAAGTATCCTGTATGTTGACCCGGGTAACCAGCTATCAACTTACCAAATTTCATTAAAATCTGTCAAGTGGTTTTCTCATGATGCGTTCCCAGATGGACAAACAGACAAAAATTTTGAAAACTATTGATTCGGACTCTATATCGTTAATAATGACTATTTTAATAAGGTTTTCCAAAAAATATTTAATGTATGTACAGATCCGACTCAATTAGAATTTTATTGTATGTATAGATAATAAAAACGTTGCCTGGATATCCCCCTATAAGTTTTTCTTTACATTTATGTAATTTAATTCTCAAATACTGTTGAAATTTTCATACTCGGAATCATTCTGATAAAAGTACCTTACAAGTTACATGAGAAACATTTCATTATAATAACGCTAATTAAATTGAGTTCTTGGCTACCTTTTGGCACGTTTGATGAAATATTATGAGAGTAAAATTTTTACGATGCGCGCGCACATCGACAGCCAAAAAGCGACACGATGAGTTTAGCTGCGTTTCTTTTACAAACAGAGAGTTGTCACATACGGGATGAAATCTTTAGCTATTTTTGTTCTGTTACGCCATTTGTATTACTTCTTGCGTGCGTACATATTAAGTACACACACACGTTTTTTTACAAACACTTTTAAATCGTGAATTTAATTTAAACATAGGCTATCCTGCAGGCTGCGGACTATATATAGTCAGCCCGTGAGGAAGCTACCACCGAATCTCAAAGCAGTTTTACTCAGAAGACCCGGCGAAAATATCATAAAACATGCACGATTATATACAAATAAAACAAACGTA
Source organism: Brenthis hecate (assembly GCA_951806755.1). Taxonomy (NCBI): domain Eukaryota; kingdom Metazoa; phylum Arthropoda; class Insecta; order Lepidoptera; family Nymphalidae; genus Brenthis; species Brenthis hecate. The sequence goes on along the minus strand of OX638282.1, from coordinate 268,939 downwards.
TTCAATTCAAATCTATATTTACATCTGGCCCTGACTAGACAGTACTGTAACAACAAAACATACATTTATTGTGTCCGTCTCCTCGACTACGTATAGTCCGAGGGACAACACCAATTACATTTAAATATACACCAATATTTTAAAAACACAGAAACTAGTTGTGGTAGTTTAAGATCTGCAAATAAAATATTCATACTTTACTAGCACATTATTTTGATTAAATTAATTATATCGTCAGGTCCTAAGTAAATACGCATATCTATAAAAAAAATGATTTCTATTTAATATTTAAAAGATTCAACATTTAGATACACCACTACACACTTCTTACATTTGATAAGCACTTCTTACATGTCTCGGGCACATTTAAAAAAACTAGACTGCGTATCTGCCATATATCAGTTTTTACTTAGGACCAACGATATGTTCAGGAATGTATTTTTCATTATTTGGGTTACTTTAAACGGGTTTTGTACCCACAAATACGTTTGAAAGTTGTTTTCAAGATTTTATTTTGCTCGCTTAATAGTTATTATAAATATTTGTTAGCCTCTGAAGTGTAAGATCTTCCCTACTGTTAGGAATATTTTATAACGGACGAGTAAAATTAGGTAAAGTAATTAAAGTTTATACAATATCAAGTGCTTTATATACAATATAAAATGAAAATCTAATAGGAACAGGAATTACTAAACTTATGTACATACATACTAAAATAACATCGCGGAATACATATTTTAACTAATTTTATTTTGAATAATATAATCTTTTCGGATTTTTTTCATCCAAGAAAGTATTACGCGAACCACTACAGACTGCGAATCGCAAATCAAATATGTTAGATAGAATAGAAGATCTGAAATGAAGCGCAGTCTCTCCCGTGCCCATGATTGCTGTAAAGCGTTCGAAACGTCGGGAACCAAAAATCTAAATGAATCCGCGAAAAAATCCGAAAAGATAGTTTTATTCAAAATGTCAAATATTCGCGTAAATCTAAGAACGTATTATTTTTATTTAACGCTATTATTTGCTAATGTTAGAAAGAGTCTACCTGTTGTTTGTTAGCCTCTGTTGTTGCTTTTAAGTAAATAATGAGTAAAAGTCAGATAATTGTTCTAATTTCTAAGAAAGTATGTTATTCCGCGGAAACTACAATATAAATGTAAAGCAGATTCTTCGAGAATAAAACCAATGTTGATCTCGATATTAAAAAGAGTTACTTTTAAGCATTTTTTCATCTAGAGTTACAACGTACAAACAGATATCTTATTAATTTTTGATACCAGTACTTCTTGCTAAAATGCATTAAAGTTCGTGTCAATTCAATTAAATTTTCTTGTGAATGACTTCAAAGCATAGAGCTTAGAGGAATTAGCTATTGTAGATCGAGGAGCCACCCTTATTGGAAGCGTTTAGACGGACACTTTCATACACAGAGACTCCTCTTTGCTTCTATGCTCCATGCTACAAAGCACGCCACTTGAGCACAGATTACTTACCGGATTAATGTCACGCAGAAGTGAAAGATTATTATTTATCCAAAAATGACATTATTCCAAAATGATACTTTTCTTCTTCAAGAGAACGTTTTACAAATAAATACTTACATATAAACAAAATTATCTTTTAAACTAATCTTTGACATACTACAATGTAAAACGTCCTCCGCTGAAGAAAGGTCAGATTTATATTATTCTTATAATTAAAGTAACAATCTATTTAATAAAGTTTGATATGTACCGCTTATACGCTAAGACAAAGTTATACCAAAATAGGTTTATCAATAAAATATAAAACAAAACAAAGCCATATGTTAAATGTGCAAAAAATATCTAAGTCATATTTTCATGTGTTTTGCTGATGAATACAAGTTGTATTCAGTTATTGAACCTAAGGTGACTTCTTTCAAGTAAATGAAGATTTTTTAATAGCATTTTAAAATAATTTTGGGCATTTTGGTATAACTGCGTAGTAACTTTACTTAGTCTTTCATTTGGACGACAACTTTTCGATAAGCTCCTGTAGAGCGAGAGCTTTTGCGAGCCTTCGTCTGAAGTCCTGGAAGAAAGAAATATGATTCAATTAATAATAATCAAGAATATTCTTTAAAAAATTATAATTTACTTAGATTTATTATAGGAATACTGTAGACTCTTTACTTTAAACTTTAATTGTCTTGTTAGTCTAATGGCTAGTATGTACGACTGTAGATGCGGAGGTCCTGGATTCAAGTCCCGAGTCGGAGAAATCTTAACTGCCTCGTTGTTAGCGGCCAACATGTACCTACGGCTCCAGATCCGTAGGTTCCGGATTCAAGTCTCGGGTCAAGCCAAGTATAGTTGCGTTGTATGAGTAATTGGGTTTTTCTGCCAAGAAATTCCACGCAAAAGCCTACAATTGGAAAGTTGGTGGTGTTAAAATATAAAAAGTCATAATTCTCCAACATTGAAATAGTCTGGCGATCACTTCAGTCATACGGTGTGTTAAATATTACCTTGTATGAAATACCAACCTGATGCAGGGCCTGTCCGAGCGCGGGCACCCGCGCGACGAACATGTCGCGCGTCATGAGGCACAGCGCCTTGCCGTTCATGGGGAAGCGCTCGGGGAGTCCCCCGCGCCGCGACACCCACGCCCCCACCTGCGCGCGACACCACTCGCGCGGGTCTGTGACAAACAAACAAATGTCATGATATTTAACAATAGTTATATGAAACTAAGGAAATATGGCTTTTTTGTACTTTTTCTTACAATTTAGGAATTGATAGGTGAGACCACGAAGAATAGCCTTACAAGTCAAGATATCTCTAACGTTGGGTTGATTGAAGATTATGTATGTATCTATTATCTATATCTCAGTCTGTTTACATAGACCGCGGTACTAAAAAATCGCTTAAAATTTTAATGTCGATATATAAAAATCGTATCAAACTTGTTATTTGTTGATGTCATTGTCATAATGCTACGGTTTGGTCGTCTTTATCATAGGAAAAAGTTAAATACAGGAAGCCGGCCGCGACCCGCGATAACGAGCTCGCGACACGCCAAGGAAATGAGACATCTTGCCTCAACTTGAAGCGATATTACCTATATGTAATATAATATCATATTTAATTGGGTTCCTAGTTGGTTTAGTGACTAGAATGTACAACTGCGAATCTGGAGACCTTGGCTTCAAGTCTAGGAACCAAGTTTAGTTACTGAGTTTTTCTGTAAAAACTCTCAGTAACAGCTCGGAATTGGGAAATTGATGGAGTTATACCACCGTGCTACAGAGAGCATGTGCCTTGTTGCTTCGCGGCTGATCTCTCGTGGCGAGCGTCTTATTGTTACTTTTTTGCTACCGAAATGTGGGAGTGAAGGAAATTGACTACACTTGTTTCTGCGCGTATACTTGTGGTCTATATCTCCTGCGTATATCAAGATTGGCTACAATGACCGAAATCAAAAGGATATTATTAAGGCAGACCTTTGTTCACCGTGGACAGGGTTAGGGGTTGATGTATTTATTTTGTCATTTCAAACATGGCAAAAGTGAGAAGTCTATTTGATGAGTATATAGGTATGAAAGAAAAGACAACAATGGTACAAACGAAAGAGGCATCTGTATATTTGACAACTCTTCCATATAGCACATATAGCATGAACTTAAGATACGTATGTATGTATGTAATAGTAGTAAAAATCTTACCTAATGGTAAGTCATCCTCCTGCAGCACCCTCAGGTCTAGGGCGCCCCACACGCCGTGGGCGGGCGGCACGCGCTCGCATCGCGCTTGCGTCGGCATCTTGATCAGGGTTGGTTCTGAAATGATATGGTTGCGGCGTAAGAATTAAAATTATATATAAACAACCTATATAATAATACTACTATAATATAATGGGAATGTGATGTATGTATGTTTGTTACTCCTTAGCGCCGAACAGCGGTAGCAGAAATTTAGTAGAGAGACTATGACTTAGTGTAGCACTTAGGCTAATATTAATAAGTCACCATTTTTTTAAAGTCAAAAGTTACACCAAATTCATTAGGTATAACTATACGAGTAAAATTATAAAAGTAAAGTAGGTATACCTAATTAATATATTTACTATTATTTTATTATAATACGAGTATAATAAGACTGAAAAATTAAAAAATATAAGGGTTGATTAACCCTAATAATCTTATATATGTAATTAATATTGTTGAGATATCGCATGATAAACATCAAAAAATAGCACACGTTCCAATTGAGCACCTTTGTTGAATGAAGTTTTAAAAAAGTTTCAAATAATCGGTAACTTTGAAACTTGCTTCTGCTTCGAGAATCCACTTAAATTTACTATCAAATCAATCTATTTAAAAAAATATAGTTCTGTCAAACATCCTGTTACGTTTAAAAAAAACTGAAAGAAAACATGCGCATAATTACATAATGGGCGCCATTTTAATCCGTCATGAGTACGGACGCGTGGCCCACATCCGGTTTCCGGCGGATTTGAATGCGATCAGTTTCCGCACCGTATTGAATGTTTTGTGTTTACCGATTTTTTTAGTGTAACGGATTTCCGACGGCATTGTGCGTCGTGGGTTAAGGCCTCAACTTGTAATAGTTGCATGAGCTGGCAATTTGTTGTATAACACATGTGACATAAACGGTTTAAGTTATTACTTTGAATTATCTTAACGACGTTTTTAATAAGGTGATTTTGCCGTTTATTACGAGATTTTATTTTAATTTTTGGTTCGCGATGTTTTGAAAACTTGAGAGAGAGACCATGAATTTAAAATGTCAAATATGAATCTCATGGGTTAATACAGAAGTTTTTTTTATTATGAATAATATGTAGTACTACTTAGTACATGCATTATTAGAGAGAATCTTTGTATGGATGTTTGTTACTCTTTCACGCTTGAACGTCTGAACGGATCTGGACAAAATTTGGCACAGAGATAGATTATAGGATGAAATAACACGTAGGCTACTTTTTATCCCGGAAAAATTTACGGTTCCCGTGTAATATGTTTGTTTTTGTTTCCCGCTAGTCCTCTATAATAATTACATTTATTTATCAGAAATAGGTCACTTTTTGCAAATTACTAATTTAAGTTAAATATTTTTTAAATGTTTAGCAAACGTGTAATTGTACAATTTAATATTCGGAAATTTTACTCTGTATGTGGTTCTATGAGCAAGCCATAATTTCAAAAAAAAGTTGTTAATTTAACTGTTTTTTCTTCGTTCTAGTAAAGCATTGGAAACTTCCGAAATCAAAAACCAAAATAAATCCACGAAAAATTCCGAAAAGTGTTTTATTTAATATGTCAAATACTCACGTACCTAAATCTAAGAAGGAATGAATGAAAATGATTATTTTAGTAAAAAATATTTTATCTTTTTTATTATTCCAAATAATTTTCAAATAAAAATGAAATGGTATAAGTTAACGACAAAAATATTTTTTAAACACTTAATAAGTATTATTTTATGCATTTTGAGTGGAAGTGGAACTTTTCTTCATTAAAAAAATCATAACAACGAAGATACAAAAGTATAATATAAAAAAGTATTTATTTTGATTAAAATAAAAGAGCAATTGTTCGATTCCGGAAGTTAAAACAAGTATTGTTTTTGATAGACGATACGAGTCGACGAGACAAGGTCGAGGCTATCTGCAGTTGATAATAGTGCCATACATGAATTGTTAAAATACTAGCTTTTCACTCGATGACACTCGCGTCAGAAGCGACATCTGACATTTAGAAATATTAAATTTAGGGTGTTTTTCAATTCAATGCTTTTGTTAACGGCTTCGAAGTGTGCCAGTTGAGCACAGATTAATTCGCCAATGCGATTTGTCATAAATAGAAAATATATATTAATTTAAAAAGATTTTTATTAGTAGTAATTTTCAATTACGCTACTTAAAGCGGTATAAATCATCTATTTGATATATAGATCTCTTTATGTAGCGCCCATCGTCTTGGCGTTCTCCCATAGCGAGAGGATGCGACGCCGGACGCAACGCAATCAAAATCGACACATCCGGTCCCATATTATAAGTTTTTTGTTTTCGTTTAACGGCCTATTGTTCGATCGGAAACGTCTCCGCAGATGTTAATGAATTTGTTAGAGTCGAGTTACGGTTGTGTTTGAATTTGGTAATCTATACTTCACGATGTTATAGTTCTTAATTTTTATATTTTCGTAGTACATATTTATCTTCTATGTACTAATAATAAAATTCCGAGTCGAATCTGTAGACTAAATATTTTTTGGAAAATATGATTTAAATAGTCATTATTATCGATACAGAGATCAAATCTATAGTTTTTAGTATTTTTGTCTGTCTGTCTGGGAACTCATCACGAGAAAACCACTGGACATTTTGATATAATTTGGTACGATGATAGCTGGTTATCCGGGACTTTTTACTGCGAGAAAATATCTCATCTCTGAGAAATCTATACTAAACGTTAAAACAAGTCGCTAGTATATAATTTTTTTTTTTTGATTTCTACAATACTAATGTACATAATAATTACTACATGGAAGTATTTTATGTAAGTTTAAACTGAAAATTCTTTACAAAGTATTTTTGCATTAACTAAAAAATATATATGCAAATTAAATGCATTGTGAAAGTATTTTTATTTACACGTGACACATTATACTGTCTATCTCCATTATCTTTCAAGGTAATCTAAGGACATCAAACCTCTTCTTATAACCTCTATTATAGATAGCTCGATTTTCGTCCAAAGAATCGGCATTGCCATTCAACAGGGGAACGCGTCTAGAATTCTTGCCACTATTCCACACGGACATGACTTGTACAGTAATTTAGTGTACATTTGTTTTGATTACATCTAATAATTAACAAAAAAACGAAAAAATAAACTATAAGTGATTGGTGGTTTTATCTACTATAGATACCTAATTAGATTATTTTAGGAGTCGGTGTGCTTTAATTTGTCGGTAGTCGGTGCCAGCCGATAGTGTTTTTTTATTTTTTTTTAAAAGCTTTTATTTTTCCATTTTTAGTGCAGAAAAAGTAGTAGAGTAGAAAGTACTTTAAAAATTCAGTACGTGAAATATCAATCATCCCCTATTTTCTAAACTTAGGGGTGGATTTTTTTTCAAATTTAAATGGGACCAACTTTGAATCCAATAAAAAAAACAATGATCGAAATCGAACTACACGTTAAAAAGTTACGTGTGGTTAAACATAAAAATAAAATATAGAGCTACGTGTCGAATTGAGAACCTTTTTTTTCGTCGGTTAAATAACAAATTATTTTAAATTATTCTATACTAAGTTATCAATGCAAAAGTCTCTATAAACACATCATGTCACATGTAATCGTACAGACAAGGTCGTCAACGCGTACGAGTGTAGTATATGAGGCATTCACTTTCACTGACGACAGTGACTCACGAGCATTACTACACTAGCTGTAGTTAACAGCTTCCTTACGGGAAGTAGGTTACGCCGTTACGCGCGGTTTACTCACAAATATGAATCACCGGCTTCCTATAAGAAAAAATAGGTAGTGTTTGTCGTAGAACTATAAAGAAGTTTATAGAACTGTTATGTACGTTCGTCATTGTACTAAGCCAATGCCTCGGTGGTGTAGTGGTTAGCATGGCTGCAGCTTTGGATGCCCTGGGTTAGAGTCCCGGATCGGGCCAAGTACAGTTATTGGGTCAAAACTCATTAACAGTCTGGAATCGGGAAGTTGTGTACACTACCGTGCCTCAGAGAGCACGTGTCTTCCGATCTCTTACAGGGTGTGCTGAATTGTGGTCTCACTAAAACTTTTAAAGTGAAAGGAATAGAGTGCATATTGTGTCACCACGTACGACTTGTGCCTCTCTTACGTAGATGCTAGTTTCACCGAGTTAATATCGGTCAGGATACCATTATAATGCTGGTAGTCACAAATTCGATGCTCGTTCTGAGTTAATAACGATATATGCATGTAGTAACATAATCAAACAAAAAATATTGTATGATAGAAGTCGTTGCCAACCATAAATTGAGTTGTATAAATAAAAAATATATTGAGATGAATATCAATGATGTCAACATCAGGAAAGGACACTTACATAACCTCAAAATACAAAATGCTAGTATATTTCCAAGTCAACCATATTAGAGTACCTACAACTGACAATTCAATCCTATGTAGACTATAACAATGTGCACTAAACAAAAATCTTTTATTTGAGAACTAAATTATGAGACCTCTAACATTTAACAATACCGTTGCAGACAAATAACTCACTTCTTTCCATAAGTAAAGAGAAAGTGTGCGAAGATGTGGCGTTAGTTGAGTTTATGTACACGAGTGATACTTTGTGAACTAAGAAATATTTGTTTGCTACCGAAAATCGTGTTAAAAGATGAATCTCAAAAATTTTTATTAAAACGCGCCAGTCAGTGAAACGTTAATGCTTTTTTATCAACAAATATTTTATTACCTGTTACATTATTTGTTTTCAAAACGTTTAAAATAAACAATCAAAATAATAATTTAATTTGACTTACATCACCTTAAATGCATACTTTCTATTATAATTGGTTATTATTATACGTATAGTTTAAAACGCACATTTACTTCAAGACGTAAAGCAATTTTTGAACAAAACAAAGCGAGCGATTTAATCTTTGGCCACAACAATGGGTAAAGAAATTCCCGCTATTGTGCGTAATGCAGGCGGAAGTGCGCGAAAGTCGTTAAACGATTAAAGATGGCGGCTGCTGTGGCGGGAAACGAAACAATCCATTAGCACTTCCTCCACTTTGCTGCCGGAAACGTTTAGCATACAATTACACTGGAAAATAGAAATTTAACCCCCGATTCTAATTAAATGGGTTTTAATTTGACTAATTTTACGTCAATTGCGTTGTCTGATATTGATTCTATTTTACGTAAATTGGATTATATTATAGATAGAAAATAATAATTGTTTACTATTAAATAATTGATTTATATTATTGTATTATAAATATTATTATTATACTATATATCTATCGTTAGTATTGAATTGTGTGAAGCGTAAAATAAATATACTGTTATACATTTCATTTGTAAAATAATTCATATTTTAATTTTATTAGAACGATAAATAATATTGCAATGATATGCACATAATATAATAGTGGCTGGCCATGTTTTTTTTTTCAATTTTACCTTTTTGAAGGCTTGATTTATTAAAAAAAATACATACTTTTATATTCGATTACAGCAATAGGCTGTTAAATTTTCAACCTAGTATTATTATATTATCATTAGACGTAAATAATAAATATTTACCATTATTCATTAGTACAGTATAAGTATGTATATTTTTAAATATTAGGAAATTTACTGAATTGCTAAAATATATGCGTGGTCTACCTACACTCAGTAAGCTAAAATATTTTAGTAAATATTGACATTAGATAATTTAATTATTAATAAAAAATAACAAAATATAGGCCAAATATGAAACTTACAGGAAAAATCAGCAAAAAATCCTTTTCAAATTCACGTATCACTTCACTTCTCACAAGTTTGAATATAATGACGCAAATAATAAATTATTTGTTTAATGTAATAGTTTATTTTATGAATATTTTAACGAATTCACTGTCGAAAATATGTATAATAGAGATACTCTCACATACGTCCACTCTCTACGACCGCTCTACGACGAATGAAGAAGAGTGACGTCGCAATGAAAACATCAATGACTGCAAGACGCTCGAGACGTTGTAACCAAAACGTTTTACTTAAAAATAAATAACAAGCTAAATTCAACTCTAAACAATTCCGTTTAAAGCTAGAATTCATTTGTAGCACTTTTTGCATAATAAATTATGAGCTTTAAATTTGTACGTGGCAAATAGAACCTTATGTTATCAAAATAAAGTTGAATATAGTTTGTTGGTGAATTTGCGGATTAGTTTGAACGCCGGATGCGGGTGCGGTTTATTTCTTTTTCGCATATTTGGAATAACAATGGTTAGAGCGAGAGGGAAGATAAAGAATGAGAGAGAACGTGTTTTTGAGAATCGATAATGAATTCACGCATCCTGTCAGCATGTGACTATGAAACTAATCGTTTCCGTATACAATCTTAACTCAAACGATCTAAGTGGAGATAAAATGATAAGTAATATTCTACGCTATTTTTTAAACAATAAAGTATATTTTTATTCGCTTGAGTATTGTATCGATTGGGTTGTTGATAATTAAGGGCGCCGGTTTCCGCCGCTATTTCGGTTTCCCGCCAAATGTGTAATGGCGGACGTCATTTCTATGTTTTTTTTTTGTAAATTAATGAGTAAATGTCGTCAGTTTGGAGATAAATTTGAAAGAGCAATAAATATTTCAGTTGACAGTTACAGATGTTTATTTTAATAGATAGTTATATTTAATATATTTTAGTTATTTTATTATAGAGTCGTTTTACAGTTTTTTTCGTTGGAGCAATAAAAATTCGAAAATAAACTTTTAATGGTTCCAAATGTAATTTCGTTACCTTCTCTTTTGAAATGTCGTTTAATTGTGATTTGAATAGTCAGGGTTGTCTAGTATTAACTGCCTCCAAAAACATAAGTAAATAAATATATTTAATTAGGGGTTGTTTTTTTTTTATGAATCGTAAATAATATCTACGACATTATTTAATCGGTTTTCATTACTTTTTTTAAAATATTTAAAAAAAATCCCTCGTCGTCGTCTCTGTTTTTAAAGAAGGTGACTTTAAGAATGAAGTGATCGTCTCCTAACTCTAGGCCACTTCAATGTTGTAGAAATTAAACATATTACAATAATTAAAAACGTCTATAGAAAGGTTCATTGGTAAGTATAATAGATTACTGTCTATATATCTGTACAGATAAATAAAATTAAAATGTCTGTATGTAATGTCAAAATAAGAGCTTTTTACTAAGTGTAAATGAAATTATACACGGTTATACTTATATAAGAAAAACACGATCTTTAAATTTTTGTCTATCTGTTAGTTCCGGATAATCTCTGAAACGGCTGGACTAATTGTGATAGGATTTCACTGGCACGTAGCTGATGTTATAAGGAGTAACTTAGACTACTTTTATATTAGAAAAAGAATTAGGGTTCCACTCTAAAAAAAAATAATTAAAAATTACATAGGGACGCACCGAGCGAAACGAGGGATCCAAGTCGCTAGTGTTACCTGAATATGAAGAAATAAATTTCTCTATATAATATTAGCGATTCACCCTCGCTCCGCTCGTGTTCGTCCCTAGTTACGTTTTAAAGTTTAGTTTACCTAGATTTCTCAGAGATGAGGTATTTTCTCATAGTAAAAAGTATCTTATATGCTGACCCGGATAGCCAGCTATCATCATACCTCAAAATCTGTCCTGTAGTTTTCTCGTGATGCGTTCCCAGACAGACAGACAGACAAAAATTCAGATGTAGGTATGTACAGATTCGACTCAGTTAGAATTTTATTATAGTATGTATAGATGATGCTATATTAGTCTTATCAAATAAATATCTACTGCGGGGATGTAAGACTATCGTCATTTTTACTGTACTTACCTAAAGTAAACATGAAAATTATAAAAATATAAATTTTTATAATTTTCATGTTCACTTTTTTTTCTCCTTAAGAAACTCGATCTGTTTGAAAAAATGTAATTTTTTAAGTATGCAGATCTCATTTACTTTTGAAAAAAAAAACGCACCATAACTGCGATCTAATAAGTAATAACTGTGTTACTTGTACTTATTAAATACATAATATACTAGTAGGTATAATATCTATCTACTCATTAGGATATTTTTTTTAATTTTTTTCTCTTTACAAACAACAGCACAGAAGCAGTTCATTTAGTCTTTATATTTACTTAAGGTCTAACTAGCCCCATTTTTCAAATACCCAGTGACCGCCAAACGTCTTGCAGAACAAGGTATCTAATTAATTTAATGTCAATAAAAATTTAATGAAATGAGCACACCGTGTCTGGGCAATTTACATTGATGATTGAGCAGTAAGCTATATAGATTTATGATACAAGAAAGGTAATGAAGATATATATTCAGCCCTTTTTAACTACCCACTGCTGGGGGTGGGCCTCCCTTCAATACGAGGGGGATCAGGCCATAGTCCACCACGCTGGCCGAGTCCGGGTGGACTGAGCAATGAGCATGTCTTACGAAAATTTGCTAGGTCCTCTCAGACATGCAGGGTCACCATGTTTTCCTAATGAAAGTATAATTTCTTAGATATACCTATATAAATAATGCACCTAACATTATGGATAGGAATTTCATTTACGCTTATAAAGTTTACTTTGAAAACAAAAAAAAATGTAAGTATGGAAAATTTTAGTGAATTATATGTAACAGATAAACATGACACGATAATTTCCAAATGAACACTATACTATGCATTGATATATAATTATTATGCTAAAAATTCTAGTACCAAATAATATAGATCTATAATTCATATAGATCATAAAGTCGATATTAGATATAGATATATTATATACTACACTAACATTTTAACTTGCGGAGGAAACAGACATTTCCGTTCTTCGCCTTCCGCTGCGGTCGAATCCATACATTTGTCATTCAAAGATTATAAAGAGAACATTTTATCAGCCATCCTTCGGACATCTAACACTTGGCAAAACATCAAAATATAAAAAAAAAAACTCTTACAATTTGGTCACGTCTGTATATTTAACTTTAATCCCTTTAAAATTATCAAAAAAGAGGAAGTTCCAACACTAAACCAATTAGTGGTACAAATATCACAATGCTGTGTCCGGCTCGGCAGGACCATCCGCTATTGTGCGAGTTTCCGCCGCATTGTGATGTCGCAGATGTGGGACAGAAACGGGTTTCAACCATCGGTTCTGTATATTTCTATACATATAATAAAATTGTAAGTAAGCCGAATCTGTACATTAGATATTTTTTGGAAAATCTTATTGAATTAAACATTATTATCGATACAGAGGCCGAATCTATAGTTTTTAGAAATTTTGTCTGTCTGTCTGTTATAGCATCACAGAAAAACCACTGGAGGGATTTTGATGAAATTTGTATGGTGATAGCTGGTTATCCGGGTCAACATATAGGATACTTTTTACCGCGGGAAAATACCTCATTTTTGAGAAAAAATACAAAAACTGCAATGTATACTAATATGTAAAACCTAAGAATTTGGTTTTTGGTCATCTGAACGCGGGCGGAGCCGCGGGCAATGCTAGTCTTATATAAATTCAAAATAATTAAATAAAGGTATTACAGAAATACACTCACTGTTTGTCAAAAATTCTACCAGCAGTTAGAAAAATATGCCTAACAATAAGTCCTAATAAGAATTAACGAAAGAAATTCAGCGTGTCTATATAGTTTTTTTATTTAAAGAAAAAAATGGGAAAAGAAGCTTGGAAAAATTGAGAAATTTTGTATAGGATATTTATAATATTATCTCAAATATAATAAAATTCAAAGTTAGACAGGAAAAGGTTTGTCGGGTTAGTTAGTACCTAATTACCTAATAACTCCTTATGAATATTTTTTAAATTAATCTATAATAATAAATTATAAAACAAGTATATGCTAACAAATAGGAAGTCGTCTAATATAAAATGTTCAAAGTTAGCCTGAAACATGAATAATCAAGCAATTTACATATAATTTTACGGGCCCCTAACCACCAAGACGCACAGACAGACGGACGCCGCTGCTATTATATAATAAGTATAAAGGAAAAAAGCGGAAGCGGAAGCGAGCAGTAAACATGCAGAGATGAATATTCACATTTTAGGATTTACTGCTTGCTTCCTTTGGGTTTTTATTATTTAACAAATGAAGATGGCTCGTTAGATTATGTGTTATGGCTTCACGATTTGATGTTTAAAGCTCTTTTAAATAAAAATAATGCTATGTATTGGTATCAAATAGCCTCTTTCCGGTTTTGTTAATAAACATGCGTAATTCAATATGAACGTGTCTGTCTTTGCGATTAAAAATATGTATCTAAGCAATTTTTCGAAGCAAACATGGTGACGGGAGAGATGCAAAGTTTTTGACATCTCAAAAAACCAAGGTAAAACAAACGGTGTAAACCTTCGATCAACAGGAGTATTGTTGATCGAAGATGTAAATAACAAAATATGTATTAATTTGGAAAAAAATAGAATTGAATTGGATAGTAGATACTTAAGAATATTAAAAATTAATTATATACGTATATAACATATATTGAATGATGTGAGTACTACCTATAAAGTTATGTTAATAAAATAAAATGTAACTCGATATTTAAAAGAGCAACTGTTGAGTTTCTCGCCGGCGCTTCTCAGCAGAACTGCTTCCCGAGCCGGTGGTAGCTTCCTCACGGACTGGCTACTCTGACGCTCTTTAAATTGAATTGACGATTCAAAAGTGCTTTGTAGAAGATTTTAATTCTAATCTTAGGTAATGTTATACCTAACATATAGGTGTAGGTTTCTTGTCTCTAACTGGTGACACAAAAAAATATTTTATATCAGTCTGAAAATAAAGATATAACGTGATCTCTGTCTCGGGAGTCAGGAGTTTAGGTTTATAATTATATCAACTAGCGATTCACCCTCGCTCCGCTCGGGTTCCTCCGTAGTTACGTTTTAGCGTTTAGTATAGATTTCTCAAAAATGAAATATTTCCCCGCAGTAAAAAGTATCCTATATGTTGACCCGGATAACCAGCTATCATCATACTAAATTTCATCAAAATCTGTCCAATGGTTTTTTCGTGATGCGTTCCGAGACAGACAGACAAAAAATCTAAAAACTATAGATTCGACATTTGCATCGATATATAATCATGACTATTAGAATACGATTTTCCAAAAAATATTTAATGTACAGATTCGACTCAGAATTTTATTATATACATATACTGTATAATAGTTGATACATATGATAAAAATCAAACATGTAATAAAAACTAAAAAGCCAAACAAGTCCCAAGCCGTAACATTTTTCGTCTTAATTCTTTGGGACAGCATCAAAATAAAAACCTATTCAATCAACTGGAATGTGAGGATGAACAAAAAATAAACCGGTCAAGTGCGAGTCGGACTCGCGCACGAAGGGTTCCGTACCATTATCTATAAAAACGGCAAAAAAATCATGACTGTTGTATGGGAGCCCCACTTAGACGTTTGTTTTTTTTTTAATTTAATTTTTTATTTTTAAAGTGAATATATAACTAAATATTCTGTGAATATTTCAAGCGTCTACCTGTTGCCGGCATCATTATCGAGCAAAAAAATCACGTTTGTTCTATGGGAGCCCCCATAAATATTTAATTTATTCTGTTTTTAGTATTTGTTATTATAGCGGCAACAGAAATACATCATCTGTGTATCTAACTATCACGGTTTATGAGATACAGCCTGGTGACAAATAGATAGACAGACAGACGGACGGACAGCGGAGTCTTAGTACTAGGGTCCCGTTTTACCCTTAGGGTACGGAACCCTAAAAATAACACCTTTTAGGCTTTCACAAACAAAGAGAGATTAAATCAGTTCTAGGAGCAAGTAAGACGACGCGCCGCGCACGTCCGGCAAAAACTAGAGGAAATCGGGACAGGCCTTATCTTATAGACAATGGTTACATCTGCGTCATAAAAAAATTGGGGTTCTACGTCTATATTCTAGTAATGCCAGTGGAATTCCCTATCGGCTATTTTTGGAGCTAATAATGTAACTCCTGACCGATTCTGGCCACGGCGTCCAGTCTCATTGAGACTAGCCAACTGCAGGAGATATTATAGTGCACAAGTGTACGCGCCGACACAACGTGCACTCTCTATTCCTGTCATTCTCATACTCCGGTGGAACGATACGACGATGGGGAGTGTCGGCTCAGAACCGACGCGACACGTGCTCTCCAAAGCACGGGGGTGAAACATCTCCAACTTCCCTACTTGGTTGTTACTGACAATTGCTTGACAGAAAAACTCAGTAAATTAACTTGGCCTGATCCGGAACTCGAATCCAGGACCTCCGGATTATTTTATCGTCTGAGAAATTTACTATGTTATTTTTGATATCCAGTGTAGCCAAAACAAAGGCTTGCATCTTTACGATTTTATTAACAAAAGATAATAATTACATTGAAATATTTTTTAATAGGTATACTGGTGTATATATTTTTAACACGCCATAGACAATAATTTTCCGCGTTTGATATTTGTTTGGCTGTAATTACAATTTTGAACAGTTAGGTACCTACACTCTTGCAGACTGCTTAAGATTTTGAAGGAATAAAGTTTATTTTAATGTCAGAAATTGGTTTATAAATAAAATAATTAAAAAAATTTTTAGTACAGCATTTAAGTTACAAATATATTTAATTATCCACAGATTAAATAAAGACCGACCGACTTAAAAAAGGTGAATGTATCAAATCATCTGGATTTTTTCGTGGGTGTGTCTACGACTCGTTTTCGGGACACGTCACTCAAATAGCTTATTTTGGGACAAAAAGAAGGATCTGCAACTTCCGCCGTCTTTGAGTTCTGTCAAATTTGGCGCATCGCCGCGCGCCGCCGCAAGAACAACGCAGACGATACGAACATTTTCTAATTTCTGTTGCACAATATTGAAACGAAGTTTTATGTTTTTATATGTATTTAAATTGGGCTAAGATTATTATATGTGTTTTCTTAAAAGCGCTTTAGATGTTTCTATTTTAGATTTATTAATGTTTATGCTGACTTGAAGAATAAAATTGGCAATAAAAATAATTTATGAAGATGTAATAAATTCAATGAATTGGGTCAATTTTATGATATTTCATTATAGTATAAGCGTAAGTAATAAAGATTTATAAATTAAATAAAGAGAGCTGTCGCTTAACTAGCGCAATTTTTCGTGTTTCTAGATCTTGTTCTTCACAAGCTCTTCGTATATAAAATATCGTTTTGATATAATTCGACGATATTATCTGCAGTAAAAGTCTACTTTATTTACGAAAATTGAAAAAAGCTAACAAGAAACATCCATTGATATCAATAAGTTCTCAAAATTTCACCGGAAATTAATAAAGCTCGCGCAGATCACAAAACAAAAGGTTTTCGACGTCTGCATTTCGAACGCAGATCTTCCGTTGCACGTGGCGTGGCACGACATCTTTAAAACAAAAAATTGGGCCAATTATGACTTTAACTTATTTTAAACTCTATTTAAATGTAATAAATGTCATTTTAAGTAAATTTCTTTATGCTTATAATATCCGAAAAGAATATAAAACCTTAAATAAAATCGACCACATTTCATAGTATTCGTACATTGAGGATATTATGAAATAAGTCTCCACTGTTCCTTTACAAATAACTCAATGGAAAAGTTACGGCCTAAATTGTATGTTTTTGCCGTTATTTTTTACATTCAAACCTAATTATGTACGAATTTGGTTTCAATTAGTTTAAATGACAGTTTTTTTGGTAAATTCTAATGTGACTCGCTTCCTGTGAACTATGAGGCTAGTTTAGTTAAGTACCTTTTAAATACTTTGGATAATCTATACTAATATTATAAAGAGGTAAAGTTTGTTACTTTGTGACGTTATAGGGTGTAATCTCTAGATCTACTGAACCGATGATGAAATTTGGTAAGGAGATAGTTTGAGACCCTGGTAAGGCCATAGGATACTTTTTATCCCGGAAATAATTCCTTAAGGGGGTGAAAATGGGGATGTAAGTGTGTATGGGGAATCAAGTTAGGGACGAACCCGAGCGAAGCGAGGGTGAGTCGCTAGTATATTATTAAATATCTATAAAAATAATAATAGTTATAAATAATTTTGAAGATTCGAGTTCGTTCTCGAATAAACTAACCCAGATGCAAACTTATATCAGTGGTTATTAATTTATTAACCACTGGATCACGCACTTCTGAGATTTAGGTATTCGTGTGGATCTCATTTCCAACATGATTACCACTTGTTACTATGGCAAAGGACAATATAGAAAAGGAGCAAATCTAATTTATTTTTAACCGACTTTAAAAAAGGAGGTGTTCCACCGATTACTCGAAGACGCCTAAGTCGATTTGGAAAATACTTTTTTGTTTCAAGGGGTATACTTCCCAGGTGGCCCTATTTAAATTTTGTCGTAATCGGTTAAGCGGTTTTTAAAAAATCAACAATAAATTATTTCTAAATAAATTAGTCTTTATATAAAATTTGGCAATATCCTAACATAAATGGCTTAATCGAATATGTTTAAAAAAAACTTTCTTCTTGCAAATTACCTGTTTATTACGTCTACACTAAAAATGGAAAAATAAAAATTAAACAAAAACCGACTTCCAGGCACTAAAAAGTAAAAATAACTAAACGGGGGTTTTCATTTAGAATAGATACTTAATCAGATATTTTCGAAGTCGGCGCCAGCCGACAATATTTTAAGATATGAATATCTAATAGGTAAATATGATTAGGTATCAACTTTAATTATAGTTAAAATATTATACATCAATTTGTGGTGTATCGAAGTAGATTTGACTTGCTTTGCATCGGCTGGCACCGACTTCGAAAATATCTGATTAGGTATCTATCCTAAATGCAAACCCCCGCCTAGTTTTTTTTTACTTTTTAGTGCCTGGAAGCTGTTTTTTTTTCTTGTTAAGTTTTTTTGCTACAAGAAGACTCTAAGATGAACACTCATTACCAAAATCAAGTCTACACAATAATCTTAAATGTTAGCAGTGTGTTTGTATTAAGAATTTAAAAAAATATACATTGCAAAGGTAGTTCGTGTTGTATTGGTAAAGGACAAACATAAACAGTTTCCGGCAATTATTGACAGTTCCGGTCGGACGGATGTCGCCGCTCAGGGATGCCTCATGTCGCATTGTGAGATCACGTCATTCACAAGAGAAAATTATAATCGAACTAAATCTGAACAGATTCTCCATCGGCAAGTTGCGAGACTAAATTCGGCTGATAATAAATTAAAAAAAAACAGTATGTACATCAAAGTGTCCACAGATAATAATACACTATCTTATATTTACGCCAAAATTTGACATTTTTTAAATAAACAAATTTTGTCTTGGTTTTATCTTGCTTTTTGGTTCCCGGTGCGTCGAATGTTTTACCATTCACATGGCTTCTTTCTGCCCATTTCCCAATCACTTGGGGTCGGCGCAGAACATCTTCTGTACTGCTGATAGGATTTGGCAAAAGTTTTACGACCGGCCGCCTGCCTGACGTCAACCCTCCTTGGGGATGCTATTGTCTCTCTTTGTCTGAATGGTGTCGCGGAAGTCTTGTAATTATTATGCACTTTCGATTTTTAAAACATTTTTTATAACCACTCACATGGCTACGGGGCGTGAATCTTTCTCCCTCCGAATTTTTCAGAACCTTTACTGGTAAGTAGTACATACTGTAAACTGTTGTTAGTTACATACGAGTAATTGACATTTGACAGATTTTGTACCTTTTGTTTTATCCTCTGTGGACACTTTGAATTAAAAATCGATAATCCTATTCTGATCGTTTCGAAAAACCCAAAAAATAAAATGATAACGCGAAATTTCCAAAAAAACTGAAAAGTTTTATTTAAAATATGTATATTCCAATTAAACAAAACAAATATTCCACTTCTAAAAGAATAATTACGGTAAATCTAATTTGAAAATCGATGTTTTTATTAATAAATCATTACAAATTAAATACCAATCCAGCACCACCCCTGCCTTTATCTATAAGAAAGATATCTGACCATAAGATCGCGTCGGTCGCAGGATACGAACGCAAAGTGTATGCTTACATTAGCCGTCATTGTCCCGAGCACCGGAGTCCGGACTCCTGCAGAGATAGTCGGTGACCACACAGTGTGAATCTCAAGCCATAAATAGTTGAACGTGCCTCGGTTATGTTTTTATCGGATTACTATAATACATGGAATCTACAATATATAAATAAATATGTTGGGACATTAACACACAGTACCATCTAGTTCCATAGTAAGCTACGAGGCCTGTGTTATGGATACCAGATAGTTGATACATGACACATATGTATATAACTTTGAATACATACATATTATAAATATAAACACCCATGACTGGAGTACAAACATTCGCGCTCATCACACAAATGAATGCTCCCAGCGGAACTCGAACCCGCGACCGCTGGCACAAGAAATAGGGTCACAAACTGAGCAACAGGCACACAGGGCTACAAACTGAGACACTTCTTCACGCTGGGACGGCTGTACCGATTTGGATAAAATTTAATACGCAGATAGATTTTGAGCTGGAGTAACACACAGGCACACAGCACGCACCCGAGTGAAGCGAGGAGAAGTCGCTAGTTTTATGTCTTTATTATTTAGATACTTAAGTATTTAACAACATTTAGCACAACGATAAGGCTTAGTTCACACTGTCTACGGTACTATACACATACTATACACACGTGGCCCAGTGGTAACCGGCTCGCTTGAAAAACTAAAACGGGTTCACACCTAAGTTTTGCAACTTACTATCATGTGCGAATAAATCTCAATATGATTACCACTTGCCTTACCTGAACTAACATATGTAGTTTTCGAAAGACATGAGAAGCCCATTCTTGCAATTTTCAAAGTGGCCTGTGCGCAACAGTGAGACGTAAAAAAGACTAAATAGTAATGAGATTTCAATTAAAAATGGTTCAATAATTTGTTAACGAAAAAGGTTTAAAATAAATTTAAAAGCGTCACAGAGGTGATTTTTTTTCTTAACGCTTATGAGACCACCCTTAAAATACATTTAAAAAAATTATAGGGTTTTTACTCGTTTGCATGAGATATGCCTATGATGCTTTTTAGGTTTATATATACCTATGATGTTTTTTAGGTTTCGTAATGTAAGCTGTAACTAATATGTTTCTAAGCCATTTTTTGTTCTAGCCAATAATTGCAGAGTTATGTATACGTCTCTAACTTTTAAAAAATGGGTGGAATTTTTTATAAAAAATTGTATAGTGGCTTCTAAAATACTTTTAATTATTTTTTCCGAAGATTCGTTCAGATTATTTTGAGATATGGGATATTTTCGATGCAAACATGCTACGAATAGCGGTACCCTCGGTACGACTTCAATTTCGATCGTGCCAACTTTGATATTTAAGAAAAAAAGGGTAGGTCCATAAAAATAGGGTAAATAAAAATAATTTTATTTGCTTTATTTTTTTACCTTATTTTACCCTACCCTAAAGGGTAAATAAAATAATTACACTACGGGACTTAAACGCCTGAATTCGTAAGTGGCTGTACACCTTATTCCTGATGTTTCGACTGGGTTGCCCAGCCATGGTCACGGACAGACTGCTTGTTTGTAACTCAGCGAAACGTCTAAAATAAGGTATTTAGCCACTTAGGAATTGAAGTGTTTATGTCCCGTGGTGTCATTATTAAAGTAGTAAAAGGTAAATAAAAGTCACAAAGTACACAAAATACTTTTATTACAGCACTATCGACTACGCACTCGACGACTACGCTTGCAAAACTGTCCGCCCACTGTAGAATATATTTTATAGTCCATAATAATATTTTCAAACACTTCATCCTTCATACATTTCATGAAAAAAATAAATTTGCACTTTAAACAAATTACCTATATACTTCTAATAATTACTAGAGTTAAAAAAAAGAATACCCCATGAATCACATGAAAATATCTCTGTCAAAAATCGATAAATCCATAAATGTATAAAAATATGGCGATAATTAAAAATGTTTTTTTTTTATATGTAGAAAAAAAATTGTTAAAATATCTCAAAGATGAAGTTTTTGAGGGAATATTAATATATTTTTAGTTTTTAGCTATTAGTGTAATGTACATATTATAATAAGTCTTAGCGATAGACTACCGGCGTGGCGCCTACATACATACATATTATGTACAAATTAGATATATATAAATATTAAATCAACATTAAAAGCCACTGAGATTACGAAAAAAATGTGGTATTTCTTAAATGTCCAGCTACAAAAAATGTAAGTTACAATATGTACTCAGACTAAAGGAAAAAGATAGTCTGAAAGTGCAAAGGTAGTGATTGACCTCTGAAATGATATTTAAAACTTCATAGAAAAATTACAAAAAAGTAGAAAAAACCTAGGTATCTATATAAATAAAATGAACTCAGGTAAGCGCGTCTTTTGAGAACGAGTGGACCATTTATTTTTTTTTTTAAACATTGATCAATAATGTTATTAAAGAAAAAATATATTAAAAGTAGGCCGGAAAAATGGAAATCTCGGAAAATATAAGTGTTTTTCATGGAAAAATATAAATACAAAGACCATAAACAAATTTATTACAATTTGTCGCGTCAGTTACTTTGTTATAAAATATTAAAAATAATTATTAGAATGATATATTTTACTGTTATGTAAAATGTCTATTATTCTATATCTTATTCTTTCAATCTGAGTCTGTATTCAAATAAAAACATCAGTTGTTCTCTTATAAAATAATTATTTACAACAATAAACTAACTTATTCAATAATTCACAAAAAAACTTAACAAAAATATTAAAAAAAAAATGTTAATACAATAATTTTGTTCATAGGATAATACTGATTCGTAGAATTGTTTTATACTTGTCCAATATACAAGTTGATGTTACAGATAAAAAAAATGGCGTCCGACCACAGATTGGTACCTATTTTTATAACTATGTAACTCATAAAAATGCAGTTCTGTAAAGTAAATAATAAAAATATTTACATAAAAATATAGGCACAATTACTCTTACTCAGTACCTTAATACAAGCGAAAAAAAAATTACAGATAAAAAATATCATAAACATAAACTTAAATTTTATAAAGGTTAATTAAAACTGACAAGAAACACTAACTTTTGTAATAAAAAGTAATACAAACAAAAGTTATAATAAGTTTTTATATATTTATTTTAAAAATATAGTTGCCTCTATGAAGCGTTTATTGTTATATCAATATCTATATTATACTTACTGCTGTCTACATATACTGCTGTCTCGCTCGCACGTTACAGTTAAATATGATATCAATATGAAAGAGACAGATCTACAATAAAAAAGCAGTATTTTTCATTGTGTTTTTCTACCTACACATAAATAAAATTGAAGTGTCTGTTTGTAATGTAAAAATAACAGCTTTTTACTAAATAGTAAATACATATGAAAGTATATACGGTACATAATAGAAAAAAAAAAAACATTTATTTTTGTCTGTTTGCCTGTTTGTTCCGGCTAATCTCAGAAAAAGGTTAACCGCTTTTGACGGAACTTTCACTGGCAGATAGCTGATGTTATAAGGAGTAACATAAGCTACTTTTAATTTAGAAAAAGAATTAGGATTAATAAAAAAAAATTATAAACTAAAAAAGATTTACATTTTTTTTTCAATACCAAACAATATTATAGTCAATATTTATTCATCATAAGAAAATGATGGTGTGTGAGCGAGACAGACATATCGCAGTGCAGGATAAAATGTCTGCTTTTTTATTATATATTTTACAATGAGATTCTATTTACAATACTGTTTTGTCGGCATTTTCATTTAAATATTAGTTGATCGGCAAAATACGCTAAGTTATATATTTTACTTATGATACGTTCAGAAAAATATAAATTTTTTAAATATGCTTTTTTTTAATTATTTTTGATTAATTTGCTTCAAAATAAGGCATAATTTTAATTTATATACATCGGCCAAAAAACTTGTTTTTTTCTATTTATTGTTTGGATCACATTAATTAAGTATATTTGCAATTGTCAACAATTATGCTCGTCGATGCGAATATTATTAGTTTACTTTAAAAAATTGCAACAATGGATATCGTTTAAATCGTATTTAATTTCAACATATCATATCAAAATGTTTGAATGTCAGTGTACGTCTAACACTAGAATCGAACCCGCGATCTAGGTAAATTAGCTATATCCTAAATGACCATTAAAATTATAAAACTAGTTATTTAAACCGCTTTAAAAGAAATACGAATTGTAACTAAAATTAAGAACTTAATTAGTCTGGCAATACTGGTTGAAATATAATATAATAGTTACTTTCATCAGATCTGGCAACTCTGTCCATATTTACTTTTCTCAGACCAAAATAATAGGTATTAACTCAGCAAACAATACGTGTTGGCTTCGTTTTGATTGTCTTTCCGCTCCGTCTCTTATTCTGTTGGCCTGAGTTATTTCTATTAGGGCTCTTTGTGGCTTTGTCGAAATTCCGCCATTTTGTTTTTTTTTATACTTACGGCGCATTATTCAACGAGTATATACTTATAGAAGACACTTAAGTAAACAATAATTTACCAACAATATAATGCCCTAAAGTGTCACGTTTTCGAGATGTTTAAAGGTAAATAATTATGATCGTTTTATAAAACGATGACAATCATGAACAAATGAACTCATTACGTGTCAATTATATTTAAAAATAGTTTTCATAGTTTTTATATCATTCTCAATCACTATCAAAGCCATGTTTGCTTCAAAGTATCTCTAAAATATGACATTTTAGGGCACTGTATCGTTGATATTATTGATTTATTATCTGTCCTCTATCCCTATAAACTAGTTTCAACGTGCGACGATAGTTTAAAAAAAATAAAAATGTCGGCTTGTTATTGCTAGCTTCTATAGAAAAATGCTCGAGTCCTTTAAGTTTTAGGTATTAGGTTCGTCGTCCGCCCTCAGAGCTAGCATGTCTGGCAACTTGAAGTGTTGCATGTGGAAGGGCGGTTCCTCCGGACTACTGCATGTACGCGCTAACTGGAAAGTGGATAAATATTCGATATTGTACTACTATTATAAATATAAAAGTTTGTATGTGTGTTTGTTTGTTACTCTTCACGTTGTGATGGCTGGACGGATTTAAATAAACTTAAGTGATACTTTACTAAACTAAAATACACTTTCACCGTAATTATATGTATAGATGTGCGTGTGTACGTGTAAGCTCACGTGTGTGTGTGTGTATGTGTGTGTGTGCGTGTGCGTGTGCGTGTGCGTGTGCGTGTGCGTATGCGTGTGCGCGTGTGTGTGTGTGTGTGTGTGTGTATGTGTATGCGTGCGTGCGTGCGCGTGCGCTTGCCGGGCGTGTGCGTGCGTGTGTGTGTATGTGCGTGTGCGTGTTTGTAAATATATACATATTTTGTACATACATATGTATACTTACATGTGTAGTTCTTCCACGACGACGTCGAGGAAGGATCCCTTTACGGGCCATGAAGAATCTGCAAAAAAAATTATTTTTATGATTGCTAACGCCAGCTTCCATATAAAATGTTCAAGCCCCATTGAAATGGACACAGCTTAAACCCAGAAGTAACTCAAAGAAATAAGTGAGTCTTGTGTGACTCACCGTATGGTGGAGATGGGGATGTTGAACTGCTCGGACACGGTCTGGAAGGTGGACCCGCGCGACACGCAGTCCGCCGCCTGCCGCAGCACCACCTGCGACATTGACAATATCGAACCACTACTATAAATATGAAACTTTGTATGTGTGTGTATGTGTGTATGTTTGTTACTTCCACACGGTGAAACGGCTACATGGATTAGATGTGCTTTATCAAAATTGGCCAATAGGTTCTTTAAGCATCTTTTTCTCTATAACAATTACCGACGTTTCGATTGGGTTGTACCAGCCGCCAGCTATTATAAATTGTGAAGATTAAGTGAGGGTACCTGCGGAAAACATCTCTGATCGTAGCAGAGGATGCTGTACACCGCCAGTCTGCCCGTGACCACGGCTGGTGCAACCCAGTTGAAACGTAGGGCATAAGGTACATATCTTACTAACGAATTTAGGCATTTAAGACCCTTAGTATAATTGTTATGGACCGCGAAAATTTAAAAAGTTATTTTCATCTATATTTCATTCACAATCACTTAAGGTAAAAGAGAGAAAAAGAATGTGAGGGAGAGAGAGATAGAGAGAGAAAGACATACTTCACTCCTCCGGATTCTCTTGTTCATACTCATGCTGTAGTCCTGCCCGGCCGCCGCGGCGCCGGGGCTGCCCGCGTTGTTGGTAGAGTTGCCCACCACCATGCTATTTGTTACCTGCCATTTTAACACGTTTTTATTAACCTGGAGGTGTCCAGGTAAATTTCTAAGAAATCTATTGTTAACTGTAACGCCGGCGTGTCCGCGGTCGTGGAGAAATTTTTAGCACTTGTAATTCTACGTTACATTGACGAATTAATTTGTGCTCAACTGGCACGCTTTGAAGCCATTAACAAAAGAATTGAATTTAATTGAAACACTTGTAATTAATTGACTCAACTCTATTTACTTTTGGAAGTCGTTTTTAACTTAATTCTAATTGTCATTTCAATTTAACTTTTTTAAGTATGTAAAATTCATGTATATTATTATATTAGGGTCTCCAAAGTATCCTCAAAAGAAGTGCACACTTTTTCAATTTTTCACAGAAATTGAATTGCGCTTTTTTCACGTCTTCTTTGTTCATTGTTTTTCGAACGACAAAATTTAACACACAGGCTACTGTTAGCTAGTATTTCATATACCTGCGACCTCTCCCCAATGTGTATGACGTTGACGGCTGGCACGCAGCCCGGCGACAGCGTCATGAGCCCAGGACGCACCTCCACGAACGGGCCTTGCGATGAGGACGACTGTGGGTGAAACAACAGCACAACCTTAATCATATTGTTCACCAACTGATGTTCTCCTGACCGATTCCGACCACGGCGGCCTATCTCATTGAGACTAACCAACTGCACAGGAGGCACGGGGGTAAACACCGCCAACTTCCCAACTCCGGACTGTTACTGAGGCTTACTATACAGAAAGACTCAATAACTAAACTTGGCCCGACCCGCGACTCGAACCTAGGACCCCGGGTGTGCAGCCGTACATGCTAGCCACTACACCACCGAGGCAGTTTAACCAACTATACTACTCATGTTGAACATTCTCGATAACCTGGCAGATAGAATATTCCACCACTATAATTATTCTGTTTAAACCTCAAGCCTAAGTATATTCTTTTTTTCGTTTTTTTTTGTAATATAACTTTGCAATAATCTGGCAAAGTTTTAGATTCGGCTAAGTGATCTAGTTTTTTTATATTTCTACTTCTTAAATACTAAATTAATATAAAAGATAATCAAATATCAAAATGCCTCACGAAAATTTTTTGCAATAAATGTTATTAATAATTCAATAATTTAAGTCTGTTAAGTTAGCTCTACTATCATTTTATTTCATTTACGTTTTTACATTCAGCCCTTTTTACCGTCCCACTGCTGGGGGTGGGCCTCCCTTCAATTCGAGGGGGATCAGGCCATAGTCCACCACCCTGGCCAAGTTCAGGTTGGCGGACGGTAATGATGTTAGAAATGTTTCACACATGAGAATATTAGAAATGCGAGATCCGGAATTTGAACCCGTTTCACTCGGTTTCCCAAGCGAGCGCATTACTACTGCGTTACCACTGCCTTATTCAGATATAACAAAAGTAGAATTGTAGGTACAAGTTTTAACGGTACCTCAAATACTAACCTAAAAATGTCCAAGCTCTCCCTCTATTTGTTTAAAGTCTAAAGTAGATTTTGAAGTCAGTGTAAGTTTGACTCACAGCAGGTATTTGATGTATGATGAAAGCCGGTGGCTCGTCTCGCGTGTCGTAGTTGTGGTCTCCGGTGACACGACTCGCGCGCTCGTCCACCTCCGTGTCGCTGCACTCGTACTGACACTGCACGTTGGCTATTGCGAATTCTGTGACAGATTGTTAGTATTAGTATATTTAAGTGCCTCGTTGGTCTAGAGGCTAGCGTGTACAGCTGCAGAACCTGGGTTCGAGTCCCGGCATATTTTTCTGTCATGAAATTCTCAATAACACACCGAAGATGGAAAGTAGGTGGTGTTCCACCTCCGTGCCTCGGAGAGCACATAAAGCTATCCTGCGTCAGATATCGGTCTTGTCTAATTGTCATCGGGCAGTAGAGTGTGAGTGTGAATGAAATAGATTCATGCCTTCTGTATTCTACGTGACATTGGCGAAGTAATCTGTGCTCTACTGGCACGCTTTGAAGCCATCAACAAGAGAATTGAATTGAAGGAAGAGAAGAAGAAAAAGGACTGCGAGAGAGCTATAATATCTCCTGCAGTTAGAACTGCAAAGCAGAGCAGAGAAGTAGAGCTAGTCTCAGTAAGATTTTCCGTCATGGCCGAAATAGGTCAGAAGTAAATACATTATATTTTAAAGTATTTTATTTGTTACAAATCAATGAGTTTAAATATTAGTTCAGATAAAAAATCCCTCCATCTTGTTAAAATTAACTAACGAATCTTAGCTGAGCTTTTATTGGAGGGTCCTAACTGTAACTTGCCCTCCCATTTGAATTAATTTTCATTAAAATCAAAATCGACCATTTACTAAACGGGTTTTTTTTATAAAGCAGAGGAGACTTGTATAAAATCGAGTAGAAGGTCAAATACTCTCTTTGATTTTATTCGATGGCTTGAAATAAAATCAAATTCAATTTATTTACTTGTACAATGAAAAAGTCATTCTAAAATAGGTCCAATCTCTTAACAAAAATAACGTTATTAAAGTGTTCAATAATAGATGGCGCTGTTCACAATTATATAGCGCCAATGTTGCTCACGTTTCATTGTAAGTCTAACCTAATAATATTATAAAGTCGAATTTTGGAGTTTTGTTAGTTGCAAGGCGCTTATCTCTGTAACTACCAGTCAAGTTTGCAAAAATCTTAAAGGGTTTTATAACCTATATAATATTGAGAAAGTTATACAAATTTTTCAACATCACCCTACCATGGATGACAAATAAAACCTACGACTCTTAAGGAGCGAAGCAGTCATATATATATATATATATATATATATATATATATATATATATATATATATATATAAATAGGTAAGCTAATGCCATTTAACCATATTGTAATTTTAATTACCCTTTAGTATTATAAATATGAAAATTCGTGTATATGTTTTATGTTTGTCACTCAATCACGCATCAAAAGGTTGAACAGATTTAGTTAGTTTAATGTTTATGGTATTTTAACGATATCTTAACCTAACTTATCAATAGATGGCGCTGCCAGAAAACGTTCTGCGTTTTACTACTACATTTTGCAACTTTATTTACTACTACCATTGCCCGCGGCTCCGCCCGCGTTCAGGTGACCAAAAACCAAATTCTTAGGTTTTACATATTTGTGTACTCTTACATTGCAGTTTTTGTATTTTTTATCAGAAATGAGATATTTTCCCGCGGTAAAAAGTATCCTATATGTTGACCCGGATAACCAGCTATCACCATACCAAATTTCATCAAATTCCCTCAAGTGGTTTTTCCGTGATGCGGTAACAGACAGACAGACAGACAGACACACAAAAATTCTAAAAACTATTGATTCGGCCTCTGTATAGAAAATAATATCTATTTTAATAAGATTTTCCAAAAAATATTTAATGTACAGATTCGGCTTAGTTACAATTTTATTTTATGTATAGATTAAACTAATTAAAATAATCTACATAGGATCCAGATTGATAATTTGTATCCCACTGCCCACGGGGCACAGTCTTAGGTAGTCTAGTTTAGCGAAGCGAAGAAAGGGCGGATCACTAGTAGAACAATTAAAGTGATACATAACTGATCGTGACCGTAAAATCAAGATGCGCGGTAGCGTGTCCAGCCAAGTTCAAGCCAAAAGAACTGGCGACACAGCACCGTGTATATATTTTACACGATACCATTTTTACGGGGAATACCATCTTCTAGTACTTTTTATGGTTAAAACATATCAAGGAAGTGGACGATCTATTTAATGGTATGTATGTATGTATCCTGATGAGCTGACTCTTGGACCCATGTTGTAAATATATGTATTATTATTTCTTTTTGATTAAAAATATTATTATTTAAAAGTAGTGAAAACGCAACGCCGTTGGGCAGACTAAAAATGACGTCAAAGTATTATCATAACAGAGCGATTAGCGATTTTGTCTACAAACTAAAGTCGTCATTTTTCTGTGTATATTTTTTATACTAAATTTTAGTTTGTTGGAGCTGGGCATTTTTTTACAATTATAATACGATGCTTTTGTATAAAATATTTAAAAAAAAATTAAGCATATTCCCTATTCTGAGAGATAGATCGATATATGAATTGCAGTTGTTGATACATTACGGTGTAAATAGATCGTAGATTTGTAAGTCAAAGGTTGTCTTTCCTTAACGGACTTTCTCTTAAGAGTCGTTCACTATAATAATAAGAATAGTTTAATTTATATAACGTCCCAGTGGGGCAAGAACTCTCTCAATGCGACAGGGATCAGACCATAGTCCTCAAAGCTGGCCAAGTGCAGGTTGACAGGTTCACCAACAAATATCATAATTTAATACAAATTTAAATGTACATATGTATATCGTCGGTGAATATATGAGATCTTCTATCTACTTACAAATTTTTTTTACAGGAGGAACATAAAACTTAATAAAAAATCGTGGGGATATTTGGTAAAACAAATAAGTAGTTTATTGTAGTCTTTATATATTTATATAATATGTGTAGTGTATCAACTCTCTGGTATCCATAACACAAGCCTCGTATCTTATCATGGAACTAGATGGTGCTGTGTGTTAATGTCCCAACATATTTATCATTTATTTATTTATATCCTAATTAAATGCAGTTAGTATTGTTGGTTTATCCAAATGATGGCATTAAAATAAAGCTTCGTGCAAAAGTGCTGCTTATGAGGTACAGAAGTTCACGAACGATACGTAGTTACGAGCACAAAAATTTGCTAAAAAATAACAAAAAACTTTATAATAATATATTTAAAAATAATACAAGAAATATTTAATTTAAATATGTTTATTTCTTTTAAAATTACGCACAGTTATGGACTAATCGTTGCAATATTAAAAATAAATAACAAAATAATATACTATACCCTTCGGATTGCACTACTTTGGTGTGTTAGGAACTAAAAATTAAAAAAGAAAAATAGGGCACTTGATTTCTACAAATACAGATGACAAATACCATTTTAATATTATGTGGGGTTTTTATTAATAGAAAAATATTGTTATTATCTTATTTAAAACTCAATATGTATAAATATACCTTATTATATTTGATTAAAATGTAAATTTTTAATTTATTTTGTGTTTAACATAAAAATTAAACATTAATATGCAAGTACCCTATTATTGGCACCAGAAAAACTACTAAATATGGCGGTACAAAGTAGTTTTTAAATATTAATATTGCCATATAAAAAAACTATAGTATTATCTTTATATTTATCTTACACGTAATTACATGGTTTATTTGTTACAATAAATAAATAAAAATTAATTATTTGACACATAGTTACTTAAACTAAACATTAGACTAGATCATTCTATAAATTAACTCTATGACTAAAAAAATATCGTGTTATATTAAAAGACAATGTTATCATCTTGGCATTTTCTTTGATAAATAAATAAAATAAAAAGAAAATACATGGACATATATTACTGAAAATAGAAAAAAAACAGGTCACGGATAATAAATATCCCATAATAAATATTTATTTTGTAAAAGTAAAAATACTTTTTGGTAAAATTTAAGTAAATGATTTAAGTATCCATTACCTAATTAATTTCTTTTTAAATATATGTAAGCCACATGCATTTAGGAATTAATTTTTAATGTGCTTACTGCGGTGGTGACCGCGGGTTCGATTTTTCCAAAAAGGAAAAATATGTAATATATATGTATGTATATTACTTTTTACCTCTTCAGTTTTTACTTAGGATAGGATAGAATAGGATAGAATAATGTTCAGATGTTCTGATTTAGGATTTTGAATTAACTTCAGGTAATGAGGGCTATCGTTTCTGGCAACACTAGTTGGCGCCACTGGCGAGTGAAGTTTTATCGCTGTCGTTGAAAAGTGTTTGTTAGTTCGGCAGGGACAATAGATTTTATATAATAATAATAATTGTTAGCGCGAAAACAGTTCTATCAGGATTTTAAATAATTAATCATAGCCAAATAAATAAAATATCGACTTTTTCTTAACTCTTTTTTAAACCAATAAGATTTATTGTGCCGCACCGTGTCTACCATAATCAATCAGGAATTGCACAATCTTTACAATATACATGAATATTACTGAAAATCTTCGATAAAAAGCTCACAAACAGTAAGCATTCAATGTCATTTGACATTTCTAGAGACCTTACTCTACACTATCGCTCTCTCGCGGCGAATTAAAGCGCAGTGGCCCCCATTTTCATTGTTATAATACTACTTGTTTCTATATCGGTTAAATTTTTAAAAGTAATAATTTAAATTAATCATTAAAAAATATGCTAGATATTTTAATATATATTTTTTAATAGTATAATAATGTCTTTTTTAATAAAATATTCTTAAATGCATGTCGATTACATTGATCTTAGACTAGGTATAGACACGTTTTCATACAACTAAGTAACTGTCACCAAAATTAGTTTAAACATGATCTTTAATTATATTTTAACTAGCATTGCCCGCGGATCCGCCCGGTTTCAGATGACTAAAAACCAAATTCTAAGGTTTTACATATTAGTATACTCTTACAATGCAGTTTTTGTATTTTTTCTCAAAAATAAGAAATTTTCCCGCGGTAAAAAGTATCCTATATGTTCCTACCAAAATCCTACCAAATTTCATCAAAATCTGCCCAGTAGTTTTTTCTTGATGCGGTAACAGACAGACAGATAGACAAAAATTTAAATATTTTTATTTATTTAAATATTTCAATTAGATTTTCCAAAAAATATTTTATGTACAGATTCGACTTAGTTACAATTTTATTATATGTATAAATGCAGATGTCAGAGTTCGTTAAATTGAGCTTTGTATTTACATAAAATACGTAATAGATATATAGAATAGAATAGAAGTAAAAAGTATCTTGGTAACTTTGAAATGAATACTCGACTGACTGACTGAAAAAAAAATGATAACATCACAACAAAACGGTGAGTTCAAAATTTATTTCAAAACATATCATGAAATCACATTAAAACTTTGAGTAAAACAATGGAAAATGTTTTAAAAGAAAACAATATCGAATGTGCATATTACAAGACTTGCCGAATCCTATCAGCAGTACGGAAGATGTTCTGCACCGACCCCAAGTTATTGGAAAATGGGCGGGGAGATGATGACTCGACTGATTGTAAAAATAATTACTTTTCAATGAAAAAATTACACCGACCTCAAAATAAGCTTACAAGTATTTATTCCATCTTTAGAGTAGATTTCATTCTTTTTAAACTAATGGAAACGCTCTCATAAAATAGACTATCCATTTGAAAAAAAATAATATCAGTTCACGGTAGGTATACAAATATAAACAATGGAATTAAAAATCTCCTTTTTTGAATATGTCAATTTTTGCAACCAATATTATTAAAAAACACACAAACAGCCAATACCACTAAAATGTTATGGCATTTAGAATAATTTTATTAGAGACGCACTCTAATACAAAGTTTCTGTAAAATGATCTCTAGTAGGTTGAATAATTAAAAATTAATATATTTTTGCCGTAAAAAATTAATTAATCCTGCAAAAATGTACATTAAAATCATAGACTGAAAAACGTAAGGCTACGCTGCAATATTATTATTTATTTTTATAGGTATTTAACACAGTAATTATACTAATCGGACATATTTATAAGTTAGCAATAATGTTATTTGGCATCTCTTTGGTCCGTTGAATAATACAGTGACAGTTACGTTTACTTACTTTACAAGGTGCCATCAAACCTCTCTGACCGCCCCTCAGACATTAGGTCTAAGGGGTCCAAAATTTGCTGCCTCGTCCCTCGACGTCCCTTTGAAAACTGACTTTTGATATCGTATTTTTCCATCCAATTTCTCAAAGTCTTCCTCGGGACTCCGTATTTATTCGACGCCGCGTAAACACTGTAACCCTTCTTGACGGCGATCAGAGCGTCTCTTAAATGCTGAGAAGAGTACTGTTTGTACGATTTCTCTTGAAAAACATCCGTTTCGATATTGACTATCGCGTCGGGCCTTCGCCCCACGAGCCGAGGCCGCGCATGTATATTTAAAGGTATCCCGTGATCCACATCGATAAAATGTCTCGTCACAATTTCCGTGGACGTCCGGACACCTGTAACAAGCAAGGAAAAGAAACGGCCCTTAGATTTACGGTAGGTTTTGGCTTTTTGATTGTGGCAACACTAACTGTCAGTGTCAGGGTGACAGGGCGTTCCTTTTCCTGGCTTCCTACAGGAGGGGAGGGGTGTAAAAAGCGAGGAAAAGCCGCTCTAATTTATTATATTTTAAGAAAATGAATATATTTGAATTTATTTTGTTTTAATTAATTTAATATAAAAAAATAGTTTATAAAATCGAAATATTTAAAAGAAAAGTCAAATGTAATGTATATATTTATTCAATAAACCGTCAATATAGAACTGATACAATGATTATAATTATATATCTATATATTATAATAAAATTCGGGCGGACATTTAAATACATTACGCGTGGTCGGTCAACACTTTGGTCGTTCTATGAAACTGTAACAGATAATACTTTTTGATATTATTATATACTATTTAAATAATATTTTTCCTCGAACACTCGACGCAATATTGATTTATTTTACTGTAAATAAATTTTTATTTCAATTATTTTACAAAAACTTGCATTTTTGGTTTACTTTGGTTTTTCTTTTTGGTTTGGTTAAACTTTCTTTAACATTTATTCTTTTATTCCCTAAGCTTGAAACTTTTTGGCTTAAACCAAACTGAGATTGTTATTTATTTCTCAACTCATTTATAAAACAATTTATCAATTTTGCATCGATTCATTGATATTATATTTTATAAACACATGTACCAGTCGTAAATATTCAGAAAAAAGTTCATATATCAAGTTTTTAGGAAAAAATAATTACAAATGAATTGGCAACATCAAGTTATAACGTAATTCATGATCACATCACCTATATAAATACTGAAAACATAATCAAAATCGAAATAGAAATTAATACTGCGAACAACACTGATACACTTATATAGCTTACTCTAAATTATGTATATATTTTACACTAATAGGCACTTTATGGATTAGAGTTTCGTGTGATATTTTCTACCAAATATTTTTAACTTGCAATACAGAAAAAAAATCATATTACCGTAATACGTGTAAAAGTTAATAATAAAACAATTAAGTACACTGTGATTTATAAAATCGCAAATGATTATCTATACTAATATTATAAAGAGGTAAAGTTTGTGAGGTTGTAGGGGGTGATCTCTGGATCTACTGAACTGATTTAGATTGAAATTTGGTAAGAAGATAGTTTGAGACCCTGGGAAGGACTTTTTATATCCCGGGAATCATCCCTTAAGGGAAGAAAATGGGGATGAAAGTTTGTACGGGGATTCAACCTAGGGACAAACCAGAGCGAAGCGAGGGTGAGTCGCTAGTATTAAATAAATGGAAGACGAGGTAAGTGGGGTCTATCATATACATACTAATTGTGATATACAATTCACATATTGGCGACATGTTCTCCTCTTTACTTTGCATTTCAATTAAATATGTAAAACATTTGAAGTTAGATCATTTTATTCTGCAGAATTTCTTAAGACAGTAGTTTTAACTACTCCATGATACTTGTTTTTTATACTTTATGTCGGTACACAATAATCTAGTAACATTACACTAAGCTTTTATCACATGCCTTCTCCCTCACTTTAAAAGTATTACTTCCCATTAAAATTTAGCCGCCCCTTATCAACCTCTTAGGGGTTGAATATCAAAAACTCTTTCTTAGCTACCTGTATATTATGGAGGGTAAAAGTAAGGAGAACCGACTTTCATGGAAACAAGTTGAAAAAATGTCGAGTGTTGAAATTGTTATTCAAAAACTCACCGATATAGCGCTAGCGTTGCAAAGAAGTGATATGAAATAATACTTTCTTAAATTTACGCGAATACTTGACATTTTAAATAAAACTATCTTTTCGGATTTTATCGCGAATTTATTTTGATTTTTGCTTCCCGACGTTTCGAACGCTTTACAGCAATCATGGTCACGGGAGAGACTGAGGTATTAGATGTCTCTTCTATCTATTTCTCTACTTCTACCCTCCATACTGTTTATGTATAAGTCATAGTAAAACAATGTCAAACAGACACCCTTACGTCCAGGAGTTTGGTCTGCATGACGATACATCAGTCAAGACATGAAAAGTGCAAGCAAAAAATACCACACGGACCTCGGGAAGATAAAACTAACGAAAACAGTTCTCAAACAAAAAGATAATGAACATTAAGACTTGTGTAGGAACATACAATTAGTTGTAGGCCTCGGTCGTCTGTCGAATTTAAAAACATATAATATATTTATTTAAACTTAAAGTTTAACTCATTTTAAACTTTGTCGTTTTTGGCTTTATTTTATTTTAGAATCGCGAGTGAGAGTAATATACTCATATGTTTTAAATTCGACATCTCATGGCCGTCACAGAAACTACAATAAATGAAACTCGATGCATCCAACTAAAAAATTAAGTACAATGTTAGCTAACAAATAAATTACTCTTATATCAATTAAGCATAAATATACGTGATGGCAGTTTTTTATACAAAAAATCTGACATACAAGTTTTAACTTTTTTATTTTTAATCTGTTGTAGAAGTGACATATTTTTCGATGACAGATCATAATATATTTAAATTGAGAATATTTTTTAATCTATTATCAATTTTTGCAATAATAATAATAATAATATTCACATATAATAAAACTGCGATCACTATAAAAATGTAACTTACACGAATATATTACGCTAAAATTTCATATAAAGTCTTTTATTTAGCGGACGATGTCCTTCAAGCACACGAATTTTCAAAAGGCCAATTTCGCATTAATTATTACTACCATTAACTAATATTTCTACAATTATTTTTAAATAACAATAAATAAAACAAAATATGTTCCAAGTGTGGTTTCTACCAAAATGATAGTTTTTTGGACCTGGCAATACTGGCCAGAATAATATTAATTATTCTATAAAATATTTGAAAACAACAATAAAATTTCAGTAAATGATGAAATATTGAATTTGGGGTAATATATAAATATATTAACATATTTTTAATAAATAAATGAGTTCATATAAAAAAAAAATATTATGTTTATAAATAATCACTTGGAACATTCTAATTAAAAAGAAACAAATCTTTGGAAATTATATTGCATGAAATGTAAGTAAAATAAAATATATTTTTTAAATAATTGTTTTTCTTTGCATATTCTTTGGCAGTAAAGGTATTTTTCAGATAAATTAAATACTTTTATATATCCTATTATATTGCATTTTTTTTCTTTTTCAAATCAATCGTGAAAGAAAAAGATTTCCCGAATTACGTTTTCAAATTTTTAAGTACAATTATTTTCATACTCGTATTATATACATCTTTATAAAGACTGTGGCTTCAACAGTGGGACACTTCTGTCTAATACTTCTGTGTATAAAAAAAATCTTATTTAGCAAATTTAAAAAATCAAAATGAATGAAAAACATTCTAAAAACGAATTTTTCATTCGTGCAGAGACATATTAAGGGCGGTGCTGCCATCAATCTCCACTTTTTCATCTTCGCTAGATATTTGGTTGCAAGTTAAAAAATGCTTCCCAAAATCGATGTCTGGACCAAAATTGGTGGGTTTTTCTGGATTCTGATCGCGTTGTTTTTTGCTGTTTTCCACAAATTGTTTTAGTTGTTGCGGCATCGGGAAGGACGACTTGATGTGGCAACGCTTCATCCAGTTCCTCAATGATTTCCTTGGCACTTTGTGTGTCTGTGCCGCTCTGTAAATAAATATAACTTTAATTGAATAAATTGTTTTTACATACGAATTATAAAAACACAACAAAAGTGTTATAATAATTTTCCATTATAAATAAATTTCGAAAAAAAATATGATAAGGTTTTTTTGAAGAATTAACGAGCTTAAACGAATAAAAAGGATATATATATATATATATATATATATATATATATATATATATATATATATATATATATATATATATATATACATTGTCTTATCGAAAAAGAATTTCAAAAATCAATTTACACAAAAATCCTACAACTTTTTGAAAGGGGCCAAAAGTAAAGAAATAAGCTAACAACAAATAGCGTCTCACCTATATATACTGCCCCCCTTTTTGACGTCCATCAGAGCGGCCCACATCGCCTCATTAGAGTAACGCCTATTCGGATTAAACTTTCCCATCATGATTCTTTCTAGATCTTTCCGCGACAATCCCGAAGAACTAACTTCTTTTCCCTCCAAAAATTGTTCCAAATCAGCCTTTAAAACACTCTCCCCGATATCCACGTTTTTATCCTTGAAAATAGGGGGCCTCCCCCTTTTTTTCATAACTTTATCCCCTTTTGGTATTAATTCGATTTCCGATTTTTGGGTATCGATTTTTTTGGTTGTGGTCTTCTTTGTCGATTTTAACAAAGACACTTCCAATTCGCCATTTTGTTCTAACCACGATTTATAATAATCGTTTTCGGTTTTCTGAAACTCGTCCATATTTGTTAGGCCGTATTTGGAAAATTCGTTTTGAATTTCGGATGCGTTCATTTTGGACAATCGATTGACATAGTCGGAATTCGCTAGGTTTTGTAGTTTGTTGTGGAAAAACAGTTCGCTCTCCGGTTTTACTCGTATATAAGGGTTGCGTCCTAAAAAAAATAGATAATACAAAATATGAAAAAAAAAATCATTTGAGAACCATGAATGCTCGAAAAAACACAGTCGACAAATGACATGTCTGTAAGATACACCTTATTAAAACAAAAAATATGCAAAAAAATAACTAATTTAAACATTCATGGTTCAATAACTACTAAAATGTAATTTTTAATAATTTCCAAAAAAATTATGTAAACTCGGCCTACCTTACAGACATTCATTATATTATTTTTTCACAATGCCCATTCACAATATGATCTTCGTTTCACAATCGAAATACGCGATAATAATTAAAAAAAAAAAAACCAAAAATATTTTTTTTTATTAATAAAACATGTTTAAGCAAGTGACAAGCGTAGGTCACATTGCAAATAAACATTGATTTCGAAAATAAAAAGAAATCGATATCGATAGAATCTATAGGAAATCGATAAAACATAAACTCACCTGAAGTTTGCCCTAAGCTGCTACCGGGTTTGCTTGATTCCTCATCCTGAAATATTACCATATGCATTATTTAAAAAAAAATAACATAAATTACTCAAATCATAAAATAAGTGTCTTTTACTATAAATAATTAATATTTATTTTTCTAAAAATCAAGAATAATCTAACGAAAATAAATAGAAACCCAATTATATTATTTGTAACATATGTAGCTCCTAGTAAAATACATTCCTTATTTTTACTTTTATCGTTATCTTTTCTTACATATACCTACATAATATGTACTTATTATTCTGCGAAATTGCCAGCAATCTCTTAAATGAATTTACCACATTATTTTGTACACCACATTTTTTAACAACACATCATATTTAATTGACTACAAAAAAATATCGTTTTTTAATTGCAATTTAAAACAACTTTAAAAGTAATAACTATTCCACCTTTTGAATTTTAATATGAAACTAAAACGAAGAAAAAAAACACAGAATACACCCTAACCAAGTACCTTCTTCTTTTGAAATGGGTGAAAAAAAAATTAAATATTTATATTACCTCATTATACTCCAAGTGCTCATTTTCCAACTCGCCGTAATAGAGTCCATCCTCTTCCACCGTCTCCTCCTTCACCTCGGGCTTCTCCCTCTCTTCTGATTTCCTCTTCTTCGGCCCGTTTGTTGTGTTTGTGTTTTGTTGTTTCTGTTGTTGTGGTGGTTGTTGTTGTGTTTGTTGTTGCTGTTGTTGTGCTGTCGAATATAGTGTATTATTTATTATCTTTATTCGTAATTAAAACAATGTTCTATTTATTATTGAAATAATTGTTTTACACAATTAAATAAATTGTATAATATAATGTATTTAAAATCCTTAATAATATTACATATTAGGATGTTTCTTGAATTGTTCTTCGTGCAATAAAACAACAGACAGACGCGATATTTTGTATAACATAGCTTTTAACACGAATCTTGTAAATCTAGGACCTAATTTTTAACCTACATATACACATCGTATTAGATTGAAACTTTGTATGTGGATTTCGAATGATAGCATCGGCTGATGGAGTCAAGTTAGTGGAACTCATCATTGGCCATTAATTAAACTATTTTCTAAAATTAACTAATAATCTAATGGTTCTTAAAAAATACCCATTGTTATAACGTAAAATGGAAAGCAAAAATCTTGTACAGTTAAAAAAATTATGTGTCAAGTTTTAAATCAAACTATAAGGAACTTTCGGAGGTTTGCAGTTTTATGCAAAAGGGTTTATTAGTAAAAAATCGCAATTTAAGTTCAATTAATATACATTCTTTAAACAAATTAATTAGCTAATAAAAATACTTGTCAACCCTAAACTGTCTCCCGAGAGTGATGCAAAAGTATGTACAACAGTCGAGAGCGCTTTCCCGCACCTCACCTCTCAGGTCCCGCATTATTGCCCTGTCTAAACACCTTTGTCAGGCGACGTATAGTCCGGTCAAAATTGACATTTCAAACAACAAAAACTCCGACCGAGCTAAATTTTGGTAGAGACCTCGGGTACACCAGTAGAAATAAAGTGCCAAAAGTCGCCATTGATCCCATATGTGCCAAAAATTTATTTAAGGTCAAAATACTAAATAATGACTTTTTTCGTGGTCTGATTGCCGCGTTGGAAAGCGCTATTGATAAAACTATTACGCGCTATTGATAATAAGATATCGATACGAACGCAAGTAATAACGTTTTCAAAATTAACAAGCGCAGAATATATAAGCGCAGTGCGAACAAGTGCGAACAAGTTCATGGAACGCGCGTTTTTGGCGCGTTTATAAAACGATGTATTCAACGACTGATAGTCTAGGTAACTAAAATATTAAAAACGAAATATTCACCAAAATGTGTCAAATAAGTAATAACAATACATACCATTCCCCGCGTCTTTTTGCACGTTGGCGAGTAAGGCGTCGCTCGCTAGCGTGAAGTCGCGTGAGTCCGTGCGTCCCTCTCCCGTCGTGCTTGTTTCTCCCGAACATAAACCTGAAAATATAATGAAAATAGTAGTAGTAAATCAAAATATTTATTATTTATTATATTTATAACTCTTTTTAAAGTTCCAGTGCTGGGCACGGGCCTCCCTTCATTAATCGGGGGATCAGACAATAGTCCACTACGCTGGCCAAGTGCGGTCGGACTGAGCATGTCTTTCTGAAACTTCTAGGTTCTCTCAGACATGCGGGTTTCTTCACGAAGGTTTCCTTCACCGTAAGACAAATGGTAATAATGTTATAAATGATCCTAACTTTGAACCCGCTTCACTCAGTTTCCCATTCACACC
The DNA here is from genome assembly GCA_951806755.1 of Brenthis hecate. NCBI lineage: Eukaryota > Metazoa > Arthropoda > Insecta > Lepidoptera > Nymphalidae > Brenthis > Brenthis hecate. The sequence goes on along the minus strand of OX638282.1, from coordinate 227,322 downwards.
TAAAATACATGCATATGTCAGACTGTCGTTGAATAGGTACATAAGGTAACATAGGTACGCTGTAAAATCAAACCGAAAAGTTAGTTTTTGATAACAGATCATTAAAAAGTATTTTACTTTTTCTATAATCCAGATATTATAATAGATAAAGTTAGAAAATGACACTGTGACAAAGTAGAAAGAATTATCTAACAGCATGTTTTATCTGTGGTATTATCGCGAGATCTGGAGTAAAGATAACATTGCTTTTGTTTGATTGATTTAATTAAATGTACATGCATATTTATATTAATAGATGTACAGCAGAAATAAAAAAAAAACATTTTATTACGACACCTTGTTAACTTATAAAAAAAGTATTATTATTATTTTTTCGCCCTTTTTTTCTCTCATCTTCTTTCTCTCTCTTTATTAAATTATACTTTATAAAATTTAGGTGAAATTAAACATTCAAATGGACTTGGCTCTAAACTAGAACAAAATATTGTTCTATAGTGACGCACCCAAGCTTCGCTAGAGTTCGTCCCTAGGTACGTTTTAGCGGTTAGTATTGATATTTTTTTTTTTTTTTTTTTTTTATTGAATGATAGGCTTGCGCTTGACTACAATCAGCGCTGGGAAGCACTGATGAGGTCTAGGTTGAAGCGCGCTTGCCTAGAAAAATGCCTGTTCACTCTAGCCTTGAAGGTACTTGGATTAAAATCCCACGGGAACCGTTACTTATGTGCTATTCTAGACTAAAATCTATCTCTCTGCCTAATTTTATCTAGAAGCGTTAAGCCGTTCTGGCGTGATTGAGTAACAAACATCCATCCCAACATCTAAACTTCCACATTTATAATAAATAAGATTATGGGATTACTGTAATACATATGTATATCGGGACATCAAGTATCAACTTAATATCCCGACGACCATCTCGTGGGATAAGTAAATATCTGACAATAATTGAATATTTATATTGTTTAATCCTGAACAAATGAATAGTTGTTCAAAAAACATTGAAAGAACAAAACGCTTTTCATGCAGGCAAAGCTGCGGGCAGAAATCAGTAGTAAGCAAATAGGCCATAGTTACCTCTTATTTGGAGGGCTTCAGCAGATTTCAGTAGACTGGGCAGCTCTTCCTGAGTCACGTTCACCTCGCCCTTGTACATGAAGTCCACTAACGCTTGCATTTCACTGAACCTGTGTAGTATTAACATTTGTTGCAGAGAGGCGGACAGATATATGTAAGAAAATATTTAAAATCACATAATAAGGTTACACTTAACAGCCATCCATGTGGAGACACTATGTATCATAAAATAATTTCATGGCCAATACAAAAATTGTCACAATGTGTCAGCATTGAATACGCGGTTAACCATGCTAGATATACATACATACGAGTACATACATATATCACTGTATTAATGATTGAGATGTCGACAGCGACAAAACTCAATATTTTTGACTAAATAGTGTAATAAAATTATAACTTCCTACCACTCACACACCTTAATATTTTTGACTCGTATCACTCAATAATAACTGAATATGGCAGAAAAAAAGTCCGGGACTCGAACCCAGGACCGCCAGACACTAGGCCATCAAAGCAGTAGAAACTAAAAAGAAAAACAATAATAAAACTCACCGCATATCCCTCATCAACACAATCGGGTGGTCGCAAGGGTTTTGTAGGAGAAGTCGCTCCAAGTAAGCGGAACATGCGGACAACACTAGTTTGTGACAGCGGAGTTGCTTCGCCTCGCACGCCAGCGTCACGTCCGCGAACTGCTCCGTGAGGAGGAGGCGGGGGAACACCGCCTTGAGGTGCAAGATGTGCAAGGATTATAACAATGTAGATACAAGACTTACAACAACTTAGGTACAAGAATAACAACAATCTTAACATAAAGTCAAATAAATCAAAATACGCTTTATTCAAACAAGACTCTTGAATTGATTTTTTTTAATATTTCTTTTACAATTTAAATTAGTATTAGTGGCAGTATTTAAGTCTATGAGGAACCTACCGTCATATTTGAATAGCTCCATCAGGAGGACCGCCGCCTTGCCATGATATTAATTCACTTAAATTTTATTTCGTGTTTGTTAAAATTTTAAAAGTTTGATTTTTTATTTAAACTTTTAAAATTCGACATCGACCATTTTTAATATAGTATGATATAATAGGATATGTCTATTAGAATTTTGTATAATAATCGTAATATGTTAAATCTTGTCACTGAAATAATATTCTTATGTAATATTGTTGCTTTTATTGGAAATCCGTATAAATCTACACTGAACCGATTTTAATAATTCTTTCACCATTGAAAATACTTGTTAGTCAAAAGTATCGTAGGCATATATATTTCATGATAACACGTATGGCTCACTTTGTAGTGATTTTACTTGCTGTGCCAGCGGTCGCGGGTTCGAGTGCCGCTGGGGGCATTCATTTGTGTGATGAGCACGAATGTTTGTACTACAGTCATGAGTGTTTATATTTATAATATGATGTACTTAAAGTAATATACATATGTGTAGTGTATCAACTATCAGATATCCATAACACAGGCCTCGTAGCTTACCTATTTATTTATTTCCGTAATAATATCTAAATATTAAAATAATAAGTTAAGTTTTGACCTGAGTAGTCCCCATTCGGTGCACTAGAACTACCTATCCTTACAGAGTGCTCTGTGTAATGTATGTCTGTTGCCCCGTCATACTAAAACGGCTGGGCGGATTTGAATGAAATTTAGCAAATAGATAGACTATGTATTCAGCCCTTTTTAACGTCCCACAGCTGGGCGTGGGCCTCCCTTCAGGACGAGGGGAATCAGACCATAGTCCACCACGGGGGCTTAGTGCGGGGCGGACTGCACATGTCTTTCGAAAACTTGCTAGGGTCTCTCAGGCATGCAGGTTTCTTCACGATGTTTTCCTTCACCGTAAGGCAAGTGGTAATCATGTTAGAAATGATTCGCATATGAAAATATCGGTTTCTCAAGCGAGCACGCTACCACTGAGCTACCACTGCCTTTAACATGATAGACATCTGGAGTAAAACATGGCTACTCTTAGGCGCCTATGGACGCACCCGAGCGAAACAAAAGTAAATCTCTAGTAACTAATAACATATTTACCTGTAAATTAGTGTGGTAGGAATTCCACCGAACACAGAACTGCTGCGGGGGAAGCGCCATGTTGCCATCAAACAATATAATATATAATCTATATTTTAATATACATCACTAAGTCTTTGGCCGATATTATTCAGTCCGTTTGTAAATTGCACGCGTACAGTCCACCAATAAGGTTGTATCACAGATATTTGCTATTAAGTACGAAATACACTAAATTCACGTAGAAACTTTAAGACTAGATTGTATTTTTGAATACTGGAACTTGAAAGAATGTTGTTTTAGTTTGGAAACCTGAAATTAAAAAAATATATTATTGGTTAAAATATTTAAAATAATTTATATTTAAACTTTTAAATTAATTAAATGGTTAAATAAAACGTTAATTTATTTTATCGTATTTAGCTTTTTAGATGATTTTTTGACGCTGATATTTTTTTTTCAAATACAAATAAAATACATTATTAACACCTTTCGTCATCGTGTGCACCAGTTGTCGTTTTGATATAACTTGGAACTTGGAAGCCGCGCTGCCAATTGGCGGGTAAATTACCCGAAAAGCGGGTAATTTTAGGCGATTTTCGATGGCGGGTAATTTTGACGGGTATTTGCATAGAGCGGGGTCAAAGCAGGTATTTTAGTTTAGATAATTAATTTGATATTTTAAATTTTTTTATATTTGATTTAATAATTTAAATCTGTTTAATTGAGAACTGATTACAATACCTTCTTTTTCTATCATTAGTACTTTCTTTTATTCTATATAAAACATAAATAAATTACTTTAAAAAACTATTTCCGGGTATTCTGCTCATGGTGGGCGCCGCGGCGCGGTGACAAATTGAAATTTTCTTGTAAGTAGTCTTCTATATTGTTCCCATTTATCAACAAATTACACAACTCGCGATTGCTACAAACAAATTCACCCATTTTTCAAATCAGTTAACTTTTGAGAATATTTGAAAATAGGTATTAACTGCTTTTTAGGGCAACTGACTGTTTGACCAACAACTGTGAATTTTTCAATTTTTCTCGCCTTCCTTTTATAGGCCAATGAAATAGTGCTATGTGCAAAAAGATAAGAAAATAATAATTTGCACTCTTCCCATAACCAACCTGTTTTTAATTCGACCCTAATAGATAAGTGACCATATTTTATCAAGTAAGGTGGTCAAAACTGTATCGAAACCAGAAAAAACTATTAATAATACTCATCACTGTAATGAACTTTTTATCAATTTGACCTTAATAGGTAACAAATGATTTTATGAGAAATAAAAAGAAATTGAAAAAATAATGATTTTTACCTCGCGATATGTTTTGACACCGTGACAAAAAAAGTGCAAATATGTGCAATTTTTTTTTCTCCTTGCGTTAGCTAATGTATAAAGATCTTAATACAACAAATATCTCGACAGGGGCAAGCAGCGGTAATGGGTAAACGTCTCGTTAAAAAAAATTTAACCCTAAAAACATACCATATTAAACTATATTGGTTAATTTTATTTTATCAAACTAATATATATATATATATATATATATATATATAATAATATATAATACTATTATTGATGAATTAATAGATTAAAATACCGTGTGAACCCACCGTAAACATAAACCTACAAACCTACGTGGAAAAAGAAGAGTCCGACTGAGTGTCAGAGCTAAAATGAGCTTTGTAGCGTAATCATTTTTCGCCTTATATGTGAAATATTAAATTAATCTCTATAAAAAAAAGTACAACCGAATTGAGAAATCCTTTTTTGGCAGTCGATTGAAAACTAGTAGGTAATAAAGCTGGAATCTGCAAGATAGTCAACTCTTTACTAAAATACTGCGGAGATATCGTGTTTAGGCTCATTGAAATGGCTTCAATGAATATACATAGGATAATGTGTTGGGGGTTTTTAAAATGTTTATTTTTTAATTTAATTTTTAGATATCTATTCTTATTTTATATTGTAGAATGACATCTTGTGTAGGTAAGCCTCAAGGGTAGCGATAGCAGGTAGTTTATACGTACAGGAGCTGTCGATCGGATGGAAAGGATCCATATTCGTGTAAGGACTCAAGATTTGCAATGCATAAGGCGTTTAGGACCTCGAAGTGTGCTATGGCGAAGTCTTTTATAATAGTTTATTACATACAAAACACAAAAGATATTTAATAAGATTGATATCTCTTAAATAGCTACTTTTTTAGATTTACGCGTTAGGTACGCGGTATTTGACATTTTAATCCCTCCACGACCACGGATGCGCCGGCGTTACAGTTAACAATAGATTTCTTAGAAATTTAATTAATTTCTTAGGTGTTAAAATGAAACTATCTTTTCAGATTTAATTTTATATTTTTATTCCTGATGTTTTGAATTCTCTACAGCAAACACTCACGGAAAACACTAAGGGAAACCTGTCAAAAATCAATGTACAGTTGTTACAGACAGTATCTACCCACAAAGTTTATATAAAAATTCGGAAGAAATATACGTAGACAAATGACACCGAAGTACCTCACAATATATATCTGTGTTTTTTTTTCAACATGAAAAATAGTTTAAATTTAAAAAGCTCCAAAATTTATTTAATCTCGTAATGAAATAAACAAAATTCAAAACTTTAAACGTATGTACCATAACTTTTCTAAATGTCAAAAGTGACATGAGAGGAAATTGCCATTTGTAAACAAACAAATAAAAATAAATATAATCGATTATTTTTAAATCGATTAATAATAAAAAAGGTATTAATAATTCTTCAATACTATTAAAAAATATTGAGAATGTAAATATATTCACATTCAAAAACCAGAGACTGAAAATAAATTGGGTACGGTAATTAAATAACTTTTCACGTAGGTGCGAGTGAGGCAGCGATAGGGATAAAGGGAGAGAGCGATGCATCGGAAAATTCCCCCACGCTAAAAGTTACAAATAAAAAGGCGCTTGAACATAAAAAATCAATATGAGTCGTCGTAAAACGAGGGATAGTCTGACCCCAACAGGTCCGATGTACCACTTCACTCCTCTTCGTATATTAGATACATTTGATGCGTCGTGAATCGTATTTTCATTAAAATACATAGGTAATGAATAAAAATATTTTTACCAAGTAGATTTTATTGATAATATTATTTCGGTACACATTTACTTATTCTAGATTTTACAATTATAATTGTTGAATTAAAATACTCATTGACAAGTTTCATAAGTTTATTTCTTTTCTGTAATTCTGTACGTATAATCTATACTTCTATACTAATATTATAAAGAGGCAGAGTTTGTTTGTTTGTTTGTTTAAACGCGCTAATCTCAGGAACTTCTAATCTGATTTGAAACATTATTTTTGCTTAGTTAGCCCGATTATTGAAGAAGTTTACAGGCTATATGACATATAATATATAGTCTATTCCATACTAATCGTTAAAAGGTACCTAGGAACGAACTCGAGCGAAGCGAGAATGAGTCGCTAGTATATACGAGTACATATTATGTAGTTTTTAAATCTTGCATTATAGAAACTTATATTGATTTTTGTGTAAGATGTATCTTGTCTTAAAACATTCTTGTAATTTTAAGTAGAATAACAAATAGGGTACTTTTACATGAAGTAAATCGAAATTATTTTTTGTTTATAGTTTTTAGCCGTACCAATTGAGCAGAACTATATAATAAAAAAACAATTAAGACCATATCGTTACTTTTATCAAAAGCCGTTAAGTTGCTAAAACTATTTTAGATTATTCGAAAGAGACCTGCTTCTTGATTTCTTTTCTCATACGAGTATATGAAAAAAATGGAAAATTAAAAAATGTCATTTTTTTTTTAAAAGTCAAATACGTATTTTAACAATAAGTTTGTGATGTCCAAAAACAGCTATAGATAATTAAAAATTATCAAGATTATACCAAGAATGACATTACTTACAATGTATTAATAATGTAAATAATACCATTATTGGGTATCGATAAAACAATTTATATGCTTGCTCATTTTATGGAAGAATGTCTGGTCCTCTACCACTCACTCATTGATTAATCACGAAATATGAGAAAGTATAAATGTTACAAACTTCATACTATTTTGGCAGGTAGATTGCTCATAGGGAAAACGTATCTGCTGAGAAAGGATTTTAGGAAAATTCAACCCTTAAAGGGGTAAAAAGGGGTTGGCAGTTTCTAATCAAATTTTTAGGCAGGACGTCCTATGGGAATGGGAAGCAAAGGATGATGTAAATCTGAGGACCGGAAAAATCTTTCATAAATAAAGGCTGCTTTTATATAAATTAAAAATATCTTTATCTAAAATAACGATCGTTGGTGTAAAATAATCCACAAAGTAAAGAGAACCATGACCAATTAGTGATATTATTAGAATTAAAATAAAACTTAAATTTTAGTCACAGATACACAGATCAGTGTTAGATGCTGAAGATGTGTTTCTCTGGTATTCTGGTACATTAACGGGTTTGATTCTTGAATTGCGCGAAAAATAAATGTTCGTATGTTTGTCCTCTATGCATTCTTACAATTGATCTGTTTTTGATGAAACTCTATTGAGTTATTCTGCATATATGGGAAGGTTCCTAGCACAAAAATATTTTTTCTTTGGAAGTTTGTCTTTTGTGCGTTTCAAACCATTCAAGCTTAGGGATGGACCAAAGTGGGGGTAAGTCGCTAGTTAGATGTAATATAGAAAAATATAAAATTATTTGTCGTTTACCACTCCAAACGATGCCCTCCCTCCGACCCTCCCTCACCTAACTCGCAATATCATCACATTCTTATTATGGCTCTTCTAAGAACACAGTTTTATCTTTTATTTTTGTAGAGGATATATTCCATTATGTTCAAAGGAATTTACTTTAAGAATGAAATTAAATACCAGGCACTATTGATAAATATATGGGAACTGCTATTGCTGAATAAAATCCACAAAATGATAATACTAATATTTTAATTGCTAATGTTTGTAGATTTGTTACTCCTCCAGGCTAAAACTGCTGGACGAATTTGAATGAAATTTTGTTCACGTATAGATTGACCTAAATTGACACCTGAAGTGACACTTATGCTAGTATTAGTAAAGAAATTTTTCAAAATATACCTAGAGAGGAGAGCAAAGCAAGGGTAAGTTCCTAGAAGGGTAAAAAGAGAATCTTTTATTTCTACAATATTTAACTTTAGTCGAAAACAGGCTTTTATAGAAATCACTATATTATTTAGAGTTCTACTCGTATAAACAAATAATTTCCCCGTTAAGATGTTTCATGATGTGTTCAACATATTGCTCATACGATCGATAACGTTCTTATCGTAAATACTTTGCGGAATCACGACGCACACATTCAGGTACTTTTATCGGTACATTCGTTTCATTTTTCTATACGCACTATATATATTCACAAAATCTATAGTATATGATTTAACTGCCTCGGTGGTGTAGTGGCTAGCATGTACGGCTGCACACCCGGAAGTCCTGGGTTCGAGTCCCGGGTCGGGCCAAGTTTAGTTATTGAGTCTTTCTGTATATTAAGCCTCAGTAACAGCCCGGAGTTGGGAAGTTGGCGGTGTTCCACCCCCGTGCCTCGGAGAGCACGTAAAGCCGTCGGTCCTGCGCCTTATCTCTCACCGGTCGTGTCGAGTAGTCGTCCCACCGGAGTATGAGAGTGACAGGAATAGAGAGTGCACGTTGTGTCTGCGCGTACACTTGTGCACTATAATATCTCCTGCGCAGTTGGCTAGTCTCAATGAGATTGGCCGCCGTGGCCGGAATCGGTCAGGAGAACATCATCAGTATATGATGAATTTCAGTGCTTTTCAGCCTTCTTTTAGCATCATACCATTAGATAAGAAGCAAGAGTTATGAGGAAAAGTGACGTATTTTCTCTTTCATTCTAAATGATAATATAGAAGGCAAAAATATTCAAAAGATTACCATACAAATGGTCTTTAAATATTCATATTATGTAAATGAGTATGATACCACTTATCTCATGTTATCAAATTTGAGAAGCCTTTGTTTGATCCACAAACTGAAATAGCTATGCATTTTATAAACAATAATAAATGTCTTCTACAATTCTTTTAAAGATTTTCTATTTATCTATACAGATAAATAAAATTGGACTGTGTGTTTGTAATGTAATGTCAAAATAACCGTTTTTTTACTAGATGCATATGAAAGTACCTATATACGGTACTTATAAGAAAACACATTTTTATTATTTTTTTGTCTTTCTCTTTGTTCCGGCTAATGTCCGAAGCGGCTGGATAGATTTTGGCGGGACTTTCACTGGCAGATAGCTGATAAGGAGTAACTTAGGTTACTTTTATTTCAGAAAAATAATTACAGCTCCGCTAAAAAACTAAGTCCGCTAAATTAAAACGCACCCGAGTAAAGCGAGTAAGTCGCTAGTTCCAACTAAAATTATATTACATCTTATATAGTAGATACAATTTCCTCATTAAAATAAAACTTCAGTGCTTTTCTATTTATTTTACATGAATGAAATTGAATTCAAAATAATTATTGAATGATTTCTAATAAGCAAATATCATTTGGCATAATATCGTCTATCTTTTGATTAAGACAATAAATCAATAGCGAGTTAGATTTTTGTATCAGACAATTTGAATTGGATACGAAAATAATGACAAGATGTCAGTCTATGATCGTTGTAGAATAGAAATGTTAAAAAATATATTTGAATGGCATATTACTATTCTGATGGAATAACGATTTAACTTGTCATCACAATACAATTTTTTAAATTTCTATTCTCTATCGATAGTAGATTACGACATCTTAATGAAGCGTGCTTTTGAAGAGATCGCTAGAAATCCCTATACACATACAATGAACAAAAAAATCGCCAGAAAGTGGATGTAAAATGATTCATGATGTTTAAGGTAAAATGATTTGTTTTCAAATTAAACCAGTCCCGTTACCGACTACATATGAACAATACGAACGATTTAAAATTAGACTACTATACGCTTGCCTAGGAGCAGATCTTTGAAGGCCTCTAAAAAGATCTCTCTGAACTCTTGGATTTTTATTACCTAAATCTTACTAAGCATCATGTTTAGTGTGTTTGTATATTGTTAAAAAAATATAAAATAATTTCGACCAATTAACAATATATTTTGATCTAGTTTTACCTTCAACTTCATTCACGTGGTAACGTGGACGAAGATCAAAGATAGCTTAAATCTATCTCCAGGATGCAATACATATCCTTGCCAAGTTGTATTAAAATCTATTCAACGGCTTAGGCGTGAAAAGATAACAAACAGAGTTACTTTCATGATTATAATATTAGCAGGTATAGATTCTACTTCAAACAAAATTCTTTTCAAGTCAAGAGAAGTACAGTCAGATACCTACGTGTAAAAACCTCACTAAACAACACAAAATAAATCTGAGTTATGAGGGAGTTTGGGAAGATAAGCAAAAAAACGCCCTAGCGGGTGGGTCTGGCATCGGCCATCGACCCTAGGGGCGCGCCCAAAATAGTCCGCGCGGGGGTCTCTATCCACTGTGCACCGCCTGTAGCACCACAGACATACGCGGTTATATTTGGATACATTTTGAGGCCAGTTATATTTCTTGGAAACATGTTTCGTGTTAAATGACCTCTCAGCAGCAACATGTGTACGGGAATAGCGTCGTATTACTTATAAGTAGACAACTGTTTCATTTAGAGTTCGATCTCGAAATTCTACTACTTTATTAATTTGATGTGATAGCCTTCAGTAGCTTTTAATCGGATTTTGTCGTACTGACATATATGTACATATTTAAATGGATTTGTCCATAAAAGTCAAGTTCGTAAATAACAAATGTAATAAAAACAAAAAGTTTTTTATGAGGATGTACAGTATAATTCTATGGTAACTCTTTCGTAGTCACGGTTTTACGCTGAAACCGCTGAACAGACTTCAATGAAATTTGGCAAGGATATGGATAGTATCCTGGGAACGGACATAGGCTACCTTTAATCCCCGTTCAGTTACCATGCGAGCGAAGCCACGGGCAGGACCTAGTATTTAATTAAATACAGTGCTTTGTAAAACTAGACGATACCTTAATAAGAATGATGACCTAATATTTATAAATTATATTCGCTAGTTTATGATTTGCGCTTCACGTCTCATATTGACAATAGGACGGACTAAACAATGCACAGGTAATGTTGTGCTATCATTTGGTTGAATCAACAGTGTAGGCTTTAGATAATTTAGCGAAGAATAGTAAAAATGTGAAGCACAGGTTCATTAAATTATTTTTTGGCTACTTTGTTTTTGAGACTTTCGGCATCGTATTTAGTTCAAACTATAAATAAAATTATAATACTATAGATATATAGTATATTACTTTTACGAACAGAATATTCTTAAATGAGGTCTGTAACATCTTATGAAAACCAAAAAGTAAAATAATATTTTAAAACCTAAATTAGAGTTAGTGTGTTTAGACAGTGCCTAATTACACGTAGAACACCGGCACAAAAATACGAAATAGGTCAAATGCATAACCTAAATTTTGGAAACAGAGGATGGACAAGTTGAAACACCAGAAAGCGACACCGGCAAATAAACAACACGTGATTACTTCACCTTATTATCATAATAATGGCTTCTAATTAGTCTTCACTGAGAATTACTAGGAATTTTGTGTCAACGAACTTCAAAGTATTTTTACTTGTTTTGTGCATTCTATTCCATAGGAGATCGATGAAAGAAGTATAGTAGATTATTAAATATAAACTGTAATATTGAAGTTTATTTGAGACAGTTTGAAATTAGCCATTGATAGAAATCGAAACTCCGGCCTTGTCTTGTTGAAGATAAGTCTTTATGGCTTAGTCACTTAGTTTAATTGCAGCGTAAACTTTATACTTTTGTATTTTGCGTAAAATATTTTTACAAAAGAAATGCCTCAAAGTTTATTATTTCATAAATGTATGTATTTGAATAGAATTTTTCATGGTCAACTTATTTCTTAGAAAAATGCCAGCAGCAAAATGCCGACTTTGATTTCACGAAGACGCGCGAACAGTTCCAACGTTCGTGACTGATGAATCACGCTTCACGGTATCTTGATCTGTTCAGTGTTTCTATTATAACGAGTTAACACTTAGCAGTGCCGACGTTATCTCCAGGGCCTTATTGATATAAGTTACCTGGAAACACGTCAGTTTCACTTAATTGCACTTAAAATTACAATGTTTATAGAAGAAAAAATTAGGCCTCCACAGCGTTTGAAATATCTTATCGGCTCTATTCGTAATGCACTTAGTTTTGGCTATTTCCCCGATAAAGGTCTTTTGGTTATATGACAACTACACGGATAAAACTCACCGTACAGGGTTCCGATCCAAGTTTAAATCAACATAACAATCGGCTGCACAAAAGACACTGAAATATCCAGAATAACAAACTCCAAACACTTGAGCGCTACGCGAGAGCATAATGGTTAAAACATGAGCACAAAGCCAACATTTGGCCGATCCCAAAATAGTGTATCGCAGGCCCCAACTAATGTTATAAACATTCGTGCACGAGCGCGACTCTCACACGTACACTTGCAAGCCCCCAATAAAAAAAATCAATATTTAAACAATTACTCAATACTAAGTTTAGACTGGAAGCGAGGTCCGTGGCGCGACGCAACGAAATGGTCGACTATCATGTGCTGAAAAATGTGACTTTTCATAATATGCGACCACAACCTCTAATGTGGGAAATAAACTAAAATAACGCATACTCACTGGAGTGAGCGACCGCACGGAACCGCATCACGTATGCAATTAGCGGCGGCCGATGTTTTTTTAACTATGAAAAATCAATAATTTTTAAGAGCACAAAATTGTTCATATTTTCCGACGGACCCCGCTTTCCTCCCGCGTCTTTCCACTCGTCTCTCGTCACACGGGGCGGACACTTGATTATGAAAAACCTATTGCAAGAAAACCGTGAACGAAAGAGACGCATAGACGTCGTCGATTGTAAATAATGTCGCGGCCCGCACGCGGGCGGGGGACGCCTCGCGCTCGCCCCAACAAAAACATTACGCAATACAATATCAAACTAATGTCACTCACCATAACGCTTCCTAATTAAAACTAAATACGCTTGTTGCCTTATTTTTAGATTTTTTTTACATTTTCAAAGTATCGCGAGTGCATATTGACAGCAACGATACGTCACGCGGACGCCATTGGAGTTTTCATGCACTTGATACTTCAATCTTTATCATATTGTAGTGACGTGTGATAGATCATAGACTTGCCATTTAAATAAAATATCACAAATCCTATTATGACATAATATTTTTATTTGATTTTTACCTATAAAAATAAATAAAACAATTTAAGGTTATCGATTTATAATTATTATAATCGATGAAAAGTTGTGCATTGGCATTTGGCAACACTAATTTTATATGTCAAAATCAAATGATTTTGAAAAATAAAAATGTTGTAATGGCATCGGCCGGCTGTAGTTGTTTTATTTTTATCTTAACGATTTGATAAACTTCTTTTTAGCTGCTATGGTAAAGGTTTCCGATTTATGACAGGTACACAGGCAGGTACTTATGTTAAATGTAAAATGTGTTTATGTCCTTATTTATTTATACTTGCGAGTTGCGACTAATCCTCGCTTAGCTCAGGTGCATGTCCCTACCCCCTCCGTATGTTTTAAATAAATAAAAATAGTTGGGCTCAGCTATTGAAACGACATCCCTTAGTAGACTCTTGATTTTTTTGTGCAACTTACTTATTATCTTGAGTAATCCCACAAAATTTCAAGTGGCTGAAACAAATACTTTCGAAGATAAAAAATATCAAAGTTTGATAAATATAACCTCAATTCTGCACTATTTTATTGTTTTTGACGTAATTTTGACAGAAGTGTTGCTATTTTAGGGAGTTTTAATTATGTGTTTTGATTTTGCAAGACAGAAGTGTTGCCATTATAGAGAGTTATAATTAAGTACGCGTTTTAATTGTGCAAATAATAAATGATTTATCATTATCACAAATATGTGATAGCAATAAAATTTGCGCATTACATTAAGTTATTCATTTTGACAAGTTAGGTAAGAAGTTTGTAGTTAGGTTACAACTTAGGTAATTGTCGTCTAGATCTTGGTTACGTTAGAACAGTTAAAACAATGCCATAAACTCTAAATTTCATGAAATCTGAATGAAATCTGAATGAATGAAATAAAATCGAAGTAAACACTCGACATAACATAACCTCAAAATGTGATTTTTAAAAATTCATAAAAAAAATTCTTCTCCTCCACTTTTCCTTTGCGGGGGGAGGGGGGGGGGGTGCTGATCTACATACCCTTCCCCCCCCCCTCAAGTATATAGATTTAAGGGGAGGTCGATTCAATAGTCCTTCCTCTATAATTTTCTAGTACATTGTTTTTAAGTACTTATCCTTTAAGGTTTAGCCAGTGTTAGCCATGTTTTCAAGAAAGACTTGTCACAACCAGTTATTGTATTTTCAAGTGAGAATGAAAGATTTTCCTGTAGTAAAAGGTATTCTAAATGTTAACTCGAGTAATAAGTTACGAGTATCATTACACAAAATCAAGTTAAAATCGGTTCAGTACTTTTTGCGTGAAATGAGCACAGATATACAGATGACAGATAAAAAAATCAATAACTATTGTTTTGTCTATATTGTGAAGGCGATAGTCAGTTTAAAAAAAAAATTATGTACAAATATCGTTTTGTTACTATCTTATTATATGTATATGATACTCGTCTACAAAGTATAGTAAGTACCCTTCTAAAAGGTGAGCTTTTGTTGTTTTGCCAAATATTTTGATTTATAAATACTAATCATATTATATATCTACTTTTCTGAATGCATTTTTAGCGATCATGTTATACGGTAGTTTAGATTTATGATCAAAGAACATGTCATAAAAATGTCCGCTGTTCATTGGTTCGTTAGTAAGAACTGCTGGATTATTTTTTTTTTTGTTTTATGACAACATGGGTGTTTATATTTATAATATGTATGTATTTAAAGTTCTCTGTTCATGGAGTGAACCATGTAAAGCGCTTTCTCTGTCCCACATTAGCATACAAATTGATAAGGACAGAAAACTATCTAGCTCCGCCCACTAACGCTTGCAACTGGTTTGAAATCATAAGGCTTGTTCATCTTGCTAATGCTTTAGTGAGGAATTATGAATAATTTGTAATAAAATAAAATCAACGTTAAAGTAAAAATAACTGTATTTTTAAATATTTGTATACATTATTTATTAATTTTCACTTTCCGACGTATCACTGTAATCTCCTATATTGATAATAAATCAGGTAACTACACGAGAGACGTCTGAACGGTACGGAATGCAACGACGGACTAATTATGACTTGCATTGTGATCGCGGCCTCTAAGCGTCTTATCTACAACTAATCTCAGTGCTTGGTTCATTCGGTGAACACAGTATCAACTATCTGGTATCCATAATACAGGCCTCGTAGCTTACCATGGAACTAGATGTTGCTGTGTGTTATTGTCCCTTGTCCTTCAGATGACCAAAAACTAAATTCTTAGGTTTTACATACGAGTATCAGTATACTCTTACATTGCAGTTTTTGTATTTTTTCTAAGAAATGAGATGTTTCCCTGCGGTAAAAAGTATCCTATATGTTGACCCGGATAACCAGCTACCACCAAACCAAATTTCATCAAAATCCCTCCAGTAGTTTTTCTGTCTCTCTATCATATTAGCAACAATTATGAATTCTTATCAAAATAAGTAAATATATCGTCTAAAATGTTTAAAACAAAGGACGTTTCCCTTTTACTGCGTATAATTTAGACAAATGGTTAAAGAGATAATACGACATACTCGTAGGTATGGAACCGCGACCGTGTCGTAATCTATTGAGTGATATTTCTATATGTTGGTTTTTTTCATATGTCAATCTATCTATACTTATATTATAAAGAGGTAAAGTTTATGAGTCTGTGACGTTGTAGGGGGGAATCTACAGATCTACTAAACCGATTTAGATGAAATATGATAAGATAGTTTGAGACCGTGGGAAGGACATAGGATACTTTTTATCCCGGAAATTATCCCTTAAGAGGTTGAAAATGGGGATGAAAGGTTGTATGGGGAAGCAAGCTACGGACGAACCCGAGCGAAGCGAGGGAGAGTCGCTAGTTAATTAATAACTTATGTCGGTATACTAATATACGTTTAGATAGCAGCTTCCCTCTTATTACATGGGTTCTCTTTTTAACCGACTTCCAAAAACGAGGAGGTTCTCAATTTGGATTGGATTTGGAACCGATTTGGAAAACTTTTGTTTTGTTTGAAAGGGTATACTTCCCAGGTGGTCCCATAGAAATTTTATTGAAATCAGTCGAGCGGTTTTTAAAAAAAATCAACAATACATATTTTTTTTAAACAAATTTTTTAATCGAATATGTTATTAAAAACTTTCTTCCTACAAATTACCTGCTTATTACGTACACTAAAAATATAAAAATAAAAACTAAAAAAAAACCGACTTCCAGGCACTAAAGTGTAAAAAATAACTAAACAGGGGTTTTCATTTAGAATAGATACTTAATCAGATAATTTCGAAGTCGGTGCCAGCCGACAATATTTTAAGATATGAATATCTAATAGCTAAATATGTATTTTACGTATCAAAATATATTAGATTTTCTATGCGTCGGCTGGTTTCGAATTGGATTCGAAATGTTGGGAACTAAAAAATAAATTTGATTTTTATCCATAAAATGGTTTTATTTAAAATGTTATTTTTGATCATATAATACCACTTACCAGTGTAAAAGATTTAAATAAAAAAAGTGTGTGTGTGTGTGTGTATTTAATATTAAATATGCACGCACATAAGAAGTTATACTTCTTTGGCGTAACAGAACAAAAATAGCTAAAGATTTCATCCCGTATGTCACAACTCTCTGTTTGTAAAATGAATGCAGCTAACTTCATCATGTCGCTTTTTGGCTGTCGGTGTGCGCGTGTATCGTAAATATTTTACTCTCGTAACTTTTTCCAAACGTCGTAAAAGAAGTATAATTTCAATAAAAATAGAACCCAAATGCATATGCTCGTAGCACCGCATATTCTCATTTGATAAAATACTCTAGAGGACAATGGTTCTTTTTTTTTGATAATGCCGGGAAAACCCATCATGGGGAGTGGAGAACCTGTCGGAAGTCAACGGGCAGGGTACTGTGAGACTACTATATCCCATAGAGGGACGCTTCACCGCTGTGCAATAGGGCGTTGCAGGATCGCTTGCGTACACACTATAACACCTACGGACAGCTCGAACCATGGAAAATACTCTTAACTCAAATTGCCATAATATTGTTGATAGTTGAAAAATTACGCATCGTGTAATGAGATTGTACTAGAGATGCACCAAATGTTTGGTGGAATAATAGTATTTGGTATGTTCGGCGTATTTTTTTATGTTCGTATTCGATTAAACATTCGGTAAGATAAGAACTTTCGTTTCTTATGGTTATCGTTTCGTTCTTCATTTCTTATGGCTTTTGACAGAAAGGCTTTAATTTGAAAATCTTCTATAGTGTTTATAAATGAAATTAGGTCAAAATTATTTATTCAAAAACTATAAATTTATATTTACTTGCTAGCGACTCACCCTCGCTTCGCTCGGGTTTATCTCTACCTAAGTATGTTTTATTGATTAGTATGGACAGATAAACTACGTATTATATGATTTAAAGCCTTATAGCCTTCCTCGATAAACGGGCTATCTAATGCAAAAAGAATTTTTCAAATCGGATTAGTAGTTCCTGAGATTAGCGCGTTCAAACTAACTCTTCAGCTTTATATTAGTATAGATAAAATAAAAATCTAACAGTTGCATTTGTGCATTAAATATATTTTGGAAAATCTTATTGAAACAGTCATTATTATCGATACTGAGGATGAATCTATAGTTTTTACAATTTTTGTGTCCGTCTGACCGCATCACGAGAACACCACTGGACACATTTTGATGACATTTGGTATGATGATAGCTGGGTATCCGGGTATATATAGGATACTCTTCCCTGTGGGAAAATATCTCATTTCTGAGACATCTATACTAATCGTCACAAGTATCTAGGGGGGGGGGGGGGGGGGGGGGGGGGGGGGGGGGGGCGAACCCGAGCGGAGCGAGGGCGAGTCGCTAGTTATTAATATAAAAGATTGTCTGTTTGCATTTCACATCCAACATCAACAAAAACACATAAATCTAAAAACACCCTATTGAAGTATTAAAAAAAGGAAAAAGTCATTAAAACACTTGAACTTTAATAATAATGTAATCATTTAAATATATATACTATCATATAAATCTGTTACTTTACATAAATAGTTAGTGGCGCCGGTCTGCGGCGAGACTATATAATATAATAAATTAAATTTATTAATACAGCAATTCAACAATGATGGCTGTCTGTCGCCAGAGGGCGGCACTTGACACCAAAAACCCAACACACTAAAAAATAAAATTTTCTATTTATGTTATTATACTATTTTTTTATACTGAAATCATAAAATAAGGTTTTGAAGGTATAATGTAACATTACATGTTATTTTTTTTTATATTTCAAGTCCCTCCCTGGCAACACCAGCCCCATTTAACAATATCTTTGGTTACATAAGATTCTTTGAAGGACTCCGCTCAATTGACTACTAAAATTTCACGACTCTTATCAAAACCCATAAACAATAATTAAAAACAGCTTGAAAGTTAGTTTTGTTATATAATGGATATTTTTATTCATGAAAATGCAATTTTAGTAAAAGCATGTAAATAGTAACCTCACGTAATGTTAGAAGATATTTGAAATAAAAATTTTCTATACAAATGTTTATTATACATTAACAAAAAAAAAAAAGAAAAAAAATACACTTAAACTTTATAAGCTCTTATGCTTTTCCAATTAATATTTTTGTTCATTTTGGTGTCACACAGAAATATCTTACCACAGAGTATACATCCTTATTTAAATGAAAAAAAAAAATTGATAAAAGTCGCAAAACAGCTAACTAACATTAAAAAGCGGAGTCGACGCGCGCTCAACAGTGAATAAAATAAAAAAAATATACAAAAAAAAAAGAAAAAACCAACCACGCCTCAAGCACTTAACTAACTATATACCTCAGAACAACTCAGAAATGGCATCGAGAGAAGCCCGACAATAAGGTACATGACCTCCAACGAAACGACCAACAACTTTATTACTATATATACGTGTATTGAATACTGCATTGTGACGTCACGTATACGAAAGCGTCGATGACGTCACAACACATTACAGCCATGTACCGTATTTCTAACATTATTTACTACATTTAAGGCATACCATTTACCAACGTTCTGAGGTAGTTCGGTGTCAATACACGAACGACGCGGGACGAATGCACCGCCCAAAGGCATTATATGTATGATCCATTTATTTATTATGTATGTATGAATAATTGGTAACACGGACAAACGTAGTTTAAAAATATATTTTTTTTTTAATTATTAATTAATTTATTTATTTATAATACGACGATTTATTAGCACAGTCGCTTCACTATTCGGTGTATTTTTTTTATAAATAAATATATTTTCATACATTTGTACGCATTATTAAAAAGAAATTTCTACAAACATTTCGAAAAAAAAAATTTTTTTGGTACTTAAATAAACAAAATTCGTTCGTTAAATAAATATGTTAGAAAAAATTAACTCAAAAAAATATATTATTCGTAATAGTCTTATAAATGCGACAGTAAGTTGTTTTAATTTTACAAAACCAAAACCAGCACAGGGTTACTTTTTATCCTTATTTCGGATATAGCGATACTTATACCCTTATAGGATACTTTTTATCCTTTTAAATATCTTAATATGCTAATAGCACGGACAAATGTATGCGTATTTGTCAATTCCATTTTTTTAATTAACCCTTAAATGTGCAAAGTTAATAAAAAAAGACAACTTTTAATTTTTTCAACGTTTGTTCATTTAAGGGTTAAAAAAAAGCGGTAAGTCCATTTAGTTTCAACCAACGGGATTCAACCCCACACAATATAATTCAAATAATTTAAGATGTGCTGGATTAAAAACAACAACAAATGAAAGAAACTTGACAATTCAAGTTGTTTCATTTTTTTTAATAAATAAATATAAAATTAAAAAGAAAGAACTAAACAAATCAATAATATATTGAATCCAACACTTCTAGAAAAAAAAACCACGTTTAAAATTTAAAACAACAACATTTACATAGATAGCTTAAAGAAGAGAAACTGCCAGCTCTATTTTTAAATAAACGATATAAAGAATTATTCATTTTAAAAATCGGTTAACATTTTTTGACACTCAATGCTAAATTGTAAATAAATTATGTTATATAATTGATATATAAAAAAACATAGAGACACATTTCCCAACAAATATCTCTTCAAAAAGTGGCGTCGACATGTCACGTTAAGTCTAACCTAAGAAAAGAACTCAAACATCGAAAGTCTTAATTGTCTAAACACAAATTCGAACTTACGTACACCACATAGAGTATTTTTTTAAACGAAACAACGTGCGTTTTAATTTTGTCATCCGAAAGCCAATGAACAAAAGAGATTTGGAAAAATCGCACAATTTCGAATTGTGTGCAACTTTTTGAGGACACTTTTGATTGTGCATCTTGAGTTTTTGTATATCAATGTATAATATGTTATCGTATTCAGCCCTTTTTTTACGTCCCACTGCTGGGCGCGGGCCTCCCTTCAATACGAGGGGGATCAGGCCATAGTTCATCACGCTAGCCAAGTGCGGGTTGGCGGACTTCACATGTCTTTCGAAAACTTGCTAGGTTCTCTCAGACATGCAGGTTTCCTCACGATGTTTTCCTTCACCGTTAAGACAAACGGTAATCATGTTGGAAATGATTCGCACATGAAAATATCAGAGGTGCGAGACCCGGGATTTGAACTCGCTCCACTCGGTTTCTCAAGCGATCGCGTTAGGCTACCACTGCCTTTTTATATTAATATGTATATACAATGTAAATTTGCAACGGTATAAAAAATGTTTTAAATAATTATTTATATTAAATAATAAATTTTTGTTCTAATATACATTTTAACAGTAAATTTTTGATTTTTACTTAACTGACGATACATCGATATAAAGTAACTATATGCTTATGAAAGTTTTATCAAAACGGAGTTAGCAGTTTTATTTCAAGCCCACATATAATATTTAACAGTGGATGTACTTCGAAAGTTAAATAACTTATTTGCATTTATCAAATATACTGTTCATATAAAGTTCACCAAATCGTCGCCTCAGTGCTGATATGTTCCAGCGACCAATATGTGTTGTACATTACTATAGAGATTTTTCTTCTATTTAAAAAAAAATAAAGCCAAGCCACATTTCTAAGATTTATATTCATATATATAATATAGATAAAATACATTTGTTCAGCGTTTTTAAAGTATAATGTTTATTTAATACACATAGATTTGACATTTAAGTCATTAATTCTGTATTAAAAACTCTTTCGGTGAATTGGTCGTTTGGACAAATAAGCACTGAAGCTACCAAAATATTTATATATTTATAATAAATTAAAAATAAATAAAATTATTTACATTTTAGTCTATAACGTACACACTTTTCAATTTCAACACGTAATAAATTAGAAAAAGTGAATTTTATATGAAAAATATAGATATTTTAAAAAATAACATAAATATGTATATGACAAATGGCTAACTTTTATACAATAATAACAATTTCGCATATATTTTGAGACATGAAACAAATTTTATTAAAAATGACTAGAATAAGAATAATTTAGTTCCATTATAGTTAACGAAAAAAAAACAACTCAGAAAAAAAATAGAATAAAAAAAAATTAAAAGTAGATAAATGACAAAAAAACATTAATTTTATGTTATTTATGTATTTTAAAAAGTTTTTTTTATAAACTGAGTTAACTTTTTTAAGAGTTTTTTTTTAAAGTTAGCAACTTGTCATAATTACATAAAAAAGTTTATAATAAAAATGTATAAAAAACGAAAATAATTTACATTCTCATATATTATTCAGAGGGTGAATAAATTGACAAGTCAATTTGAACAAAAAAAAAGTTAAATATTATATTCTCTCTCTGTTTTTATTTTAGCAGAAATTAAAAAATTTTTATTAAAAAACTTATAAAAATTTTGGCGATTTTTTTTTAATTAACAGACTCATCAAAATATTCACATCTAAACAAATGGCTTATACAATAAATAACAATAAAATCCGCGATTGCTTTATTTACGAAAATAATTATATAATTTATTATGTTATACATATGCATGTATGTGTTCATAATCAGAATCATAAACATAATACATATTATGATTATGAACAATGAATTGTATATATAATTATAATATAATAATACAAATCTCATTTTATTCCACCGTTAACTGACATTTAATATTAACATTACTGAACTTTATTCTGAACTATGTGTACATCTGTTTGTCACCTACATTGTTTAGTTAAATATTTTTTTTAATATAATTAAGAAATTAAAAATTAGATTATGTCGTACTAAATCTACAATGATTTGTTATTTTCTATATAATCTATGGAAGTACAGCTAAAAAAATCTTTTAAAGTAAAATATCACACACGTTATTATGTATTCATTAATATTAATAACTAGCGATTTGAATGGTTTGGGAACGCATAAAAAACAAACTTTCAAAGGAAAATTCCTTTTTTTGCACCAGGAACCATCGCAGATGTATATAGAATAACCCATTAGAGTTTCATCACAATCGGATCAATGGTTTAGGAACGTATAGAGGACAAACATACGAACATTCATTTTTATTTATATAGAAAATAAATATTTAAAAAATATTTTTCATAATGAAAATTAAAATAACTATAATTTATTTTAAATAATAAAGTTCAAATTATTATGACGTATTTGTATTTAAAACGAAACATTTATGTAGGGCAGGCAGGAATCCCGATAGAGTTATTACCCAACTGTCTCAAAAGAAGGGTATTATTTATTATTACCTCCATACTAATATTAAAAAAAATGTAAATGTAAAATAAAATATAAATTTTAAATTATTTTTGGTTTGTTCCAACACAAGTTCTTCACGAATAAAGTTCAGTGTTGTGACGTCACATCCTTGTGTATATATAAAACGCATCTATATATAAATATATAGTTTGTCTGTGTGTCTGTTTGTTATGAGACACCGCGGCGTCTCTTACGAACCGGCATATAAAGTCCTGTCGACTTTTATTCGATCTGGAATATGAGAAAATAAAAAATATTAACATATTATTATTTAATCGACGATCCTTTGCCTATACAGAAAACGCCTGTTGGCATTTCCAACATGTATATTCTATAGTTGGCTACATTTTTGTAATTATTAATAATAATTTTTTTTTGTTACTGGCATTACATTCTTATTAACGCTTTCTGTACGACGGCGGACATTATAATAAATGTGTGAAATTAAGGTTTTTAATATATAGGGTATATATATAATAATAACGCCGATTACAAACTTTACAGTTTGGCAAATTTTATAACTAACTGTTTTAGTGTGAGTAATCATAAATATACACACGCACGCACACGTACAAGCTTACGCATTTGTAAGTATGTAGTGGGATATATATGGTTTCTATATAATATGGAAAAATCATTGCTCATTCGGTTTGGACATTTTTTGTGACAAGTAGGGAGAGGACAGGGAAAGGAGATAATGAAAGAGAGAGATAACAAATTATAGGGAGCGCTAATGTTAGAGAGAGAGAATGAGAAAAATTGAGAGGGAGAGGAGGGTCGGGGAGGGGACGAATGATAGAGGAGATCGAATGATGAAAAGAAAGCAAGAGTAATGATGTAAAAAAAAATAGAGAGAATCACGGAAAGAAAGAAGAAGAAGAAAGGAATCATGAAGAGAGTAAGATAGATAGAGAAAGAGAGTGAGAGCACAGTATCATACCTGCGGCGTGTGCGGGCGCGGGGGCGCTACGCGCGCGGCGCCAGCTCGTAGAACAGCACGTACGCCTCCGCCGACACCACGTTGCGCGGGCTGATGCTGGACACGCTGCCGACACACGGACACAACACTTATTTATTTATTAGCTTCTCAAGGGAAACAGACGGTACAATAAATACGTGTACACTATAAAACATACGAAAGTAATTCTAAAACCAACCAAGTTTCCACAGATATCCTTTACATAATAAAAACTTACCACCGCCATGTATATATATTATTGTATGTATGTATATACTCACCGCGAGTCGTTGTACTCGTGCCAGTCGCCGGTGTAGGGGTGCTTGCAGTACGCCGTGTAGTGGCCGGAGTACGTGGTGCCTGCAAACGTACAAACAAACATACATTCATGTGTAAATACAATAAATACATATTAAATCTTCTTTTATATTGCCTCTTATTTTTAGATTGAGTTATATTTGTATATTTTGGATGCATATTTACATATCATTGCTAGTCTTACAAATGTCAATAAATTTTACATTCAATTTCAAAACTCTTTATTCAATATAGCTTTTTTTTAATTATATCTTTATATTAATGGGAAGTGGGCAGGGAGATGATTAAAATAACAAAATATATAAACATTTTTACATTAATAATCACTTATATTTTGTGTGGATGTGTGTTGGTGTAATATGGGTGAGTTGGGGAAGAATGGATGTGTTGGGGGAGTGTAGGTGACAGGAGTACAGATATGGAGATTTTATGTATTGGGAGTGTGGGTATTTTGCAAAATGGTGGATATATTAAGGGAGTGTGGATGTATTGAGGATGTGTGAGAATTGTCTATGAACATATGGCCGATTTCACCAACGTCACCTAAGTTTAAGGGATCCCCTAAGCATGGTTAGGGGGCTGTTAGGGGACAGTTTCTGTTTCATCGACAGTTAGGTGTCACCAAAATGTTAAAATGCCCCCTAAATATAGGTACTAGAAATACGGGCTCTGACGTTGGTAAAACGAAATTTAATTTAGGGGCTAGTTTAGGGGAACTTTTAAGCTAGGGAACCCATACGTAGGTGGTAGCTTATGGGATGTCGGTGAAATCGGACAATAGAGTACTCGGGGAGAGTTTATGAAATTGGGGGGTGTTTGGGGAGTGTGGACTAAGAATATGGAGGAATTTTGGGAGAATGTGGGTGGATATATCAGGAGAGTGTAGGTATGTCGGGGATGTGTGGGGAGAGCGGGGGTGAGGGGCGCCCACCGGAGTGGTTGCTGACGGCGTAGAGGTTGTAGGTGGCGGCGGCGGCGGCGGTGGGCGCGGCGGCGAAGGGCGACATGTCGAGGCCGGACAGCGGGAACTCCACCACCACCGACAGCTTGCCGCGGAACCGCTCCGTCGGCGAGAACCTGCACACGTACATACATACATAAAATAAATGCCTTTCACTTCTTGCACATTTACAGTTGCGACAGATTGTATGTGTCAAGCAAATCAGTATAAGTTATAAAATATGTAAAATAATATTAGCGGAATTTCTTCAAAATTTGAACTTCACAGACAGAAAATATACTAGAAATACTGAAATAACGTTAATTATAAAGTTTATATCTATCACAATGAAAAATGCATGGCAAAACTATAACCTGAAACACAGCTTGTTACCTTGTACAGGTAGATTCCAAATTGTATTGTGTCCATTATCATTTATTATGTAAATATTATTATTAAGTAATAAGGGCTCACCCTCGCTTCGCTCGGATTCACCTCTAGCAGAACAAATCAAACCTATCCCACGGGAACCGTACATTTTCCGGGATAAAGATTATTCCTATGTGTTATTTCAAACTACAATCTATCTTTGTGCCAAATTTCATCCAGATCCGTTCAGCCGTTCTGGCGTGAAAGAGTAACAAACATCCATACATACTCACAAACTTTCACATTTATAATATTATTACGGATTTGAATAAAATCATTATTAAAATAAAGTGTATTTTGATTGATAGACAGATTGACCCACCGCTTGAGATGCAGCACCAGCACCTGCGGGAACTTCTGTACGGTGAACCACTTGAGGCACTTGCGCCGCACGCCGCACTTCGAGCACGTCTGCCGACACACAGACAGACACGCACTGTACTTTACTATACCACAGTCTACTGATCTGCTATTATTATAAAAAGGCAGGGGTGGTTTGTTCGTTTGTTTGTTATCCATACAGTCGTCTAACGAAAGCGTCTAGACAGGGGAATCGTAAGTGGGGAGGCGCACCCGACTGGCGTACGTACTTTTGTATGACACTCGGGAGACTGCTTTAGAGTTGACGGATATAACTTTATTTTGCCACAGACGGCATTACAACATTTAAATTTCCAGGGCCATAAAAATTGGTTATTTACAGCCCTTGCTTTTAACAGCATTTCTATTTTCGTAAACTGTATGGATTTTATACTGTTACTTTACTCTGTCTCTGATGTAGACTTAGTAGAGACGAGATCTGTGAGACTCAGGGTTCACACTTGGCCATTGAAAATGCAAAATTCAAAATATTTTATTCAGCATTAAATTATTACATTTTTTTACTGAACGTCACGAGTCTACTACCAGTTCGGAAAGAAGAAGCCTCAGACCTGAGAACTGGCGAAAGAAACTCAGCGGGACTAATATTATTACGTTCATTGTTATATTTAGTCTCCATCGATGACATTATTCATTTAAATATTTCATATCTATAGAGGTGTTTAATATGTGTGGTGATTTTGTATATATTGACATAAATAAATCCCAAAGATATATCGAACACAAGAGAGAGATAGAGAGATGAGTGAGCGAGAGAGAGACATACCGGCTTCTCGTCGCCGTCGAGCTCCTCCTCGCGCACGAAGTGCTGCAGGCACTGCTGCAGCTTCAGGTTGCCCGTGCGCGCCGGCAGGGGCAGGCTGCGGCACACACACAGACACGTACAGACATACATACACACTGTCAAATGACCTGATAGCTTTGTACTGAATTTATTGTTCTTGTGAGATAAATAAAATTACGACTTTGCACTGCTGGATTAGTTAGAAAGTTTTTTGGGTAAAAAGTATATGTGTACATAGATATATTATATAGTAGCAGACCCGCGGCTTCGCTCGAGCTAAAACTACAAAAAAAAAAACTCTAAAATGGTAGGTTTCATACAAACTTTCATCCGCTGTTTTACCCCCTTATGGGATGAATTTTGAAAAATGCTATAACATGTATTTAATTAATTGTATTGAAGACCATTAATACCAAGTTTCAAGTAATTCTATCATAAATATTTTTTCTGATTGTATTATAACGTGTTTTCTCGTGGGAAGGATATAACCTCCCGCGGTAAAAAGTAGCCTATGTCACTCTCCAGCTCTCCAACTATCTCCACACAAAAAATCACGCCAATCCGCCAAGCCATTCCGACGTGAGAGAAAGACTAACAAATAAACACACTTTCACATTTATAATATTAGGTATCGATATTATAGACCGGACGATAACCAAATCATCGCGAAACTGTTATAACTGTGCACATGAAAATCGACACAAATTTTTTTATTTTTTTTTATTTATTTATATGGATTTCCAATAGTGTACATTATTTTTACATTTACAATATAGCTATTACCTAAATCTAATTTATATTTTTATGTGTTTCTTATTATAGAACACATCATTCGCAAAAAAAAACAGTGTTTTATAATGCCAAAAAAAATGAATACAATTAAAAAAAAAGATAACAACACATTTCACCAATGTGTATGGATTTGTATACGAGTATATGGAGTTATACACTCGAGATCTATGTGTTTGTGTGGTAGCGTGGTCCGACCTGAGGTCCCAGAAGGGGTCGAAGGTGACGGAGTCGTGCAGGCAGTGCGCGCAGCGCAGCGTGGACTTCAGCTGCCCCACGAAGATGTCGCCCACGCGCGAGTCCTCCGTGCGCAGGTAGCGCGCCCACGCCTCGCCCGCCTTCGCCGTGTCGCTGCACACACACGCACGCAAATATATTGGGACATTCACACACAGCGCCGTCTAGTTCCATGGTAAGCGACGAGGCGCGTGTTATGGATTCCGGGCAGTTGATACACTACACGTATATAACTTTCGATACATATATATCATTAAATATAAACACCCATGACTGGAGTATAAACATTCGTGCTCATCACACAAATGGATGCCCCCAGCGAGACTCGAATCCGCGACCGCTGGCACAGCGAGTAGGGTCACTATGGAATGCTTTACAGCCATTATGGTCACGGGAGAGATAAGGTTTTAGACGACTCGAGGGCAAATATTAACTAAACATTTTTAGTAAAACTATAAATTTTTAACCAACTTCAAAAAAGAAAAGACACTCAGATCAATTATATTTTTCGTGTGTATCATTACGCAACATCTAATTGCAAGTGATTTTAAAACAGTGAAATTACTAAAATACATTTTAATTTTTTTCTTAACCACATTTAAAAAAAAGAAAACATTTATTCCGAATATATATCATTAAATTTAAAAAATGTAACCATTAAACAAACCACCAACCTAAGACTGTCATCTATCTCTGTGAGTATGGGCTTCGGCTTGATGGTGACGCGATTCACGTCCTCGTGCAGACCCTCCAGCAAGTACCGGAGAAACTCCTGGAAAATTACACAACATATTACTATTATTATTTGGGCACTGATTCACGTATTGTTTATTTCAATTAAGTCCTAAAAATCCCTTTTAACGTCCCACTGCTGGGCGTGGGCCCCCCTTTAATATTGGAAGGATAAGGCTATAGTCCACCAAGCTAACCAAGTGCGGGCGAACTGAGAGTGTCTGCAGACAACTTGCTAGGTTCTCTCATACATGCAGGTTTCCTCGCCATGTTCTCCTTCACCGTAAAACATGTGGTAATCATGATGGAAATGATTCGCACATGAAAATATCAGAGGTACGAGACCCGGGATTTGAACCCACTTCACTCGGCTTTTCAAGCGAACTCTTTTATTATATAAGCCCCCCCTCGTCTTTGATCTAGTGGCTACTAGATACTATAGTGAAGTGCGTGTATCGGTACGTGTGTAAACATAAGTGCACTCTCTATTCCCATCACTATCAAACACCATTTGGACGACAATGCCACCTTTCTATAAGAAACAGAAATAACGGTAATGAAACCCCATCAACTTTCCAACTTCGGACAATTATTTAGTATTTCTTTACTGAAAACCCCAAGAATCTGGCTCGACCCAGGACTCGAACCCAGAACATGGTAGCCACTAGACCAGGTAAACATAATGGGCCCTCGAAGGATATAAGACTGCTATTTGTTACTGATAATTTCTTAACACAAGACCCTAATAACTATAATTGTCCTGAATCCAAAACTCAAAATCTCCAGATCTGCAGACTAATGTCATCGCGTTGTGTTTATTTGTTTGAATCACTTGTTGCACTTTACTGTAGAAAGATTTTTCCTCTATTTCAAAACCATAGCTTTATTTCTACGATTTATATACAAACATATATAGATAAATATCTATTCGGTTTTTTTAAAGCAAAATATGTATTTTATATCAATATAATGGGCATTTAAACGCAGAGTATGTACAAAATAGAATGGACATTTTCAATAATTATGTATTAAATACTCTTGCGGTAAATTGGTTGTTTGGACAAATGAGCTGAGACGATGAATGGAAAGGATGGTGGAAGGAGAGCAGTGAGAGGAGGATAGATGGGAGGGTGGAGGAGGAGCAGTGAGATGGATGAATTGAATGGGATGGTGGAGGGAGAGCAGTGAGGATGGATTGGATGGGATGGTGGAGAGTGGTGGTGCAGACCTGTGCGTCCTGCTGGCTGTAGCCCATGAAGCGCGGCGCGAAGCGCTGCACCTGCGCCTTGAGCGAGGTGGTGTTGACGACGGCGTCGCGCTCGCCGCCGCGCCACAGCTCCTTGATCACGCTCGCGAACGCTGCCCGACACACACACACACACACATACATATATAACAGACATTCAGTCTTCATTGTAGATAAATTCAAGGCAAGTGTATGCTTTTATGGTGTCTCAAGTAAACTTTCACAAAACAACAGTCCATGTATTCGCATCCAAATCCGTTGTGGCTTTAAAATAAAAGAGTAACAATTCATAAATATACACACATACATACATATCAAATTTCTCTATTATAATAGCAGTCAGATTCATGATCGACTCGATCGATTGTGTGGTTTTTGTCTATAAATAATAGCAATTTAATTAACGCGGACTAACTATACTAATATTATAAAGAGGAAAGGTTTTTTAGTTTGTTTGTATCGAATAAGCTCCGAAACTACTGAACCGATTGAGATAAAATTTGGTAAAAAGATAGTTTGAGAGCCTGGGAAGGACATAGGATAGTTTTTATTCTAAAAATCATCCCTTAAGGGGGTGAAAATGGGGATGAAAGTTTGTATGGGGAAGCAACCTAGGGACGAATCCGAGCAAAGCAAAGGTGAGTCGCTAGTAATGAATGTGTTAATTCTGAGAGAGCACCTTAACACAATCTACTTGTTCATTTTCATAATACTTTCTTAGATTTACGCGAATGTTTGACATTTTTAAATAAAACTATCTTTTCGGATTATTTCGCGGATTTATTTTAAAAATCAAAATAAATCCGCGAAATAATCCAAAAATTAGTTTTATTTAAAAATGTTTATTTTCAGGCGAAAATAAACGTTCGAAAGTAAATATCTTCATATAAAAGTGTAAAACCACAAGTTTGAAAAATTTTATTGTAATCATCAAAAATGGAATAAGAGAGTAGGTATATATATATATATATATATATATATATATATATATATATATATATATACACACACATATATTACTAGTATTGCCCGCGGCTCCGCTCGCGTTCAGGTGACCAAAAACCAAATTCTTAGGTTTTACATATTAGTATACTCTTACAATGTAGTTTTTGTATTTGTTTCCCCAGAAATGAGACATTTTTCCGAGGTAAAAAGTATCCTATATGTTGACCCGGATAACCAGCTATCACCATACCAAATTTCATCAAAATCCCTTCAGTGGTTTTTTCTGTGATGCGGTAACAGACAGACAGATAAAAATTCTAGAACTATAGATTCGGCCTCTGTATCGATAATAAAATCTTATTCAATAAGATTTTCCAAAAAATATTTAATGTACAGATTCAGCTTAGTTACAATTTTATTATATGTATACATGTAAAAATCATTCCATTTCCCTACTTTGAAAACATCCCTCTATTTCGAAAAGGGAGCGAGTACTTAAATATATTTTTCGTTTATTTTATTGATACGTCATATTTTTGACAACTATAAGTTATTTTTTTTAAATTAATAGCTTATAACCTCAAGAGTGGTCCGATCAAAATTTGAAGACAAATTTCAATTCCAAAACGTGGAATATTTTTCCTTTCAAAGATATTATTGAAGTCAGTTAAAAAATGAAGATTTAGAAGAATGTTGATAATCGATGTTACGTCGCAAGTATTACCAAAGACCGTGAAGGCGACTAGCGCTGATTTGATTACGCCAATGCTATTACCACGTGTCTACTTATAATATATTGTGGCATTGAAGTTCAAATCTCTCATGAAGGGTTTCGTGTGAAAATATTACTAAGGTAATATTGACCTTTGGCTTCTCGTGAAATTATTGCTAAATTGACTCTTTACCCATCGGTACTATCATTAATAATTTTCTAAATTAACCAGAGATCGCAAGTTCGATTTCAGGCAGATGCAAAATTTGGCAGACACTAGTTACGCCCGTAAACAATATAAGAGTGAAGCCATTTAAGTTTTAAATATAATTATTATCGGCTATTTATTACTTTTGTATAATTTTATCTATATCCTATTATTCTGGGTTGATTTGTGACCTATGACGTGAAAGTGTGAAGTTAATTTTAAACAAATGCAAATCTGACTCGCACACCGACGGTTCTGTAACTCTGTAAAAATTGGCTTGAGTGAAAATTTTTAAAGCCCTATCCAGAAATACACGCGCCTACAAAGACTTAAAAATTTTCTCTCAGTTACATGTATGGAATGCCACCACTTTTTTATTTCTTATGATTTGACCTCAGAATTGTTTAGCGACCGACATGAAACACAAAACTTTAGCAAATTTACCCCAATAATCAGACAGACATGGCGAAATTATAGACGTTTCGAAATTCCGGAATCCTAAACACATTATATTGATGTAAAAAATAAAAATCTTTAATATTCATATTATACGCATCAATTCTTGAATTTAATCATTCTTCTATAATCATTCATATTATAATACTTACTTCAAAACTTACATAGAAATTAAAAGTAATGTATGTATATATGAGCTGAGTCTTTCGAAAGCTTGCTAGGTTCTCTCAGACATGCAGGTTTCCTCACGATGTTTTCCTTCACCGTAACACAAGTTGTAATCATGTTGGAAAATGATTCGCACATAAGAATATCGGAGGTGCGAGACCCAGGATTTGAACCCGCTTCACTCGGTTTCAAAGTAATAATTGAACATAACTTACCCTTTATGAGCGCGCCTTTCATACAGGAGAGTGTAGTGTTTATGTCCGCGGAATATTTATCGTCAGATACGTATTCGAGCAGCGGCCGCGTGTTCGAAAGGCACTGAAGCACGCTGTTCATAAAACACGTGTTGCCAATATTTCTGAGACCGTTGAGACCTGAAATCGATAGATAACATCTATGAACTAGGTGTTTTGTTATCTACATATGGTATAAATAGTAGTGGTTCCTAAATTAAGCCTTGAGGTACACCAAATCTTTTTACGAAGATTTTAGAATATATGAGAAAAATAGATTGAATGAAAATTCAATGGGATATACATAGATATAGATAAACAAATACCTTAACAATAAACTGTTGGAAGTTTCCAAAACACTATTATAGTCCAAGAACAAAGTGTAACATCATAAAAGTACAGTACATCCCTTGGCTGATTCTACAACGCCCAGACTAAATGATAACACGCAGGTAACTAAAAATTTTGACAATACTCCAATGATACAACATTTATTTTTTACAAATGTAATTAAGTCTTATACTTCATGTAATTTAAATTACCTATTATCACACATTAGCTGGTGTTGGTTATTTGTAAGTATGTAGTTACATCTATAGATATTGAATTGATCAATAGATGGCGCTGTCAAAAATGTTGAAATAAGAAAACAAACATTCGTAAGCGGAGTTAAATTTTTTTTATTTCAGTTTTTAGTTCTCGACGTTTCGTATGTTTGACACTTTACAGTAATAATTGTCACGAGAGAGACAAGGTTTTTGATGTTACTATATATACTGTATGGCCTAAGAGCCTGTGAACGTCAGACCTTCGTCATTTTATAAAAGCTGAAAGTTTGTCAGTGCATGCTCCCAACACAGATAAGAACGATGGACCATTATGAAGTTCAGGTTATGGTGGCTTTGGCAGGTACACGGTACTAAAGGTGTGTAAAATACCGATCTAAATTCGTTAAATAATAAAGTGTGATTTTTTGGTATTACCTTCAGAATATTATTAAAAATCACGTCATTCAATGCCAGACACTTAACATCGTGGCAAACCCTTGCCAGACACCCTTTTCATAAAATCATAATTCTACTTACGTTATAGTATAAAAGCTGATTTTTATATATAAGACTTGGGTAATAATTAGATGATTCATAAGACTGCTAGCATAGCATTTATTACATCCCAATGACGAAGGTCTGGCGTTCACGGGCTCTACCTCTAATATATGTATCTACCCACAAAATTATACATAAATTACAAATCAAAATAAATCAAAAACTAAAACTTCGAAAAAATGATTGGCACAAATTCAGGATTGGGGACTTTGCCCCTAGCGGAGTGGGTGGTATTTCTGGATAAGGGACGTGATAGGGAGTCGAAATGTTAAATAAAAATTGTCCGCGAACGTATGAGTAAAAAGTTATTGAGACTTAAAGTTACAACATTTCCATACATTTTCATATATTTCTTTACCACCATTCGGAGTGGGTGGTATTTTTAGATAGGGGAGGTGACAGAGAGTCAAAATATATTAAAAATATTTGGAGGAAACGTACGAGTAAAAAGTTATTGAGACTTACAAGTTATAACATATCTAACACATTTCCATACATTTCTTTACCTAAATAAGTGATTACAACAGATAAACATACCTTTAACGAATAGTACGCATCCTTTTTTATGTACATTACACATTTTCACAACAATTAATGCTTTATTGTATTTAATATTTTAATAATTTCACAACACAAACAAAACGATCTTACATTTTGACAAAAGCAAAACTGACACTTTGTTTTATATTACCGCTTAAATGACAACAGATTATATTTGATTATTCGTCATATCTTGGTTAGGTTAGGTTAGAACATTTAAGATTATTTATTTATTATTCCTCATATCTGGGTTAGGTTAGGTTAGAACATTTAAGATTATTTATTTATTATTCCTCATATCTGGGTTAGGTTAGGTTAGAACATTTAAGATTATTTATTTATTATTCCTCATATCTTGGTTAGGTTAGGTTAGAACAGTTGCCACAACGCACGAGCCGAGCGAGCGAAGCGAGCGTGCCGCGGTAGCGGCCGGCGAGTGCCATAAATGACTAGAAAACTAGAAAATTCGAATTTCACGCAAAGTACAAATAAAGACAATCATCTGGAGATTATTTTGACAATTGAAAGTGACGTTTTGACTCCAAGTGTCTAAATGGTAGTAATGTCAAAATAATGTATGGAAATGTTGTAACTTTAAGTCTCAATAAATTTTTACTCATATGTTCGCGGACAATTTTTATTTAACATTTCGACTTCCTATCACGTCCCTTATCCAGAAATACCACCCACTCCGCTAGGGGCAGAGTCCCCAATCCTAAATCGCAGCCAAATGATTTCTTAATTTTGAATTTAAAATATCAAATATTTGCGAAAAACTAAGTATTGAATCATGATCACTCACCGCTAGTTTGGCTTGATTTCTCACTTCGTTCCGAAATATCGCTCCTCTCGCTGCTGCGGCGGATTCCGCTGGGACCGCTCTTACCTCCCGCCAACTCCTAAACGTTGACATTTACATACAGTCATTATTCACATAATAATTTAACTACCCTCTAGTCTAGTGTCGCTCAGACGTACCGGTACCGAAGGTCATAGGTTTGAGTTTCGCTGGTGTCATATGTATAGGTCATATACATTTTTATTATTCGTTTAACACTGGTGTCCTGGTGGGGTGTTATTTTTTTAATCTCCTACTAAAATCACAATGTAAACATGTATGGACAAACACATAATTACAAAATAATTTTACAGAAATAATTCATGGTGTACTTGTTTTTGTCCTTGAAAAAACAATAATATAACAAACACAAGTTTTATCGAATGAATATCGATTTTAATAATGCAGGACAGTTATGATGTCTAATATTTCTAAGGCTACTGACAATGTTTGTAAACGTATTATTATATAATGTACTGCGCTAAGTACAACATGTCTATCTATTTACTATGTAATATGTAATCTCTTTACGTAAGATAGGAGCATGTTCAAATTATAATTATTTAAAAGGTGTCTTTAGGGAGTCATTCTTGGACCTTTACTCTTTAATTTTGATAAGATCGAATAAAAAAGTTAAATCAAAAAATGAACACTAAATATAACAGCATGCAACTACATAACACACAAACATGAAATAGCATTACTGAAAAAGAAAAAAATATAGTTGTTGAAGGCACATATTTAAATTTGCTTAAAATGTCTCATTGTTTTATATTGGCAACAAAATTTGTTTGTAAGTACACATGTAGGTTACTTAAAATGAAAATATTATATTACTTTACCCGCAAAAAAATAATTTATAATATTGCTTTTGCCATATCTACACTTCAGAAAAAGCGTTCGCGAGCCGTTCGCGCACCAGGTGACCACAGTCGCACTACAGGACCATCAAATAAAAATGGTCGCTAGTGCGGTCGCCATGCGCGTTCTGGCTTTTATTGTGTAGACAGAGCAATAAAATGACATAACCGCCGTCCTCAAGCAAGCACATGAAAACGTATTCACAGTACACGCAATAAGATCGAATATCGTTTATTACCATTCGTTTGAAGGTCACCGTAGAAAGTTCCACGGGTCCTCTAGCGGGCAGTCGTGCACCAACCGCGCCCTCTGATTGACGTCGTTTGAAACCATTATTTTAGGGACATTTTATAAACAAAATATATACTCAAAAGTTGCTATTTAATATTTAATTTATATAAATGAGCTAAAAAATCATAAACTAGAATTTATTTCACTGATGAAATAATTTATGTATCAAAAATTACAAATCCAAATCTAAGCTACATGTGTTTGAAATTACTTAATGAAATCAAATTACTTTTAAGTATCTTATGGACCAACATGGACCTGATAATAACATGATTGGACCTGATAATGCAGCCCATAAGTGGGATTTGGGCGGAGCGTCCGAGGCCGCGGCTCGTAGCAACGCCGGCAGCCACACTTCATTGCGCAGCGCAGACAGCACGCCCGTCGTCACGCATGCGAGGATTACGAGCTCCAAGTACCAGAGCATACGACCAACCACTTGTCAGATCTTTGCCGGATTGTCCAGGATTTTTGGGTAATTTGCAAGATTTTTGGGAAAAGTTGGATAATTTTGTCTTGGAACTTATATTTTTTTGAATTGTAATTTTTACGAAACTTGTTACATACAGTCTTCTTCTGGCTCAATTTGAGTTCGTGTACTTGTACAGTATATTTTAAAGTTTATTTTGATTATTGTCCTTTACTAAGTTACCACGCAGTTGCATTGAAGGTATTTCTGGGTAAGGATTGATTTAAATGAAGATTTTATTTGTAAATAATGTATATGTTCGTTTTTTTATATTATTAAAATAGTTGGATAATTATTGTTTACAGTTTAAGTTTGTTTGTTTAAACTTTCTATAGTAATTAGGCAACTTGTGGCGTTAGAAGTATGGATTTCTTCGGAGTCTATGGCACCTTCGTTTGAATTGTTTATCAAATGATTTGGTACATGATTCAGTATTTCTAGTTTTAAATGTTAATATTAATGTTACTAGCACTTATAATATTAATTCTCATCACTGTATTTTTTATGACCTTTCTTTATCAATGTTGCTAGGTGTTATTTTAAAGATTTCTGATTTCGAAAATTTTTAAATTTTAGAGTAAAACACTAAAAATCAAGGGAATGTTTGGTTACTATTTTAGAATAACGCACTATTTTGGGACAAATAAAATAGGACATATAAACGTCAGTCCACGGGTTATCTGTGACCAAAAAGTTCTAAGTAGATTTCAACTGTCAGTGTTAATTGCACAGATTATAGAAGATTTGAATTTTAAAATAACCGCACTTAACAACTGCATTTATCACATATTTACGTCTACATAATTTTTTTTTAGTTACAGCTCTTGAAGAATTCATTGACACTGCACGTTTAAAATCCGTCCTTATATCTCTATCAATAAGAGTCCACTCTCAATTTTATTTGGCACAGAGTCAAGGTCACTTAACATAGACAATATCAAAGTAAAATTTTAACTAAAATTACATAAATCGCGACACGTCAAAGAAGCTTACGTGAATTTGAAATGCGCGGGAGTTACACAAGATGGCGGAATTAGGTGATTCCCGCGGGAAAACGCATTTTGCACTGTGACGTCACTAACCCGCCATTACGGTGGTTGAGCGCGAACTGAACAGGCAGACAGCTGGCCAAACGTCGTTGCCAAATTTCACAATCTATTTAATACGTAATCTTAGAACTATTTATCTGCTATAGTTTTCCAGTGACATGTGACCAAATCATTGTTATCTTGTCAATTTAGCTTTATACCCTGAACGTATACGTCTAAAAGAAAGAAAATTATCATGGTCTTCTATTCATGCTTTGTTCTCAAGTGATCACATATAGTCGGAAAGGCGTAGTAGAGCGGGCTGCTCTCAAAAGGGACAAACCTTAGGATCTGATCAACTGATATACTCATTATGGCAATAGTCACGCATTCTATTTTAAAATAGCAAAATAGCGATTTTTGAAGCTATTCTTAATTGAGTTCAATAAAATTTTCGAAAACATGTAAACCGTTTATTCATCACTAAAAAACTTGAAAAGATACTAACATTCTTTTGATATACACAATTATTAAATGTCCTTTCATTCCATAAACGGACAAACAAACAGTCAATCAGGTTTACAATGTATACAACTCGCCCTACACTTCACATAACGACCGGATAGGTTTGGATTCACAACGTCTACAAGATCAAGATTCGCAAATGATAAGCGTTATCGGATGGGATTGATTGACTTCCCACAAACATTCCATAGTAACTAACATACCATTTATTATTATTGAAAGGGAATTTGGAAAGAATAAATAAATTTGATTGGGACAGCTGAATCTGTATATTTTTAACCCCCGACGCAAAAAGGTAATATAAGTTTATGTTTGACGTCGATTTTTGTCTCTGTGTGTGTGTGTGTGTCTGTTTGTGGCATCGTAACTCTCAAACGGATGGACCGATTTCGATGCGGTTTTTTTTATTTGAAAGCCAGTTTTCTTATGGTGGTTCTTAGATATGTTTAGTTAATATTGGTCCAGCAGAGTAAGAGTATCAGCTCTTTTCTAAAATGATGTAAAGCATTTTGGCGTATGATTACTCGATTAAGCGCTTCACGCGTGCCAATGTAATCGTTAAATGACAATTCATCTGCGTATCGGGGGTTTTTTAAATGTTTAATTTATAATTATACCTTATACAAATAAGGTATTATCAAATGTTTGATTTGGTGAAATACAAATACTACAACGAAGTTATAATTATTAATAAATACATTAAAACGAAATAAGTTTGTTGTTGGTAATGAAAATATCAGATATCAGATATGCATGAAAATATCAGATATGCGAGACCTGGGATTTAAACCCGCTTCACTCAGTTTCCCTAATGAGCGTGTTACCACTAGGCCTTATTGTATTAGTTATAAAATATGTAAATGTCAATTAGATAATCCTGCAGATATAGTTTATAATTATTTACGCTTTATGCAAACAAAAGCGAATCCTTGCAGCTGCTGCATCAGAATATCGAGCTCAAAGCGTCTACTGGGAAAAGTCTAGCAGTGTCAGAGTGGCTGATAATGATGACATAATTGAAAATAAATATTATAGCTTATTCTCTATTAATATTGATAAAATTAAAAAAAAAATATAGATTTATTCACATCTTGGTTAATACAAAACATTTTCAATTATAATGCGTTTGAATGCAGACACAGACAGAAAGACAAACACAAGAGCTACCACGTCTAATTGACTGCCATCGCAAACTTCTATACCTAGACTTAAAACATGAAAAGATAAAACCCCAATTACGAATGAAAACTCGATAAATAGTAACAGTATTACCGTGAAAAATGGATTTAAAGTAACTGATAGCGTGAGATATTGTACACAGTAGTTGACGAACGATCGGCAATTTGGCATTATGACAACTGGCACTGGCCACTTAAACGAAGGATACTAGTTTGATTCTCTTATGGAGATTATTGACATTTATGCAGAGACAGCGAGGAAATGGTCTTGTATAAAGTGAGGTCTATAAGAATTCCAAATTTCTTCTGAGCTGAAAAGCCAAAGTTAAAATTATTTAGTCACAAAGGCAGCAGGTTGACATCAATTGATATGATACAAAGATCTCGATTGCCCTCATTCGATGTAAATTATTCTTACATAATATGTTACTCAGCTATTTAGCTTAACTTTCTATTATTGGGAGATTTTTTTTAAATGTTTCAGCAATTACAGAATTTGTCCTACACTTATATATGTACAAACTAATAAGTTTAACCATTTTGATAATAATAGTGTAGAATTCAATAATTCAACTTAAAATTTAGAAATTTATCAGTTTAGTATGTTCAAAGTGACAGCACAAATTCTTAAACAAAAAAGCTCCCATCGGCATTTGAACACGAGTGTATGTCAGCATGTTAATAGCTCATAAACATTAAAACTAAATTTGATTCAGTAATGAATATAACTAAAAATAGTTACTCCCAGAGAGTAAACATTCACACCCATAACACTTAAAACAATTTCCAAATACGAACAAACAACAGTGTTTAGAACAAGTTGAAATTTCTTTAACGGGTCACGGGAACACAAATATATGTATATTTAAGGAAAAAAATACGTTTACAAAATAGGTTAAATAATTTCAAAAAGATTTGGCAGCGAACTGACATTTCTGTTTTTAAATAATCAACACGTTAAACGGCCAGAGAACATTGCAGTGCTGCGATTAGCGCCAGAACCAAAAAAGGTACTCCTATGTATATACGTTTGTATACACATTATTAATCAAAAAATATACATGGACGAATTTTATAACGTTGTAAATATTTTAAAATGGCTCTATTGACATATTAAAGAGAGATATGTGTTTTTTTAATCTATAAAATTGTGTAAAATTGGCGAAATATTTTTTTTTAATTTGCATGGTAGCCTTTTTGACATTTTCCATCTAGGTTTTTTTTATTTCTTGTTATATTTATTTATTTTATTAGGATAACGAACAAAAGTAACATTAATACATTCGTACATATATATATATATATATATATATATATATATATATATATATATATATATATATATATATATATATATATATAGCGGCAATAGAAATACACACTCTGTGAAAATTTCAACTCTCTACCTATTACGGTTCATGAGATACAGTCTTGTGACACACGGACGAACGGACGTGGACGCTCAGTAATAGGGCCCCGTTTGCACCCTTCGGGTACGGGACCATAAAAAATAAAACGTACTAATGAATATACAAATTTGTTGAACCCTTACTAATTACTGTTACAGCTACATAGTATAGTTGAAAATTGTAACATAATGGAAATAATTGTTAGCTTATTTGTTTGTACCTTTCAAAAATATAATTCAATGTATTATTTCAAAATTTAGCATAATTCACTTCTCCAATGCCACAAAGAACATAGAAGACGCTAGATTAGTGAGTAAAAAAAATCTCAAAAATTATTTACATGTAAGGGAATAGAATAATCTACATTACGCTATATATTGCAGCATCTGTCACTGTCATAACAACAAGATGGCGGCGCAAACGTCAGATTTCCCACGTGGCGCGATAGCATCCCGACATTTCCCGCGCATTATATTTGTAGACGTTACATTTGGCGCATTCGTATTTATAGACCAGGAATGAAGATCGTCTGAGCGCTACGGATTTTAATAAAATGTTTGTCACGATACCAATTATAATAACACATAATTATATATTTCTTTTATTTTAAACTTTATATTAAAATAAATAATCAGATGTAATCTTTAACTATCATTATTAATTCCTAATTCTTTTAGTTTTCAGGGTTTCGGAGACAGAAGGTTTAAGCCTCGATCCCATGCTTTAGCCTATTTATTCGATGTCCGTTTGCTTTTTAATGGCTCTAATATACATATAGAAGAGCCAAACTTCGAAGCAAAGAGGATTAAAACACTAAACAACCAAAGTGCAAGACCGAGTGCAAGTCAGGCCTGCGCTAGGAGGTTAAACCATTTTTCAATATAAGACCCTATTTTATTCATAATTATAATGCATTTTTTTTTCAAATCACTGGACTTTCTATACTGACATGGATTTATTTCTGTTAGGAAAACTTTTTAAGGGATAAATCCCTGTTAAGGGATAAAAGCAGCTTGACAAAATAGATAAACTAAGTATTTTATGATACACACAAGTATTAAAAAAAGAAACAATTTCATTTTTTGTAAGTTCCATAATCCAAAAAAAATAATGAAATTATTATAACAGATCTATATGATCGTAGCATAGATAATTTCAAACCATAAACAAAAAAGCTACAAAAAGTACCAAATGTATTATTAGGCAGAAGGATGACAGACAAAAATTTCACTCCAACACACAGATACGTATAGATGAGTCACGCACACAAATACACGCCGACCTCATTGTAAATGCCAACGAACTTTGTTTCTTTTTAAATATTTGTATATATATAATTATATAGTGCCGAAGTTTTGGCAAAAGCTATTCCTCGATCCAGACCATATTTTTGAGGTTTGTTAAACTATATTGTATCTATTACTCTGACACTTTAATAAATTATTAGTTTTTATATATAATCTACATATATAACCGAATCACTGAAATAAATATATAAAAGGACCGATTGACAGCTGTCAGTTATTAAGACGAGGACTCATTTTTTGCCAAAATTCACGTTATTAAATGTTTTCCTACATGGAATTGTAAATTGAATGACAATGATTAGTACTTTTTAGACACAGCTTCGCCTGAACAACGAAAAAAAACATGCTAAATTTGATATTGTTATATAAATATAAAATAACCCTATAGTTAGAATTTCTAAAAAAATGCTTTAAATGCATATTTAATTTCTTAATATTGTATATGCTGTTGTAATATTATAAAAACATATTTCTGATAAATCTGAAAATTAGAAGTTAGTCAATGGTATGGTTTTATCTAATCCCTAATCCTTAAGATTATTTAAAAAATAATAAGTCAAACTACAATTTATAATATATTTGACGAATTTTTAGTTTTCTTCTTACCATATTTTAAAGTATTTTATTTTTAATATTCTCGTATTAAGGTCCTATACTCGTATATTTATCTTTCTTTTAAAATCCTTCGAGAACGCGTCAGTCAAAATAAACATTTTGTTGCCAATACACAAACTACTAACAAAGATTACCGAATATTGTGCCTTCGATATATGAAAAGATGATCACTTACCGATTTGATGTGTTCATAGTCCTTAATATCCAGGATCTTTCTTCTGGAAGACGGGGTTTCTGGACTGGAGTCTTCTGTGGACTCGCTGATGGTGCTCTCAGTACTCG
The DNA here is from genome assembly GCA_951806755.1 of Brenthis hecate. Lineage (NCBI taxonomy): Eukaryota > Metazoa > Arthropoda > Insecta > Lepidoptera > Nymphalidae > Brenthis > Brenthis hecate. Next base: position 184,077 of record OX638282.1, on the reverse strand, counting down.
TATCCATCGACTTCACGCCATCTGCTATATCATCTTCGTTCTTCTCTGTTCTCTTCTTTAAAAAGTTTTCATGCTCAAAGGTTTTGTTCTCAAAACCAGTTCCACTTGGAGATTCGATATCATTTTCGAGCATTAATCGATCTTCTTCTGAATCTATATACTTAATCGATTTTTTACTATCTCTATTTCTTAATGTGTCTTCATTTGTTTCTGATTTAGATTTAGGAGTAGCTCCGGACGCAATTGGTTGTGAAATTTGTATGTAGGATGCAAAATTTGTTGTATGTTTTGGTGTTTTTGTTTGTTTTTCTATATCGGACTTTAAATCTTTAAGTTTAACTTCTGGACTATTACGCATTTTCTTACGATCAGTATAATTTAAATCGCCATTTTCGACTTGAATTACTGTCGATTTTTCTAGAATTTTCCCTATTGGATTATTCGGATCTAACTGACTTTTTATGCTAGCTAATCTTTCGGAGGGAAGTTTTGCTGTGAGTGATGCAGACATAGTATTATTTTTATCTAATGATGGTTTAGCTAAGGACACTGGTTCAGATATAGTTTTACTAATTGTCAAATCAGAATTAGAATTTGATCTAGACTTAGGCGAGCCTTCCCACCTGTGGCTAAAGCCGTTCTTTTCTACGTATGGCAAGTGGACCGGCACAGGCTGATCGTCTTTAGAATTAATTTTAGTATAACCAACACTCCCATTTTCACAATCTTTCAGTTGATTTAGATATTGTTCCATAGTTTTAGAAGAATATCTCGACTCATTCGCTGGTAGCTTTGTCACGGTCATTTTTGGGTCGAACCGCTTCCGTATTTCCGATACGGAAGGCACCTCATTACCATTGCTATCCTTCACACCGTTGGACATTGAGTTCCGTTTGCTGTAGCTTGGCGTCGGTGAGCTTTCCTTATATCTTCTGCCTTCAGGTTTCTGGTTGTTGCAAAATTAACACTTAGCGATAATGGAAAATTTATGGATATAGCGCGATGTGATTGTGTGTTAGTTCTAACAATTCCGCACATGCGTTGACCATTTTAGGATCGCTGCTACGATGCTATTAAAAAGAGCGTCGAGCGAAAGGCTTTTTCATTCAAAGTTAGCACTAAATATTGAAAGTTCCGTGCTAAATTTTGGAAAATTGGGGTTAACTTTTAATAGGAAGCGTTAACTTTTGGAAATATGTACAGGCTCCTTTCGGGCGGCGCGTGATTCTATTTGAAGCTGGTTCGGATGGATCGCTTAGTTAAGAACATAAACACACAACACACGCGCACACGGCGTTGTTTACCTGTGGGACTTCGGCAGATTATATTGGACAAAAATAAATTAGGTCTTAACACCAAATATTTATTTAAATTATTGAATTATCTACATACGACATATTATGGTTACTACTTTGCGAATCTATAAGGTATTAAATCGATTTTAGCTTCATAATTCATTCTTTGTGACTCATTGGGAATATTCCTACACACACATGTACAAAATGTCTAAATGATGCTAATTTGTTCAATTATCGTTCGAAACGAACGTAAAATAAAGAAATATAAGGAAACATACTGACATTTTTTTCACTGAGTTCAAAAAGGCTCATCTAATTAGGTTTTTTTTGTATGCATCTTACGAGATTTTTAGCCAATTGTAAATCAATTTACTTACACTGTAAGTGTAAACTGTACATCGATATTAAATTATTTTCTTTAATAAACAAGTTATATCTCACGGATGGTTGCACATAAATTTCAAAAAATGCACTTCTGGATTGAAATAATTAATTTTATGTCATTTTGAAGTCGCTGTAATTCCATCGTTGAATATTATTTATGAAAAGTTCAATCGAAACATTATAGTTTTTCGTTTTTTCTTAAGCTAAAATCCTTCTTTGATTAGGATCCATTATAGTAGTATAAATAATAATAAAATACAAAGACGTTAACAACAACCCCACACTATTGTTCTATACCGTTCGGTTATATTATCTGTATAGACTTAATTTATTTATGTATTGTTCACTGTCTGTATGTGCTTAAAAACGGTTTTCCTCCTAATAAAATAAAATATATAAGAAAAAAATAAATAATACATCAGGTTAGGTATTAATCCCACAGATAAACAAGCCAATGTTGACAATTTAAGTAAATTTAAATATTCGTTACAGTACCGCCATTTTGGAAATTATTGCCATATTAATAAAATAAACTATTCAATCAAAAGATGGCGTTACTAGCACATAGATTAATAAATAAGGTATATTACCTCTGATATAGTTGCTGCAGAGTTTCTAGGTTTTCTAGAACGGCTGTCGGAAGCTGGAGGTCTACCTATATCGTTAGATATAGACTTAGACCGAGATATTTCACCATAGTTATTCTGACTTTGTTGTTGCTGTATCCTTTGGGTCAATGGCACATAATTGGCGGGTGAGTATTTATTGTATAACTCTGCCGGTGACATTGTCAACGCCGCAGTACTTATTATATTCCTCTTTCCTCGCAATTCTGACGTTCTGGAACTTTCGCTTCTAGTTGTGGACACATCTCTCGATCTAGACTCGCTACGATCAGATCTGTATCTACTTGAAATGCCACTGTCTGAATCTGTGACGCTCGGAGCTCGCGAGCTTCTGGAATATTCTACTAGGGAAGTTTTTCTTTCTCTCTTTCCATCCACCTCGCTATATCTCGACCTATATTCAGTTGTTCTATCTCCATAGCTGCTGCGTAGTGTGGATGTGACGTAGGTTCCACTACTATTTCTGTAATACGGCTTATCGATGCTAGATGAGGATGTTAGAGAGGACCGATACGACCCTGTGAGGGTGGAAGACGTAGGGGTGTACCTAGAGGGCGAGACGACAGGCATTTTGGCTTATTTCAGTTCCTTTTCAATCTGGACGGGCGCTTTCTTTGCATTTTTATGTTACCTGCAACAATAAATCTCATTTTTATATATATTTTAGAGAAGGTGCGGCATCAGTGTATTATCTATTACATCGTAAAGTCAGCTGTTGAGTAATATATAACTTTATTTAACCACAAAATAGATAGCGGTAGTATTTAAAAAAAAGAAAAATTGAATAATGTGTAGTGGGATGGTGTCGGTGTACATAGCTCACAGCAGGACACGGAAACCCCTTTAATTTATAAACTGGTTTTGGTCATTGATCCCAAACCGAAAGACATTTAAGGTTTCGGTCCATTTATTTAACCAGTTAAAACCTGGAAAACGGTTTTTGAAGAATTTACGTTCCATGATCAAAATTAAGCGAAGAAAATGAGTTTTTGTACGATTACATAAGACGAATCTTTGCTAATGTTGAAATCCGTAGTAGAAAAATACATTCACGTTGCTTACTTATGAATGAATTAACCTGTTTATGTCGGTATCAAATCCTAAATCTAACCTTTCTCTAAGAATAACCGTTAACCATTATTAATTCGGTTAATTATGGCGTTCATTTTTATTAACCGGTTAATGAACGAGCGATAAATTAACCATTACTTTACCGAAATTAACGGTTTTTTAACCGGTTCCGAGCCCTGCTAGATAGTATTTGTAAAATTAAATATTGTTTTGTTAAGTCTATTAGACTCGTACTAGTATTTTGTTAAAAAAATGCACATTATTATTTTTTAATTTATATATATATATATATATATATATATATATATATATATATATATATAATTCTTCAATGTTCTCTTAATAGTTGTAATTTGTTTTTTAAGTGCAATAAAGAGTATATATATGTATTGTATTGTATTCAGCCCTTTTAACGTCCCACTGCTGGGCATGGGCCTCCCTTCATACGAGGGGGATCAGGCCATAGTCCACCACGCTGGCCAAGTGCGGATTGGCGGACTTCAGAAGTCTTTCGAAAACTTGCAAGGTTTTCTCAGACATGTAGGTTTCCTCACGATGTTTTCCTTCACCGTAAGGCAAGTGGTAATCATGTTAGAAATAATGATTCGCACATGAAAATATCAGAGGTGCGAGACCCGGGATTTGAACCCGCTTCACTCGGTTTCCCAAGCGAGCGCGTTACCACTGGGCTACCACTGCCTTTTTAGTATATATATATATATATATATATATATATATATATATATATATATATATATATATATATATATATATATATATATAATAAAATTCTGAGTGGAAGCTGTACATCAAATATTTTTGGATAATTATCGATACAGAGGCCGAATCTATAGTTTTTCGATTTTTTGTCTACCTGTTACAGCATCACAGAAAAACCACTGGAGGGATTTTGATGAAATTTGATATGGTGGTAGCTTGTTGGGTAAAGATAGAAAGGGTGGATGGACTACCTGGTTCGCCGCTGTCCCGCGTGGGTTCTTAAGTCGCGTTTCGTACACCAATCACTTTCACACAACACCGGGTGATTTGCTTAAAGTTTGTAATTGTAAAATAAGATAGTTTATTGCGTTTTGCACGATAACTTTGACGCGTAGTCTTAAATTTGATGGGGAGAATGCGGAGCTCGTCCCATCGCCGTACACGGCCGTTGAAGCTTTTTTTTGTACTACCTCCAGGTAAAGGAATATCGAGGAAGTTTAGGATGTGACGGTAGGAAGATATATATAGTGATGTCAAGTAAAGAATGTGTACCTAACATACCGCCCCCCAAAGAGCGGCTTAGCTCTTTCATTTGAACGAACCCCTTTGAAATTTGCTTAAAGGGTTGACGTAAACAAAAGAGTAAAAAAAATAAATAAAATATGTTGCTTACTAAAAACTAAAGCTATTACTACTACCTAAACAAGAAAAAAAAAATAAGTATTGTTTTTATTAATCGAAAGATGGCAGCAAAGGGCAAAGCTTGACTACTGGTCTAAGTAGAGTGCCAGTAGAAGTTTTTAATTCTACGACGCGAACAGTGCCGTCAGAACCCGGGCAAATGCGAGTCACACGAGCTTTCTTCCAGTGAAGCGGTGGCAAGTTGGGATCCTTGATAAGAACTAAATCACCAACTTGAAAATTTGAAATCTTGGCAAGCCATTTAGGTCGCTGCTGTAGAGTATGTAGGTACTCAGCTTGCCAACGCCTCCAGAAGTGCTGAGTAATCTGGCGCAAGAGCTGCCATCGTTTGAGAGTATTAAAATTTATCTGCTCCAAGTCTTGCTCAGGCAAAGCCAATAGCGGCTGACCGATGATGAAGTGGCCGGGCGTTAAGACTTCTAGATCGTTAGGATCGCTACTTAGGGGATATAACGGTCGAGAATTCAACGCGGCTTCTATTTTGCTAAAAACAGTGATGAGCTCTTCAAAGAGAAGTGAGCGATCGCCTATAACACGAAGAAGAATAAGTTTTGCAGATTTAATCGCGCTCTCCCATAAACCGCCCATATGTGGACTGGCAGGAGGGTTAAAATGCCATACAATTTGTCGACTGGCTAATGAATGTTTTATGTCATCATGCGAGTTTTTGAGTAATTGTGTAACTTCTTTCAAGTAGTTGTTAGCTCCAACAAAGTTGGTACCACAGTCACTGTAAACATCGGTGGGAAGACCCCTTCGCGATACGAAGCGATCAAAGCAAGCTAAAAAGGCGTCTGTCGACAGCTCGGAAACCAGTTCCAAGTGGACAGCTTTGGTGGTGAAACAAATCCATAAACATAAATATGCCTTAACAGATCGAGCGTTGCGCAGTCGCGAGGTTTTGAGAAGAAAAGGACCTGCGAAATCCACTCCAACTCTTTGAAAGGGTCTGCAAGATGTGACTCGAGAAGGAGGTAAATCACTCATGAAAGGTTCAGTCGCCTTGGGACGTAATCTATAGCAATGTTGACATTGAAATATTTGCCGACGGATTGCACGGCGTGCTGATAAAATCCAAAATTTACGTTGCAGTAGATTTAAAAGAGTATTGACACCAGGGTGTAGGAATGCCCGGTGATAATGATCAATGAGCAAACGAGTAACGTGATGTGCCTTAGGAAGCAAAAGTGGATGTTTAGCGTTAAATGATAAAGATGAGTTTACAATCCGACCACCTACTCTCAGCAAATTTTGTGAGTCAAGAAAAGGATTAAGACGTCGAAGGCTATCTTTGAGAGGTTTCCCATTACGCAACAACGAAATTGTTGAAGAAAATTCTTCGGACTGTACAGTTGATATAATGGTATTCAAACTATCGTTCAATTCGGAAACAGATAGTGATCCCGTGTGTCGCTTAGTTGGATTGCGTGAATTATGCAAAAATCGCTTACACCAAGCTACAACAGCCTGTAGCTTGCGAAGGGAACTGAATTTGTGCAAGAAAGGTAAATCGAGGCTGACCTTAGCAATGTGTGATATAGGGGATGGTAATTTCAGACCAGGTAAATTCGCTTGGCTCAACGTAGGTGTGTCTCCAGGCCATGTCGAAGAATCACCTTCAAGCCAAGGTGGAGACCACCACAAGATGGTTTTAGCTAGTTCAGAGGGGTAGAGACCTCGACTAGCGGCATCAGCAGGATTTAGTGATGATGGAACGTATCTCCAAATAGCTCTTGGTATTAGAGCTTGAATTTGGGACACTCGATTTCCTTCAAACGTTTGTAAAGTATGAGGAGAAGATTTAAGCCATGTGAGCACAATGCTGGAATCACACCAGGCCACTATGCTGCTGATTTTAATTTTATGTTTTAGAGTTTTGATAATATGCTCAAGTAAGCGAGCGAGAAGATGTGCGCCGCACAATTCCAATTTGGGAATCGTGAGCTTTTGCTTGAGAGGAGCAACTCGAGACTTCGCCAACATTAGTTGGGCCGAAGTTTTACCATAAGAATTTTTGACGCGCAGGTAGACGCAAGCTGCGTACCCGCGTTCGGAAGCATCACTGAAACCGTGGAGTTCACAATCGCTTAGTTGATCAGTGAGTACCCAGCGTGGAATAACAATTTTGTTAAGATGATGGAAATTTGACATAAAAGATAGCCAAGCCTTTTGAATATCAGAAGGTAGAGAATCGTCCCAACCACATTTGAGAACCCAGAGCCTCTGCATGACATGTTTCGCATAGAAGGTTACAGGTGCTAGAAAACCGCAAGGGTCATAGAGTCGGGCTATATTAGAAAGTATGCCTCGCATGGTGAGTGTATTGTTCATATCTGCAACCCGATAAATAAAACTATCATTAGAAGCACTCCAAGCCATGCCTAAGACTTTAAATATGTTATCGCAGTCGTGTTCAAACGGATAGGGCTGCTCGCAATGATCAGCAGGAAAGTCGCTTATGAATTCCTTACAGTTACTCGACCACTTACGCAAGAGAAAACCGCCCTGAGATAGGATGCTGACCAGTACCTGCTGTAATTCCCTAGCAGATTCCACGGAATCACACCCGCTGACGATATCATCGACGAAAGTGTCGTTTAGCAGCACTTGAGAAGCTTCTGGATGCTGATTGGAATTAAGAGAAGCAAGCTCGTGTATAACACGGATTGCTTGGAAGGCGGAGCTTGAAACACCATAGGTAACAGTGGTAAGCTCGTATTCCTTAAGAGGTTTGTCAGGAGATTCGCGCCAGAATATGGTTTGATATTTGCAGTCAGCATCGTCCATGCGCACCTGACGGTACATTTGTTTGATGTCACAGGTGAAGACGATCTTGTGAATCCTGAAGCGCATAATAATATCTTCAATATTTCTTTGCAATTTAGGCCCTGTCATTAGGACCTGATTTAACGAAACACCGGTTGAGCTGGAAGCCGAAGCGTCAAAAACTGCACGAAGCTTAGTCGTGCTACTAGATTCGCGCAGAACACCATGATGCGGAATGTAGTATCGCTCACTTGCGTCAGAGCAAGAAGCTTCACGCATATGACCCGAACTAAGATAGTCTCGCATAAACTCTACATAGAGTTTACGCAAGCGCGGATCCCTGATAAGCTTACGTTCCAAATTGTAGAAGCGTTTCAGGGCATTGATACGTGTGTCCCCCAAAGGCTTGTGATTCACCTTGAAGGGAAGACGAACTTGAAAACGACCAGAGTCGTCTCTACAATGCGTTTCGCAAAAGTGTTTTTCGCATAGAACATCCTCAGGATCTTGAATAGGTTGACTGGAGAACTCTTCTGCTTCCCAGAACCTTGTAAGTGCAAGATTGAGGTCAAATGTGCAGGCCATCGACATCACATCTTGAACGTGTGACGATGCTGCGGGAGCTTTGCCCATAATTACCCATCCAAAGATAGAAGAGTAGGCAGTAGGCATGTTGTCACCTAGACTGAACCTTCTACCATCAAGGATCTGTTCGTACAAGTCAATGCCTAAGAGCAGGTCGACTTGTCCAGGAATGATAAAACTTTTGTCTGCTAATACTAAATTGCTACATAGATTTAAAACTGATTTGTTAACTTGAACTGATGGCAGATTATTTGTAATGCGCCTCAAAACAATAAAATCGGAAGTTAATGTTTCAGAAGCATTTATCAGAGGCTTAATATGACATGTTACCATGCCTAGAGTTTGCTGAGGGGATGCTGCACCTAAACCAAAATTGATGAAGATTGAGTTCGATGAATTTTCAATTTTTGAGCTAAATTTTCTGTAATAATAGACACCTGAGAGCCACAATCAATTAATGCGCGAGCAATGTGAGTATAACCATTTACATCTAAAATTCCTACGAGGGCTGTACCAAGAAGCATAGTGGATGCACCATCGGCACCATGTAAAGTTTGAAGTTGGACTGCGGAACTAGTAGTCGACACAGCAGCTTCATTGCTATTAGGAGCTGATGCATGCTGAGTATAATTATTATCAGCTGTGGCCTTTGAAATGTGCAATTTTGTGTGATGATGGCCATGACATATCTGACATACACTTCTAGAAGTACATTTTGAAACATGATGTGGTCTCAAGCAGTTAAAGCAAAGTTTATGTTGAATAACAAAAGATTTTCTTTGTTCCTGAGTCATAGCGTTGAATTTTAAACAGTTATATATGCTGTGCTTACTCTGGCAACAAGGGCAAGAATAATTTGCTATATAATTTAATTTAGGTTTCTCTTCAATAATATTTAATGAGTTATGTGTATTAGTTTTTGTATGAGAAGTTGAACCTGAAATGTTTTCTAATATTCTCAATTGAATTTCTAAAAATTGTATAAAATCATCAAAAGTGGGAATATTTATGGGATTAATTTGTGACTCAAATTTACTTCTAAATTCAATAGGAATCTTTCTTAGTAATATATGCACTAATAAGAAACTCCATGACTTTACATTAAACTCTAAAGCAGTTAAAGCATTTGTATTTTCTTTAATAGTGTTTAAAAATTTGTTTAAAGACTTAAAATGTATTTGTGTAAGGTTAGGTAAGTTAAGAATAGACTCAACATACTTGTCCGCTATGACTCTTTTGTTTTCATATCGCTCAGCCAACAATTTGTATGCAATATTATAGTTTTCATTAGATATAGTTAAGTTTTTGATAAGAGATAAAGGCTCCTTGTCTAATACACTCAGTAAATAATGCATTTTTTCAATTTCACTTAACTTTTTGTTATTATGAATTAAACTGTTGAAAATAGAAATAAAATTTGGCCATTCTATATGAGCACCTGAGAATCTAGTTAATGATATTTTAGGTAAATGAAACTCGCAGCCAGGCACTGGAATTACTTGTGAATCACAATTTGCACTAGATTTTGACTCGAATAAAGTAGTATGGTACACTTGTATTGAGTAAAACATGTCATTTGAAATATTATAATTCTTTTCAATTTCGCTTCGCTTATCTTCGCCAAAAGAATCGATATTTGCTATTAAAAATGAGAAAGACTCCTCCATTTGCTGCCGATATCTTTCTATATCCTTAAACCGTACAAGAAACTGTTGCTCTTCCTTCATGTTTACAGAAGGTTTTTGAATAATGTTACCACCCAAATCATATAACTGCTTTATATGATTTAGTGCTATTTCATATTTTACTAAATGCATTTTGAGGTCAGACATCGTTAATCGTTATATATTTTATATTACGTATTGTACAATATACAAATTACTAATATAGTATGATAGTATGCAAAATGTAAACAAATGTGACAATTTGACAAATGACAATTGACAAATAACAAGTGACAAATGACAAGACACTATTTGACATTGACGGTTGACCGATTCGCAATCCGGAATGAAACAGTGATGCCAATATGAAATTGTTAATTTTACGTATGCAATATGGCGTCAAGCGAAATGTAAAAATTAGATGTATATTATTGTAGGTATATATGTAATGTTTTTTGATAGAAATAAGGATGATTTATTAAAAATTAGGTTTGCTTACTAAAGGATATCCAGGATCTGAAGGACCATATAAAGGGTGTTGGGTAAAGATAGAAAGGGTGGATGGACTACCTGGTTCGCCGCTGTCCCGCGTGGGTTCTTAAGTCGCGTTTCGTACACCAATCACTTTCACACAACACCGGGTGATTTGCTTAAAGTTTGTAATTGTAAAATAAGATAGTTTATTGCGTTTTGCACGATAACTTTGACGCGTAGTCTTAAATTTGATGGGGAGAATGCGGAGCTCGTCCCATCGCCGTACACGGCCGTTGAAGCTTTTTTTTGTACTACCTCCAGGTAAAGGAATATCGAGGAAGTTTAGGATGTGACGGTAGGAAGATATATATAGTGATGTCAAGTAAAGAATGTGTACCTAACATAGCTGGTTATCCGGGTCAACATATAGAATACTTTTTACCTCGGGAAAATGTCTCATTTCTGAGAAAAAATACAAAAACTGCAATAAGGGTATACTAATATGTAAAACCTAAGAACTTGGCTTTTGGTCATCTGAATTTGCTCAAAAAAAATTTTTTGTTTTTTTTTTTGGATTTTTTTTTATGATTCGGCATTAAAAAAAACAATACTATACTTAAAATATATATGTAAATGGCAAATATATATGTAAACTAAAATATAATTGTGATTGTTTTATTTATCCTTCTTTGAAAAGTGATAATTTAAATTAATTTATTACATATAGAAAGTTTTTAGGGTGGATATAAGCGATATATTTATTATGATAATTTTAAATTTAAACTTTAGTAAATTGCAAAAATTTAGTATTAGAGGTTACTTACAGTTCAAAATGAGATTTAAAAATTTAAAAAACCCCCTACGCAAATTATAATTCACACACGGCACGCGTGAAGCACTTAATCGAGTAATCATACACCAAAATGCATTACATCATTTTGGAAAAGAGCTGATACTCTTACACTGCTGAACCGATACTAACCAAACATAGCTAAGAAACACCGCGAGGAAACTGGCTTTCAAATGAAAAAACCGCATAGAAATCGGTCCATCCATATCGGTCCGTCCATGCCATATACAGACAGACAGACACACACACACACACCACCATCGATGTCAAACTTATAACGCCCTCTTTTTGCGTCGGGGGTTAATAAAATACAGGATACTGGTATGATATAAAATTTGTTTGTTATTTGATTTAAAACAGAGAGAATCGGTGAATGAACAAATTTTGCTGATAATAATCAAAACAAACTTTACAAGCAATGTGCAATGTGATTGTAAACAGACATTTTATTTATGTAACAGACACAACTTTGGAAGTGAAATTTTGTCAGGTTTATGATTTACTACGTAGGTATATTTTAACAATTAGTATGGAATAGATAGACATATATTATATTACTACTCTTCTCCCTTGGGTAGTAGCATGATGATATATAGCCTTACTCAATAGTGATGAATGAGTGATTAGTAGTTCCTGAGATTAGCGCACTCAAACAAACAAACTCTGCCTCTTTACAATATTAGTTTAGATTAAAAATAAAGAAATTATAATTTGAGGTCCTGAAAACTGCTGTGGGCTTAAGAATTTAATCAATTTTAATGTTTTCTTTTAATAAAAACCCTGTACATAGGACCCTCTAAATAGTTTTTGATTTTTAAGTATTTTATAGATATTTAAGTTTTATGGATGTGTAAAATTAGTGTTATATAATATTATAACATAAGCTTTACAGATATATTTACATGGATGTACTTTAGCATAAATAAAATGTTAGTAATAAAATGTTAGTAATAAAAATATTCAATTTTTTTTCCATATTTGTATCACTTTTGTTAATCTTAATCTTTCAATTGTTTAAAGATTTGACTACATTAAAACTTCAGACACATTTCTAACTCTAACAAACAATTTTATGAAGGGCAAAATACTTTTATTGAGATTTTTTACAATATTTCTGGAATGTGTTTCTTGACTATATACAATTCAAATATTGTATCATAGGTTGTGATATTAACACTAGACAGCTAATATTTAATATTTATTAAGAATATTAACACAGATGATGTAATCTACATACTTATATGATTTTTTTTTAATAACTAACTAGCGACTCACACTCGCTTCGCTTGGGTTCGTCCCTAGCTTCATGCTTCATTTATACTACCTTCCCAGGGTATCAAACTATCTTCTAACCAAATTTCATCTAAATCAGTTCAATAGATCCAAAGAGTACCCTGTACAACCTCACAAACTCACAGTCTCACAAACTCAATCTTTTTATAATATTAGTATAGATGTATAAAAGTTACAACTGGTTTTTTTAAAAGCACATACAAGAGTAATTTTCTATAATTGGTACACATTTGAAGTAAACAGAGTGGGTGGACCAATTTTTGTATTTTCTATCCCACTCTTGTATACTCAATGACAGTACAATCATCTCCTTTTAAATTTTAATAAGAACTCTTTAAAAATTAAATTCTTAAATTTAGGCTGTACACATTACTGCTATGTACATTGTATTTTTTATTTATAGTCTGTTCTAAATGTCACAATATTGCGTTAATATGAAGAATGGAAGTACGAGCTGTTTATCATGACTATATAATGATAGTGTGTCAAGGTCATGAGTCTGTCATTGATCCGAGCCTTTTGTACGCGAAATTGTAACGAAACGGGAAAATGCGTACTTTCCACACTCTTTAACTGGTCGTTGTAATTTGACACCGACGGTTTTCAAGGCCGCGAGGGTCCGAACGGCTGCGGGCCGTGCAAGCAGATACCACTTTCACACCACTCACCGGAGCTCTCGATCGCGGATTCACCAAACACACGAAAATACACACCAAGTTTTATTTTTAGCGACTCCAAATAAGATTTTGCATGACACACGGCGCTCTATAAACTGACCGTAGATACACTCTAATTATTTTTTCTCGTAAACGTAATATCACGTGTTAATACGAATCGATAAACAGCGGGTAACTGCATTAGCGATTATTATACGGCCTACGGGATACTCACGAAATATTGGGAATTCTCGCAACTTGTAACCAAAGCAACCGATAACACCACCTCACTGTCTCCGCAACTACAATGTACATACAACACTCGCGTCGAACAATGTCCTAGATACTTTCGTTTGTAAATTGGTGAAAAATGGAGCGTAAATGTCGAATAATATTTTTCTTTGGGCTCTCATGTAATTTTAGAAGTCTCCATCGCGTGACGTCAGTAAAATTGTTGGCAATCCTATTTTCGTTGCTTCCGCGATTGTTTCTTTAAGGATTATAATCCTTCTTGCGTTACAATAAAGCGTATAGTGTGGATGTGACAGATGAACTAATGTATTGGGGATGCCATATCAAAATATTCTATTTCTTGTCTCTTTTGCACATATAAATATATGTAAAAATATTGAATGCTTCGTCTCTTTTCCACGTAGATTAATTTTATAATGACGTAATGAATGAGTCATCAGTCAGCTGAGTGGATATTATGTAAAAAAATACAATTATGTTTTTTCAAGTAAATAATAAATCTAATAATTTGCGTTACAACTGAGTGAGATAATTTAATAAAAATATACTTCTTATTTATTTCTTTATAAATACATATTTATCTGTGTAATCTTGACAAAATATATTCTGTTATTGCAATATTGCTTATTCCGTTTCTATGTATTTTTCTTTAACATGTCAATAATATAACAAATTCATAAGAAATTATTATTGTTATTTTAAACATAAATTAATAATTTTGAATAAAGAATATAATATATTTTAGTTTGTAATGTTTACGTAGTTTATCCTCTTGTCACTAGATGGCAATAATCAATGAATAAGACAAGTGGGGCACACTAGATGTCGCTAACATCAGAAGTAATGTACCTTTAGTAAATGAAATGGTGTTACTGTATGTTAATATTAAGAATAAATATTATAAGAACTGATTTTAACTCATAATAATATTATCATTAACCAGAAACTATGAATTATTACAGATAAATTTACATTAGTTTATTTCGGACTAAAGAATCCCTACTGTCAATACGTTCCAAATTATGTTTCTTTGTAAAACAATAACTAGAATTTAAGATAACCGTGATTTTTCGTATATTCGTAATGTATGGGCTGAAGAGTGTTAAAGGATATTTTATATCTATATTCATTTATGGGATAGAGGTAATTTTCAAGGTTTTTCTTTAAGCATAGGTTGTAACTTCTAAGATCTTTGCCTTTGCAATGGGGACAAAGTAAAAAAAAAAAACTATTTATAATTTAACAATTTATTGCATTTGTTTAATTTTTCATGACAACGTTTCTTTCAGCATGGAGCTTGCAAAGTCAATTAGTTAATCATTTATTTATGTTTGTCAGTATTCACAAAAGGATATTTATTATTATCGTTTCACATGTTTTTACTACAGACTTTCATTCGCTCGGTCAAGACCCTAGCTGCCTAATAAGTAGCTTACGTGTTACTCCAGACCTAATAAATATATGTATAAAAACTGCTAAGCTCTATATAAGCTTATAACATCTTACACACTTTTCGAAAAATATTTATTGATGGCTTAGTAATGAAGAATATTGTTGTGTGAAACCAACTTTTGAACAACATCATTATGCTATCAATTTCAAATTACTATTGCTAAAGTTTGTATCGGTGTGTAAGTTTGCTTGTTACTAGTTCACGCTGAAACGGCTGGACCGATTTGAATGTAAGAAAGGCTCTACGAAGCGAAATTTTTTTACGACCATTATTAAAACATTTCTTTTCACTTACAATTAAGACGGTAGTTCAAGAAAATTTTGTTAGTTAACAATTGTTTAACTTGTTGAAAAATTAACTAAAAGTAAAATTTCCAACGGGAATAAATTATTTATAGTGTTCAGAATACACCATATTTTTTTTCAAATTTAAAAAAAATATTCAATGCCTTAAATAAATTAATTAATGTGCCGTACTCGTTTTTGACGCCACGCGTGCAACCCAAAAATGTCGCGCGCAGACCTATTTTCAGCGTTAAATTAAAATTATAAATAATGGAGATAGAGTTCCGGAAGGTAGGAGTTCTTTATTAGAAATTTCCTCCTCTTTCAGAATCTTTTTTTGAAATTTCTTAAATGTTAATAGTTTATGAAATATTGGCAAAAAACGAAATGCCATTTTTTTTCATCTTTAATTGTTTATAACTTCGGCAATTTTTTTATGTGCTAATACACGCTTTTGGCACATTTTTCTAGGCGTCATTCCGGATTCAATGAGCTATCGCACATAATTTTAAGAGCAGTATCTCTATTTTGTACCATTTTCAACTTATCGACTAGACTACATATGCATTTAGTAAAAAGCTGTTATTTTGACATTACACACAGACACATCAATTTTATTATCTGTATAGGTAGATGATAACAAGGTTTTATTAGCTTCATTTACTCAAAATTATTTAGAAATATTTGTTAGTTATACAATATAATTTTCATTCAATTTTTCTATATTTCAGCAATCTGTCATTTGAAGTTCCCCATCTACCGAAGACCTGGCGGGTGGAGTCTGAGTGCAGCCATACACAATGTTCGTTGGTCTGCTAAAATACACCTTTCGAAAACGTCACATAACATTGACATTCTGATACTAACTTCTGCTTTTGTATTTGTCCACATTTGTATTTAACTTCTTAAAAGAAATTTAATTATTTTTGAAATTATACTTTTTTGGCACGTTTGGGAAAAAATATAAAAGAAAAATTTTTACGATGCGCGCGCACACCGACAGCCAAAAAGCGACATGATGTAGTTAGCTGATAACTGTTTGTTGCCATGGTAACCGTAGTTATTGTCTGACAAATATTATATTCTTTGATATTCTATAAATATATTATTGTAATATGCTTAATATACCTTATTTAATTATTTTATTAATTTATCATTCCTTTTACAAACAGAGAGTGGCATACTTTAGCTATTTTTGTTCTGTTACGCCAAAGAAGTATAACTTCTTACGTGCGTGTATAAGTACACACACACGTTTTTTTTTATAAATATCACTAATGTTGTTTTATTGAATACATTATATCTAGAGTATCATATAGGTCTACACTAATATTTTAAATAAAGTTTGTAACTTTGTGAGTTTGTTTGGAATTACTAAAAATCGGCAGAACCGATTTCGATGAAATTTAGCATGAAGATAACTTAAAACCCAGGGAAGGACATAGAATATTTTTATCCCGGAAATCATCAAATTTCTCAAGGGATATAGAACTCATCATACCTATAATATATATATATATATATATATATATATATATATATATATATATATATATATATATATATATATATATATATATATATATATATATAGTCTATTTATTTCCTACTACCCATTAAAATATACCTAGGGAGGAACCCGAGCGAAGCGTCAGTGAGTTGCTAGTGTCAAAAATAAATTAAACCTCTTTGCTTTAAATGAATGCACATAGAGTTGGCAACTCAAGCTATATCTTTGGATGTACTCAAGGGATTGAAATACTTATATGTAATATTTTTAACTTAGATTATAATTTGCACAAATACGTTCATGATGAACGATCTCTTGCTCTCTTGAGATGTATAATATAAAGTAACTGACAGATGAAATTGTAATTACTATGGATGCTGCCGTTTGTTATCTTTACTTAATACATTCTTATGTTTACGCGAGTATTTGACATTTTAAATAAATATAGCTTTTCCGATATTTCCGCGGATTTATTTTGATTTTTGGTTCCCGACATTTTGAATGCTTTACAGTAATCATGGTCACAGGAGAGTAAGGTTTTACACGTCTCATAGGTTATTATATAGTTGTTACAGACAATACATAGCCATAAATTTAAATAAACAGGAACCAAAAACTAAAATTAAACCGCGAAAAAATCTAAAAATAGTTTTTTTTTTTTAAATCTATAGTCTCTATACATTTAATAAAACTAGCAGAATCCGCGACATTTCACTCGCGCTAAAACAAAAAAAAACTCTGAAAAGGTAGGTTTTATACAAACTTTTATCCCCTATTTTACCCTCTTATGGGATGAATTTCGAAAAATCCTACAATACATAATATTTATTTAATTGTATTGAAGAGTACCAAGTTTCAAGTAATTCTGATCATAACTATTTTTTTGCGTTGTATTTTAACGAGTTTTTTCGTGAGGATGAAATAATCATCGAGAAAAAATAGCCTATGTTATTCTCCAGCCTTCCAATTATCTTCACACAAAAATCACTTCAATCCGTCACTCTGTTTTGATGTGAAAGAAGGACAGACAAACAAACAAACAAACACACTTTCACATTTATAATAGTAAGTATGGTTGTAACTCATCGCTCTCTGTACATGGATGATATTTGAGAAAAACTATTAATATTTTTACTAAGGCAAACTTAAAACTATTAACATTTTTACTACTTTATTAAGGTAATAGAACCAAAAACAATGATTTTTAGAATTTTTGTCTGAACGTTTGTGCGCGCTAATCTCAGAAAGGGCTTAACCAATTCGGGTGCGGTTTTCACTAATATATTATGGTAAGCTTCATTAACGTTTGCTTTTTGTTTTATTTCAATCGGTTCATAAATTAAAAAGTTGTGTCAAATTAAAAATCACTTAAGAAGGAGCCCGAGCGGAACGAGGGTGAGTCGCTAGTGTCAAATATTCTCGTAAATCTAAGAAAGTATTATTTATTTGATTTAAGATTAAAAGTAAAATAAGTCTCTAGATGTTTTAAATCCGATCAGAAGTTCTAGACTTGTAATGTACATACAAATTTTCAAATTATAATCTTTGTATAGATTAGGTGTGCGCAATGCGCAGTGAAGCGAGACTGTTTCCTACTCAGCGTAGCAGAGTGTAGTGCAGTATATTGTTATATTGAATGTATTTTTTACTTTTTTTTATTTCATGCAGTAACCCCAAAGAGCCAGGTGCGAAATGGGGTAAAAATAGTAAAAAATGAATTGAAAGTTAATCCTACCCTACACAATGCACCCTTTGTGTGCTTTTTGTCACGCGTTTTCAAAAGTTGTGCAAAATGTTCTCGATTATAATCAACTACTATACTAGTGTTTAAATTCAACTATGTCTGTTGGTATGATTTTTTAGAATTTGTCTTGCAAAGAAAAAATAATAATAAAAAAATATGTAATATATATATATGTAATATATAAATATGTAATAATATAATTATATATTAAAAAAATATTTTTTACAATCTCGACTTTTCCCTTACCACTCGATGTACTTAGATCAGTTTTGTTCGAATAAATGTGTTTTTATTCAGTTATCTATGCTAATAAAATTCTAATCGAGTCGAATCTACATTAAATATTTTTTGGTAAATATTATTGAAATAGTCATTATTATCGATACAGAGACCGAAATTATAATTTTTAGAATTTTTGTTAATCTGTCTGTCTGGGAACGCATCAAACAACTCGACAAATTTTGATGAAATTTGGTATGATGATAGCCGGCTATCCGGGTCAACAAATAGGATACTTTTTATTGCGGGAAAATATCTCATCTCTGAGAAATCTTTACTAACCGTTAAATCGTACTTAGGGTTGAACCCGAGCGGAGCGAGGGCGAGTGGCTAGTTTAATATAAAATAGGTACGAAAAGAAATGAAACACAGTAAATTTATATATTTTTTTATTTTCCTTCAGTCTGTAAATATTTTGCGTCGTTCAGTGAAGAAACATTGTCTATTAAAAAACATATTTAGAATATCACCGTAATATCTTAAAAACGTTATGAAATATATATGGTATCTGTGCCAAATTTATCCAGATCCGTTCAGCCGTTCTTATTGAGTAACAAACATCCATCCATCCAAATTTTCGCATTTATAATATTTATGGGATGAATCCTATATCTTAAAAATATGCATTTTAATAGTATTATAATAAACAGAGATATGTCACATCGCACTCGATTCTATTATAAATTTAATTTTTTTTTTATTTGTAAAAGTATATAGTAATAGTGTTGCTTAGTAAGTTGTTTTTAAATAATAGCAAACTAAATTAAAATTATTATCCTTAATTAATTTTATCTTTTTGAATTACACAGAACAATTATATGGCTTAAAAATTAATACTATATTTTTAATTTTTCTTTATGGTTATAAATATAATAATGGCAACACTAAATATAGATTACTAATTAATATTTTTAAAATTGTAATAATTATAAGAATAATAGCAAAAATTAAATAAATAATATTCCATATTCAATTATAATTAAAATTATAAAAATGTTTAAAGTTAAAAAATATTGTAATGTAATTGGTGCAATTTTCATTTTGTTAATTGTGGGTAGGCTGTCTGTAACAACGATACCTTCAAGACATGTAACACCTCAGTCTCTCCCGTGACCATGGATGCTGTAAAGCATTCGAAACGTCGGGAACCAAAAATCAAAATAAATCCGCGAAATAATCCGAAAAGATAGTTTTATTTAAAAATTAATCTCCAAAATTAGAATTCATTATTTTACATCATCACATCCGTAATTGGATAACTTCAGTGAGTAATTATTATATATATTAGATAGAAAGCACATATATCATATACATACAGATAAACACAATAGAAATGTCTGTTTGTTATGTGAAAATAACAGCTTTTTACTGAACGCATATGTCTCTGAAACGGCTAGACTGATTTTGACAGGACTTTCACCGCAACCTAACTGATGTTATAAGGAGTAACTTAGGCTACTTTAATTTTAGAAAATGTGTTAGGATTCCGCTCAAAAAAATTACAATGATCCGAGGGATGCACCTGAGCGAAACGAGGGTAAGTCTCTTTCAACAAATAAAAATCATTATTTTTAGCTGTTTGTTATTTCTGACGAACGTAATCCTAAAAGATATTTGGACTAGTATCTGTTACAAATCCTATATATCTTAGATATATAGATAATCCTATTTTATTAATATTCATAAAATAATAATGATGATGACAGTTGTTTTTTAAACAAATCCATTTTTCGGATATTTTCGCAGTTTTATTTTTGTTTTGATGTGAAACATCTATTGGCGCACCTTGGCAGTAAAACTGACTCGTGTGCTGTGACGGTAAAGGGCACGACGCTATCTACACCACCGCTTTCGCCTGCCTTGTGTGTGCGGGTGTATACTATATATACATCCTCCATTGTAAAACAGTCTCTATTAAAAATATGTACTTTCATATTTCTTATAGGTTTTTATTAATTATGAAATCTAATATAAAATAGATGTTGAATCCCGTGACGGCTAACTTTTTTTCATCTGTGTCTGTTATCGTTAGGTAAAAGGGTAAATATTTTCAATTTATTTTTCTTATAATTATTTTAATGATAATAATAATTATAGAATATATACACGCGCACACACAAGGGAGTCGGTTTTACCGCCAAGGCGCACCAATAGAAGCTTCACATCAAAATTACAAAAATTATGGATCATTAAATCGATATTTTTAGTTAAGAACTTATTTTCTTTTCTCTCTTCCATGTCGCTCTGTCGTCGGCCGGGAAAGTTAGCAGGCTATACAGTCTCTCCTAAGTGTTGTAATGCAGTACTATACAACCTACTACCTCACCCCGCCGGCGACTTCTACTGGCTTCTGGATGCATCTGGACGCTTCTGGTAGCTTCTGCTGGCTTCTGGTGACTTCTTGTTGCGTAATTATATACTAAACTTATGTAATATAGTATTTTACTACAAAATATTATCTTATATGTACATACAAAGTCTTATTTAAGATATAAATTAAACTAAGAGTTTATTTTAATTTTTCTATTTAAAATTGGACACATGTGGGATGACATTGTACAACTTATAATATAGGGGATCTTAATGTATAAACGTAGGATTAATGGTAGTGTATTATTTTCCACTGAAATCTTTGTTGCCGTACAAATTACAAAAAATATTCTATCCATTTTTAACTTTAAATAAAATCCTCTCTCAAAATCATGCGCTTATTTTAATCATATAATAATAAAAAAAACATATTGATATAATAAAAAAATCTATAAAAATAAAGAAGACTTTTAGGAAAAATAAATTAAAGTGATACTACAGATAAAAAATAAATCGACATAAAATTAAAAAAAACTGAAGAGGAGTCGAATTCCCGCCAAAACTGCGCCCGCGTATCACCAAACTTGTGTGGGTAACACTTACTAGACTAAGCTGTCGCACGACTTATTATTATATTACAAAATAATATAAGTAACATATCGGTTAGTGATGTTTTTCTAGACATTTTTGTCGTAACGCCATGCGACAGAGCAGTCGCAGTCGTGTCTCCCATCGACTCAAGTGCACAAGTTCGGATCTACGGGTTTCAGTTAAGGGGGCTATGGCTAAAAAATAGAATATCCAAGTAAATTGGATATACTATAAGGGAAAAAACAAATTAAAATCATAAGTAATAAAAGAAAATTATACGAAAAAATATAAAACAATAAAAAAAAATGGAGACATTTTTTTCAACCAAGAAGGCGTCAAATTAAAAAAAAATATAATTAAAGAAAGAATATCGTATTTCAATAGATAATTTAAATTGAGTTTTTTTTCTACCAATATAATGATGATTTTTGTCTATAAATTATAAATGCCATACTTAGCCTGTGCACCTTTAACTTACCATCCTTTTTCATTAAAGCAAATTATGCCTTTTAAAAGAATGCCCAAACGTACTTTACATTGCCCTTCGTCTTCTCTTTCGTCTCGTGGTTAATACATAAATATCATTTTTTTTAATCTAGTAACATTTATTTTTGATTCGCCTTTCTTTATTTCTCGTTATCTGAAAATAAAAAGAAGACAATTGAGACATTTAAATCTATGCAAGTAATAAAATAGAAATGTTGGGTAACTTTGATTTGAGAGGGATAAATAAATAAATAAATATGATGATGATGATGATGATGATGATAATGTTCTCCTGACCGATTGCGGCCACGAAGGCCAATCTCATTGAGACTAGCCAACTGCGCAGGAGATATTATAGTGCACAAGTGTACGCGCAGACACAACTCCGGTGGGACGACTGCTCGTCACGACCAGTGAGAGTTAAGGCGCAGGACCGACGGCTTTACGTGCTCTCCGAGGCACGGGGGCGAAACACCGCCATCTTCCCAACTCCGGGCTGTTACTGAGGCTTACTATACAGAAAGACTCAATAACTAAACTTGGCCCGACCCGGGACTCCAACTCAGGACCTCCGGGTGTGCAGCCGTACATGCTAGCCGCTACACCACCGAGGCAGTTAAAATAAATATATTGGAATATTAACACACAGCACCATCTAGTTCCATGGTAAGTTACGAGACTTGTTATCTGGCAACTCTCGAACTAGCAAATCTCGACATTTGCGACGTGTAGGTACTTATCTTTTGTTATACTAATATTCAGAGTTTTATAGAATATTGCGAGTTCGCTTCCATGATGCATATTTCTACTACTCACGTCCCTACCCCATAAGGGATGTGTGTGAAATTTGAGAAAAAACATCAAGAACTATAAAAAAGATCAATATAGATCATCCCTAAAAAGTAAAAACGGAAGTAATTTTTAAAACATCCCCATAAAAGGGCATTTAACTAAAATGCCGTTATGATTTCGCTGTTTTTTTATTAGAAATTACCCGTATCTTTAAGATTTCTCACGTATTGTTACAGTGACAATGAACACATCGTATGAAAAATTGCTACTTTTTTAAACATATTTTTATAG
Source organism: Brenthis hecate (assembly GCA_951806755.1). Taxonomy (NCBI): domain Eukaryota; kingdom Metazoa; phylum Arthropoda; class Insecta; order Lepidoptera; family Nymphalidae; genus Brenthis; species Brenthis hecate. Next base: position 160,996 of record OX638282.1, on the reverse strand, counting down.
AGATTGCACGTTTTTTTTATATTTAATAATTTATTAGTTATAGCTTCGACTTTGATTCGATGTAATATTGATGGAATAATTTCACTAAACTTTGAACATTATGTGTTTAATAGGTAGGTTATAGGTATATGTATGTACATTTTATAGGTTTTCCTAAAAAATATATGAAAATAATACCTAGGATTAATGAAAGGTGTTTGAAACCTGTTGGTTAATGCAAAGAATATTTATAAGTTTTGATAGTTTTTAAAGATATTTATTGATTGTAACATAATTATATTATATTTTTATGTATTTTATAGTATTTATTGGAAGATGAAAAAATACTGTATTATTACTATTTGTGTGTGTATGTACTACATATTTGTTTTTAATATATTTATTAATCACAATCAAGTCAATAAATACTAAAGCAAAAATTAATAAACCTAAAAAATAAATTTTGATCATAAACAGGTGTATCGCGAAAAACCTCGTTACGGGGAGTAAAAGAAATACAAAAAACACAAAAAAGCCGTGAGAGAGTGAACAGATGCGCGTACGCAGCACAATGGACGGGTTTTTTTATAAGAACGCCAAATTCACTTTTTGTTAAAGTACGATACAGTTAATTTAGTTTACGTTATTTTATTAAACAATAATGTAATTATTTATAGAAAAGCTACTGAGTCTCTGAAAGGTGGCATTTATGTTAGAAAGAGATGAAAGCTCCCCTTTATATTGTGACTGGCATGAGATGGATGGCTTTTACTAATATTTAAAACGAAACACAGTCAAGGCAGTAGTAGCCCAGTGGTAACGCGCTCGCTTGGGAAACCGAGTGAAGCGGGTTCAAATCCCGGGTCTCGCACCTCTCATATTTTCATGTGCGAGTCATATCTAACATGATTACCACTTGCCTTACGGTGAAGGAAAACATCGTGAGGAAACCTGCATGTCTGAGAGAACTTAGCAAGTTTTCGAAAGACATGTGAAGTCCGCCAACCCGCACTTGGCCAGCGTGGTGGACTTTGGCCTGATCCCCCTCGTACTGAAGGAAGGCCCGTGCCCAGCAGTGGGACGTTAAAAAGGGCTGAATACAAAACAAAACACAGACAATGTGTATGTATTACTTGCTTAGATAGGTCTATTTAAAACTTTAAAAGTTAAAACTAAAATTATTTAGTCCATAGGTGCTAAAGTCAATTTTGTTCACAACTTCATGGGTTTTAATTATTTTTTGTGGAACCTTCTTCTCTTTTAAAATAAAAGTTACTCCTAACATAACATCAACTATCTGCCAGTGAAAATCCCATCAAAATTGGTTTTGCCATTTCGGAAAACAGCCGGAGAAACAGACAGACAGACAGACATTTTTTTTAAATTTAAAATAAAAATTAATTTTGAAAGATTTTTTCTTATTAGCAGATACCATAATATATACTTTCATTTGCATTTAGCAAAAAGCTATTATTTTGATATTACAAATAGACACTTCATTTTTTTTCTGTATACATTATGTATATATATATATATATATATATATATATATATATATATATATATATATATATATATATATATATATATATATATATATATAGATGTGTATATGTATAATAGAAATATACTCTAATCGTAGCTCCTATTTGTCTTGCTACGAAATACAGATGGACATTTAAATTTTTTATTGGTTTCTTGCGAAAACTGCTATGTTACCAGAGTTTTTTGTCACGTCATAGTCCATCTCTATACTAAATTACATCCAAATTCGTGCCGCGTCAGAGTAAGGGAGTCCCAAACATACAGTTATAAACTTTTGCATTTCTGTATGTATGTTTTACGTAATTCGATTTTGACAGGTTATCATTTTATCATATGTATTTACTAGCCTGCAGTTCTTCTTGCTTGGTTTATTTATATATGTTACAATCAAAACTCTTTTCCAATCAATAATACTACTTTTGGCTGTTTATGAGTCAAAAGTAGTTTTGATTGGAAAAGAGTTTTGACATCACAGTTTTCCTCACTACATTACTGTACTAGTATAATTGTATGAAATTCATTTTATTAATTTTTATTGATTTTTAAAATTTCCCGTTTTTTCCATATAAAAGCAGCATTCATTATAATAAACTAGCGACTCACCCTCGCTTCGGTCGGATTCGTAGCTAGCTTTCATTCCCATTTTCCCGATACACACTTCTTTTCTTTTCTATTCATCCCCACTTTCACCCCTTTAAGGGATGATTTCCTGGATAGAAAGTGCCCTATGTCTTTCCCAGGGTCTCAAACTATCTTCTTACCAAACACCTAAATCGGTTCAGTACATCCAGAGATTACCTCCTACAACGTCACAAACTCAGAAACTTTACCTCTTTATAATATGAGTATAGATAACTACCAAATAATCTCTATAGTTTTAATATAGATAAATTACTTTCTGCTTGCGATTCCTCGATTATGTACATGGGTTAGCCCATGAGCTAATCCATAATATAAGCTACCACTAAGTATTTCAAATTTCACTAAAATCTGTTAAGCCGTTACATCGTGAGGATGTAACAAACATACACACGTGTATGATAATGCTTTTTTAGATTTACGCGAATATTTGACATTTTGAATAAAACGATGTTTTCGGATTTTTTCATTTTTATTTAGATTTTTGGTTCCCGACGTTTCGAATGTTTTACAGCGCACGTGGCCACGGGAGAGACTTAGGTTTTAGATGTCTCAAAGGTATTATATAGTTGTTACAGACAACACCTACACACAAAACATCGGTAACCAAAAATCAAAATAAATCCGCGAAAAAATCCAAAAAAATAGTTTTATTTAAAATTGTGAATGTTGTTCGAAGACATCATCCCTAATCCAAATCAAAGGTCAACAGTCACGCATTTACAAGTGTTGACTGTTTACTGCTAAAAATACCTGTCTGTTGTGTGTCTAGACTCGGGGGGTGTGTGGGGGTGCGGGGGTGTGGGGGTGAAGTCGCGCGGGGGCGTCGCGGGGGGTCGTCTAGACGGATGATCGACTTGCTTGGGCTTTAAGCTGTCACTACTTCGGCTTTCCACTCATGTTACGGCGTTGATAGAAAAAATATCTTTTAATTAAATACATGTACATATATATGTAAATATGTTGTTGGTTTTAGGGCTTGTGAATGTCCATTGCAGTTTTTTATTTTCAATTTCTTTGAAAATTTTTATAACGATAAAATATATGGTTTTAATGAAAATATTGTGTAAATCAAACCAATAAAACAATTATTGGAAACGTACAAGCTTTAATTCGTCTACTAAGCTCTATGAGGTCGACTCCCGCAGCTCGTACATTACGCCGAAGATCGTTCTCACTTCAAGTAGAACGCTCAGATAGTTCAAATCCCAAGATGAAATGATTAGTCTAATCAAATCAAATACATATTTTTCAAAGTCGGATTAAAAAAAATTTAATAAAACAATATATCGATTTTAAAAATCGATGAACAGAATAAGTAAATTTTGTCCTCTTAAAGGATAAATGTTCTATTAGGTTTTTTTATGGCACTATCTTGAGTTGTTGCTTTATTAAAAAAAATATCTATAACCGATTGGCAATAGGCGAACATATCTACATGAAAACATTATAATTAACAACACCTTTTTTTCATCGGTTAAAAACCTATCAAAAGCTTAAATAACCTCATAATAGTTATTATGTAATTAATAGGTAGTCTTTCTAGCGACTCACCCTCGCTCCGCTCGAGTTCTTCTCTAGTAATGTTTTAACTTTTGGTAGATATTTCTCAGCGATGAGATATTTTCCCGCAGTAAAAAGTATCCTATATGTTGACCCGGATAATCAGCTATCGTCATACTAAATTTCATCAAAATCTGTCTAGTGGTTTTCTCGTCACGCGTTCCCAGACAGAGAGACAAAAATTATAATCACTATTTCAATAAGATTTTCCAAAAAATATTTAATGTAAAGTTTCGACTTAGGATTTTATCATATGTATAGATTTTTAACTATCGATTAGATTTCAGTTAACTGACCTTCTTAACTCAGAGCCTAATATTTGTAATTTTTTTTATTATAAAGTAGCGTTGGTTGATTCCCCATACAAAATTTCATCACAATTTTCACCCTCTTAAGGCATGATTTCCGGGTTAAAAAGTATCCTGTGTCCTTCCCAGGGTCTCAAAATATGTTCTTATCAAATTTCATCTTAATCGGTTCAGCAGTTTTGGAGCCTATTTGGTACAAACAAACAAAAAATCAAATTCTTTCCTCTTTATAATATATATTTATAATATAATTAGTATAGATAAAAAAATAAAAGACACCAGTACTTATGTTTAAAACTCTTACCTTTTATACAAACAGATCGGTTTGTCTGATCTTTGTTTATGAAATTACGATTGTTCAAACATCTTCTCCATACTTTTGTTACCGTTCCATAACTCCATTTGTATTACCATTAACTTCATCGAAATCGACTTATGTTGCATTCATCTGAAAAAAAAAATATGTTTTAGTTAGATTTGCTATGTCATGTCGTAGAGTTAGTGTTGTGCTTGGGGCGGGATAGATTTGGATTGAGACGATGATATTATGTTGCCTCAATTCCCATAAGAGAAGAGGTTTTAACATCACTACACTCTCCATATCCATGTGACAGATATAACATGAAATTTCTCTGTTTTCTCCGCTGATTTTCATTAATAATGAGTTATTAGAAAAATCACTGTTAATATATATGCACTGTCAATATGAACTTATTTAAATAACTAAATATGTTGAGACATTAACACACAGCACCATCTAGTTCCATGGTAAGCTACGAGGTTTGGGTTATGGATACCAGATAGTTGATACACTACACATATATAACTTTAAATACATACATATTATAAATATAAACACCCATGATTGGAGTACAAGCATTCGTCTTCATCACACAAATGAATGCCCCCAGCGGGACGCGAAACCGCGACCGCTGACACAGCAAGTAGGACTACAAACTGAGCCAAAAGTATCGTCGTTAAGGTGTACATATTATTTTAATATCAAAATGGACATATCCATATAATATTATGTCACATTTCATGTATTTTTTTTTAATTAGGTAGTTTTTTAAAAAAAAACTCGATGCCTATACTCTATTATGAAGTTAAAAAACACAAAGACTAGTAATTTAGTAGTGTTTTGTGTTTGAATTTGAACTCATTACAGTAATAGAGAGTCTTAGAGACGATAAATAAAGTTTTTTAAAAGCTGCAGTTCGAGACTTGTCACGCATACGGTTGGGGCGTGGTGCAAACTGTAGGGGGGAGAGTTTCCTACACTGTGAAATAAAATTATTTTATAGGACTTTTAAGCGTTTTTTGGTTTGTAAAATATTCAAAAAGACAGTTTCGTTTAAAATTTAAAGTTATTATTTATTTTAACTTGAGAAATATTCGTTTTATTTGATTAACAATTTAAAAATTGCCACCTAATATATAAATAACACTTAAATTGTATAAATAAGTAGATTAGGATTATCTAACTATATATTACTGCTCCACTCTCTTAACCTTTCTTAATAAACGGGATATCTAATGCAAAAAGAATTTTTCAAATCAGATTACTAGTTCCTGAGATAAGCGCGTTTAAGCAAACAAACTCTATCTCTTTATAAAATTAGTATAGATAAAATAATTTTGAGTGGTAATTTTGACAGCCAAGTTGTAATGTATTAAATATGAAACATATAAAAACTATTTATATATCTGTGAATTTCAATGATGTTTTTGTGGCCTTCAGTGGCAAGAGTAGGATGGGTATCAAATTGTATTGTAAAATAAAGTATCGTAAAAAGGCTATATCTATTATATCTTCTTAAATCTTATATATAGGTTGTAAAAAAGCAGTGTATGTTGTAAAATCATAATTTATAACATAAATTATCTACCTTAGCAGAGTATGTAAAAATGAATTCAAATCAAGGTTACACATTAATAAATTAATTTACTAAGCAATTACTTTTATACACCTTTGTGTTTTTGATATCTGCCATAATATAATGTAAATCAATAAAAAAACTAACGTTATCGAACCCGCTACCTCTCGTGTCTTAGTCATCGTCAGTCAACCGGTTCTGTCACAACTCAAAAACCGTCTGGCATCGGTCTGGCCGCTCGGGCTCGGCGCGGCCGCAGTCCGCACACTGGAGACGGAAATCCACTTTAAAACTTGTTTAACGATTTCGCTATACACTAACCACTGGCTACGACTCCGTTTGTAGGTTTTATGGAGAAAATATTATTTTTCCTATAACAAATACTAAACTAACTGCTAATAAATGCGATTATGTGTGTATATGTCACGTATGTATGTTTGTTACTCCTCTGAGATTAACTCTATCTATCTGTTAGCTTTTCAGGTTTAAGCCGCTGAACAGATTTCTATGAAATTTGGCAAGGATTATTATAGATTGTATCATGGAGATACAGGTTACCTTTTATTCTTGCCCCGCTTACTATTCGAGGAGAACCGCGGACAAGCACTAGTTACCTATTTTATTGACCATAATTATTATTGAAAATTTGAGAAAAATATATCTCTAAATAGGTAGTTTCATACAAACTTTCATCCCCTATTTGACCCCCTTATGGGATGAATTTCGAAAAATGCTTAAATACGTACTTATTTAATTTTATTGAAGAGCATTAATACCAAGTTTCAAGTAATTCTGATCATAAATATTTTTTTGAATTGTATTACAACGTGTTTTCCCGTGGGAATGAGATGATCTCCCGCGCTAAAATGTAGCCTATGTCACTCTCTAGCCCTCCAACTATCTCTACATAAAAATCACGCCAATCCGTCACTCCGTTTGGACGTGAAAGGAACACAAACAAACAAACTCACTTTCACATTTATAATATTAGTATGGATTATATTATAGTATTGCAATATTGTTAAGTACATATATAATATAATTTGTGATATCATACTAGGGATAAGTTGATCGATTTACTTTTTTTTCAACAAATAGCAACGTTCTAGACGACTTTAGCTCTACATTGTTAAACTAACGCTGGAAGGAAATCGACTTTTAAACTTGTTTAACGGTTATGCCGAACACTAATCACTGTCTATGACTTCGCCTGTTAGAAAGCAATAATTTTGATAGATTTATCTATATAATATTTTCTTAGATTTACGCGAATATTTGACATTTTAAATAAAACTATTTTTTCGGTTTTTTTTACGGATTTTTTTTAGTTTTTGCTCCCGAAGTTCTCCGGTGACCATAAATGCTGTAAAGCAGTCTAAACATCGGAAACCAAAAATCCAAATAAATTCACGAAAAAATCAAAAAGATAGTTTTTTTAGGATTGATCTATATTTTTGTAAGATTCACATCAATTTTGGAATAACATATAAGTTAGACTACATAGTTTGTGTTCGAATTCAAAGAAATACGAGTAGTTTTATTTTTTGTTGCTGTATCCATTTTAGTGGCTCGCGTAGTTTATTTAATTATAATTGCTTCGCTTATAAGAACCTAAGCGTGATGTTAGATAGCGTTCATCAATTAATAGAGTAAAAATTGTAAAAATGTCTTCAAATGAGACTGGCATTTCTAGAGATCAACGCGTTCAAACAAACAGAATTTCTTCAGTTTTATGATACGTGTATAGTGTCGACAGTGCCCATTATTAACTTTTCCGCCGAATTTTTTACCCCCGACGGCCACGGAGACGGTACATGAGTTTGACGTTAGAGGGGTTTGTGTGTGTCTGTTACAATTTTTCTCGGAAATAGCTAAGCCGATTTTAAAACGGTTTTTTTCTTCGTATAAGTCTCATTTCTGAGCATGTTCTTAGCTGAATTTTATAATGTTACAAGCCGCCAGGGGGTGCTACAGTATACACATATTTCTTCAAAACGGTAATTTTTTTTTAATATATGTATTGCATTTACTATTAAAATTAAAAAAAAAAAACCCACGACATAAGCCCACGTCGTGCGTTAAGCCCGTGTTGTAGAATGCATATTAATTAACAATAAAGATACTGTAACATATCACTTAATTTGTATAATTTATAATATTCTATATTACTCTATGTCGTGGATTTTTGAAATTTTTTTCATGTCACAAATTTTTTAATTTTTAATTTTTGTTTTCGAAGTCTTTTACCAGATCGAATTTAACTTAACTTTTAACTTGTAATTTTGGCTCATTTACATTGGTTTTGACGATTTCTTAGATTTACGCGAATATGTGACATTTTAAATAAAACTATCTTTTCGGATTATTTCGCGGATTTATTTTGATTTTTGGTTCCCGACGTTTCGAATGCTTTACGGCAATCATGGTCACGGGAGAGACTGAGGTTATAGACGTCTCAAACACATACTTGTTACAGACAGTGCCTACTTACTATTTTACAAAAATGATTTCAAAAATATTCGCATAGATCTAGGTTTTATATTGACTTAACCGGAGTATTGCAAAAGATTGATATGCCTTGAATAAGCGTTATGAGGAAATGTAGCGTAATTCTTGTCGTGCAAACATTTGTCATATATAGATATCTATATTATTGTATGAAAAGATGGCTGACTTAAAAATTTACGCCATATTATTATTTTTAAATTCCTGACTAAAATGTGTTTGAGCCAATCTTTTTTTAAAGTTGGTTAAGCTATTATTTTCCCCTTTTCTCTAAAATTGTAACAGACTCCATTACTTATCGATTTTATAGATTTTTTTTGGAGATTCTAAAATTTATTGTTAAATATAGGGTTGGGAAGGGGTGGCAAAGCTAGAGAGGGGCTAATTCTGACGACAAAACGTTTTTTGCCAATTAAAAAAATACACATCTGCTGTTTGCACAAAAACTTATTTTTTTAACTCACGTTTGATTGAAGTACAGTTTTGACCCAATTCGGTTTATAAAACATACAAGTATGCTGTCCCGATGTTACCCCGAGTTTCAGTTTTTTTTTTAATAAAATAATGTCCTAAAAATATGTAGAATTTTGCTGACACAAATTATTTATTACTAGGGTGCCTAACAGTAGTCTATATGTTGCTCCAGCCCATAATCTATCTGAGTACCAAGTTTTACCTAAATAAATCCATCCACTTTATCGTGAAGGAGTAACAAACAAACATAGAAACATACACACATACAGACTCTCGCATTTATAACAGTACTTCGATTTTTATAATGTAATAATATACAGAAAATAATAATTATAAAGAAAAAGCCTTGCAATCAGTACCGAGAAGAACTGGCGAAAATACTTTTTGGAGCTTGGAAGCTTTCATCTTATTAATATTATAAATGTGAAAGTTTTGATGTTTGGGTGGATGTTTGTTACTCAATCACGCCAGAACGTCTGAACGGATCTAGATGAAATTTGGCACGGAGATAGATTATAGTCTGGAATAGCACATAGGCTACTTTATATCCCGGAAAAATGTATGATTCCCGTAGGATATATTGTTTTTGTTTTTCGCGAGGGTAAGCCTCTAGTCATAAATATCAGAAATAAGATTAAATAATATCTACCCTCATAAATTCACGAAAATGGAATATATACCGTTTTTGACAAAGACTTCACTTAGCTAGCTCTCTGAAATATGGTGAAACGGTCACCCATCCATCCATCTATTAACTAGAGATTTTGCTTGACTTATATACTTATATTCCGTATAGTTTGTAATGTTTATACAAACTGACATTCACATTTATACTAGTGTAGATCTAAATAAATATAATACACAATAAAATGGTATCGTGACAATAGAGTAAGGCTACGTGACACGCATACGGACAGACGGACGGTTACTTCACCAATTATGCTTATGTTGCAGGCAGTAAGGCGGTCTATTTGATGAATGCCTGGTTATTTGCGACGAAACCTTTATATTAAAATGCATTGATATTGACTGTAACATAACCGATATTATAAACTTTAGGATTATTTGTCTAGCGCAGATTTTTTTTATATCAAAGTGTCTATTGTTTTTTTTTTTTTTTATTAAAAAAAATGGATGTGATGTGTTTTGTGGTTGATAGTGATTTACAATGCTTTGATCTGACGAAGTTTGATATATGAAGCAATAGAAATATAGAGTTACCTTAATTTAGATAAAAACATTAGTTATTCTGAAAATGTCCAGACACAACTTGAGCTACAACGTGCGAACTTTCAGGTCAAGGCTCACAGTTCATGAACCTTTTTGTTTTATTTATACTGTGTTGTATGTTTGTTCGTTGTACAAAATTTTGTTGGGTTTTTAGGGTGTAGAAGCCAAGAGGTAAAGGCAGAATCTATCTATACTAAATATAAATGTGAAAGCAACTCCTTCTGTTACCTTTCCACACTCAACCCGCTAAACAGATTTTGATGAAATTTGACAAAGACATAGATGTAGTGATGAGGCAATGGTAGTAGGTAGTGGCAGTAGTGGTTCCTAAGCTACGCCGGGGGTCTAAACTAGTATCTTTATAATTTTGTTCATGTCCATCCGTCCGTCTTTAATATTAAAGCTACGGCTAAAAGCTATTATACGGAGAATATTAAAGCTATTGCTAGACAAAGGTAAAAGGAGGCTCGTACCAAGCAGTGGAATGATAAAAAGGGCTAAATACATACATTCTGTAGATAAATTACAAAAATAATAAAACAGGAACTCGATACGTATCGAGGAATATCAAATAAATTTTGGATCTGTATGGAATAGGTCTTCAAAAATCAGTTTTTTAAAAGAGTTAAAGCATGGGATGGACAATTCTGAAAAAAATAGACGACGGAGTTTCCAAAACACTTTCAACGAGAATAATTTGGAGAAGATATGTTGAGTATTTTTGGGCTCTGATATCGCACAAACAATATGGATTAAAAATCTAATAAAATCTCAGATAAACACTATTTGTATATATGAGTCAACATCTATACAAATAATAAAATTGTAAGTAAGCCGAATCTGTACATTAAATATTTTTTGAAAAATCTTATTGAAATAAGCATTATTATCTCTTTCTATAGTTTTTAGAATTTTTGTCTGTGTCTGTCTGTTAACGCATCACAGAAAAACCACTGGAGGGATTTTGATGAAATTTAGTATAGTGATAGCTGGTTATCCGGGTCAACATATAGGATACTTTTTACCGCAGGAAAATGTCTCATTTCTGAGAAAAAAATACAAAAACTGCAATATAAGAGTATACTAATGTGTAAAACCTAAGAATTTGGTTTTTGGCTATCTGAACGCGGGCGGAACCGCGGGCAATGCTAGTATAAATATAATCTCTGACGATTGAGAGAGTTTTCTATGGCATCTAACCAATATTATAATCATAGGTGACAAAGTTTATGAATTTTGTTTGTTACTTCTTTACGTATAGATCGTAGGATGTAAATGCAATGCAGAAAGATAATAGCTTATAAGACAGTGGTAGTCAAGTGGTGATCAGTTTGCTTATGAAATCGAGTAAAACGGGTTCAAATTCCGGTTCTTGCACCTCTGATGTTCTCATGTGCGAATCATTTCCAACACGACATCTTTTACGGTGAAGGAAAACATGGTGAGGAAATCTGCATGTCTGAGAGAACCTAGCAAGCTTTCGAAAGATCTGCTCAGCCCGCACTCGACCGGCGTGGTCGACTATCGCCTGATCAACTCGTATTGAGAGGTCTTTGCCCAGCAGTAGGACATTTAAAATAGGCCTAATACATACAGTATTATATATTTAGTATTCTAGATAACCACTTATAGCTATACTAGCGACTCACCTTCGCTTCGCTCGGGTTTGTCCTTATCTTGATTCCCACTTTCGATCCAAATTTTGATCCCCATTTTCACCCCCTTAAGGGATGATTTCCGAGACAAAAAGTATCCTATGTCATTCCCAGGGTCTTAAACTATCTTCTTACCAAATTTCATATAAATCGGTTCAGTAGATCCAGAGATTACCCCCTACAACGTCACATTACCTCTTTATAATATTATATTAGTATAGATTATCTATGTATCTACGACGCGAGTGGAGTGACATGCATAGACTAGTCATATTAGATTGAACAATAAATCGAGTAAGGTCGAGGACAATAGCTAGTATACATTGACGTATTGACATATACGTAGGCGTGTCCGTCTGTATTGCCGGTGCTTAATAAAGCGTGTAGGTCACGAGCCCGTAGGCCCTGTCTGCACGGACGACACGTGGCGATAGCAATCGATTCATAGATAACTTTATCCAAAAGGTAATGCTACTTCTAAATCATTTAAAGGAAAACAACAAATTTTGTAATTACTAAGTATTTCAAATAAAATAAAAGTATCTTGCCTAAATATAGCCTATTTCTTATTCCAGACTATAGTTTATCTGTGTACTAAATTTCATCAAAATCCATCCAGCCGTGTCAGCGTAAAGGAGGGAGAAACATACACACATACAAACTGTCGCATTTATAATAGTAGTCCGATTAAAAACAATCTACTCTTACCGCCTTTATATTGGCGAAGATATTTATACAGATAAATAAAATTGAAGTGTCTGTTTGTAATGTCAAAATGACAGCTTTTACTAAATACGTACGAAATTATATACGGTACGTAGGTACTTATAAGAAAAACTCAATTATTAAAATGTTTGTCTATCTGCCTGTCTGTTTGTTCCCGTTAATCCCCAAAATGGCTGGACTGATTTGGATGGGACTTTCACTAGTAAATAACTGATGTTATAATGAGTAACTTACGCTACTTTTATTTAAGAAAAAGAATTAGGGTTCTGCTCAAAAAGAATTAAAACGTACCTAAGGACGAACCCGAGCGAAGCGACGGTAAGTCAACAAAAAATCAATTGAAGTACTTCTTTCTTATTAGAAATCGGTCAATATCTGTTCTAAAAAATATTTTTATATTAGGCCGTGACTGCACGCGCGTTATAGCTTCGCTCATCTAACTAAAACGTGAGATATACATAAATGACAAAATTAGTTATATTCGAATGTTTGTTACATAATAATATGTAACTTCTGTATAGATTTTGGTGGAACTTAACATATATATAATAGATCATATATTCTGGACTGATTGGACACATAGGATATAACTCAGCTTGGCACAAGTGGTTCTTGTGAGTTTTAATCTCGATACCGACACTAGCCGCTAGGACTACATATATCTTAATGAAAGTCTTTAGAGACGGAGTTTATTTTGTTCAGGCTAATCTCAGAAACCATTGTACGGATTTTCATGCGGTTTTCACCAATAGAAAGAGGCATATTATTTGGAAAGGTTTGCACTTTTGGCAAAAATAAGCTACCGGTTCGATGAGTAACAAACAAAAACATTATAAATATCTAAGGTAATATCATTACAACAAAATGATATAATACACTTCATATATCTTAATTTATGTGTGCAAAATTTCATCAAAATTTGTTAAGACATTGAGACGTAAACTTTCATCAGAAAATGCTTTTAACTTTTATCTGATATATTATGGAATGTTTTGTATGGATTTCTCAAAGATGAGATATTTTCCCACAGTAAAAAGTTAGTTAAAGTTAACGTAAAAAGTATCCTATATATTGACCCGGATAACCAGCTATCACCATACCAAATTTCATTAAAATCTGTCCAGGGGTTTTCTCGTGATGTATTCCCAGACAGACAGATACACAGACAGACAAAAATTCTAAAAACTATAAATTCGATCTCTGTATCGATAATAATGACAATTTTTTCAATAAGATTTTCCAAAAAATATTTAATGCACAGATTCGACCGAGTTAAAATTTTATTTTATCTGTCCATCGCATTGTTCTGCAATATCACTACGTTTACAATAATACCACTATTTTGTCTAAGTTTTGCTCTTCGATGGAACCAGATCAAAAAGTTCATCAGAACACTCCCCATTGTAAAGATGATAAAAAACACACAGCTTACTGTGATTATCATCAACATACAAACACACAGACACAGTTTACAACTTTGTTATATGATTACTATGATACTTATCCATAGTTACGGTTAATTAGTGCCGATATAGACGTATGTGGGCGTTATTTGATTTGCCTTATTTTTTGTATTGCACAGTAACCATTAATTATGTATAACTAGACGTTTCCCGCGGCTGTGCCATTTACGGCAGATATTTTATATATATATATATATATATATATATATATATATATATATATATATATATATATATTTAAAACGTACCTAGCGTAAGCCCGAGCGAAGCGAGGGTGAGCATCTGGTTTAAGATACTAGTATAAATCCTACTCTTATATCGTGTTTGGGCTTGAAATTAAAAAAAAAATTATGTATCTTTAAAGGATTAAAAATGCTTAAAATACACAGATAAAAAACGTGTGTGTGTACTTATGTACGTACGTAAAGAGTTTTACTTCTTTGGCGTAACAGAACAAAAATAGCTAAAGATTTCATCCCGTATGTCACAACTCTCTGTTTGTAAAAGGAATGCAGCTAACTTCATCATGTCGCTTTTTGGCTGTCGGTGTGCGCGCGCATAGTAAAAATTTTACTCTCATATTTTTTTCAAACGTGCCGAAAGAAGTATAACTTCAAAAATAAAAAATGGATAGATATTTTAGTTTTCGTTAGATAATAATACTTTTTTAAATTTACGGGAATATCTCATGCTTTATATAAAATTATATTTTTGGTTTTACTCGCGTTTTTTTTTAATTCCTGTTTTAAAAAATTTCGAATGCTTTACAGCAAACATGGTGACGGGAGAGATTAAGGATTTATATGTCTCAAAAACTATATTTATTACAGACGGGGTTTCAACAAAAATACAGTTAATATTATAAAAAAGTAAAGTTTCTGAGTTTGTTTGTAATAGATAAACCAAGAATCCGCTGAACTGATTTGGACGAAATTTGGTATGAAGATAGTTTGAGACCCTGTGAAAGACACAGGATTGCTTTTATCCTGGAAATCATCTCTTAATGGGGCGAAAAGGGGGGTGAATGTTTGTATGGGAGTCAATCATTTCTCAAGTAAGAGATGTAAAACTGATCATACCTGTATGTATGTATATGTATATACTAATACATAGTCTAGCTTTTCCAAACTAACATTTAAATCGTACCTAGAGACGAATTCAAGTGAAGCGTGGGTGAGTCGCTAATCTATACTAATATTATAAAGAGAAAAGATTTGTTTGTTTGTTTGTACTGAATAGGCTCCGAAACTACTGAACCAACTTAGATGAAATTTAGTAAGTAGATAGTTTGAGATCCTGGGAAGAACATAGGATAGTTTGTATCCCAGAAATCATCCCTTAAAAGGGTGAAAATAGGGATGACAATTTATATGGGGAAGCAAACCAGGGAAGAAACCAAGCGAAGCGAGGGCTTATAATTATTTGAAAGAAAAAATACATTTAATACTTTCTTAGATTTACGCCAATATTTGGCATTTTAAATAAAGCTATCTCTAGATTTTTCGTGGATTTATTTAAATTTTTTGATTCGCGACGTTTCGAATGCGTTACAGTAACCATGGTCACGGGAGAGATTTTCATTTAAAAATACATTTATTTGACGAAGTCATACCAATACAAATCAAGTTATAAAATGATTAGATCAATATCAAATTAAATAGAAAAACCTATAAATTGTACACCACTTTAATGTCAAGGAAAGTAACAGATGAGTGAGGAAGAATTTTCCGATTTACAAGCATTATATTTTCCAGTTGCTATATAATTAAATAAATCTCAACTCACATGTAACAGTCGTATCAATTATTAACTTGAGTTTTGTGACATTATTATGGCCTATTTGTTTTGTTTTGACAACTTCCATACATTGCAATTACTTATAAATGGGTTATTTTGGCTCACCCACGCTTCGCTCGATTTCGTCCCTAGGTACATTTTAACGGTTAGTATGGAATAGATAGACTATATATTTATTATATGATATGTAGCCTTCCTCAATAAAGGGGCTATCTAATGCAACAAGAATTTTTCAAATCAGAATAGTAGTTACTAAGATTAGCGCGTTCAAACAAACAAACAAACTCTGTCTCTTTATAATATTCGTTTGTCCCTATAGCTTGCTTCCCAATACAAACTTTCATCCCCATTTTCATCCCCTTAAACGACGATTTTCGGGATAAAAAGTATCCTATGTCCTTTCCAGGGTATCAAACTATCTTCTTCTCAAATTTCATCTAAATCGGCTCAGCAGATCCAGAGATTACCCCCTACCACCTCATAAACTCACAAACTTACAAACTCTTTGTCATATTAGTACAGAAGTATATATTACTATAGGTTAGCCTATAAATAAATAGACAAAGACAAAATAATGCAGTACCTTTTTCTCCTTTGTTTGTCAACCGATTTTCTTTTGTCGTTTAATAGCTATTGGCGAGCCTTAGTGATATCAGTAAAAACATTTTGGAGACACTTAATTTTTTTTATATACCTAATGATTATGGTCGAACTCAGACCACTGGGCGATCGCTAGTTTAATTATCTATAATTATCTAATCTTATATTAATATTAATTATAATTATCTGTATTATATACAAATATTTATTCGTATTTCTTTTCTTTCTAGATACTCTGTCCTAAAATACGAAGAATATGTAGAGTTAATGATTACGCTTCTTTCTCTACCTTTTACTTGAATAAGTATACTATATATATCGATAAGTATCACAGTTAAGTTACCTGTACCTGAATTTAAAGTAATATCCAACCCATATAGAGTGTAGGGATCTATTATAATATATAACTAAACACTTAGTATTTAAAGTTTAGTATAGATTTCTCAGAGATAAGATATTTTCCCGCAGTAAAAAGTATCCTATATGTTGAACCGGATAACCAGCTATCATCATACTAAATTTCATCAAAATCTTTTCAGTGGTTTTCTCGTGATACCTTCTCAGACACACAGACAAAAATTCTAAAAACTATAGATTCGGCCTCTGTATCGATAATAATGTCTATTTCAATAAGATTTTCCGAAAAATATTTAACTATGTGTTGTTTGTGTATTTAAATGTGTGTTTAATGTACAGATTCAACTCAGTTTTATTTGTACAGGATTTAACATGAATATTTATAAGTTATAACATTATTTAATTTTATTGTAAATAATTATTTTAATATAAACACACACAGATAAGAAATATTTTAAAAAGAACTTTATTGTTGTGTTTTTTAATCAAAAAATCATGAAAAATTAAGTGTTTAAATTCAGCCAAGAATATACTAAAGGAAATATTTTAAATTGAGTACCTCGATTTTTAGAGTCGGTCAAAACACAATTGTTTGGTCTATAATATTACTATAAGGAGATGAAAATATAGTAAAAATAGGTTTTATTGTAAAATCTTATTATTTGTTAGAAAGTTAAATTTTGGTATTTATATGAAAATATTTTGTTTAGAAACTTTTTTGATAGCACAGACTGACAGGTGAATTAGAAATAGCGTGAGTCTTGAAGATATTACGCGAACCAAACTTAAGCGAGTCGCTTGTCATATACAATTCACTAACAAACAACAAATTTAATTATAAGGGTAATATTTTATTTGCATGAACCATGAAAAATCGAACCCACACTAACGGTATAATATAGAGATTTAAAATAACACGTAAAGCATCTTACCTATCTATCACTTGTAACTAGAATGTATGAAGCACAAACACTATTAAACACGGCACAGCAAAGTAATCGTAAACGTTTACGTGACGTTTGACTCCGCATCCGACACAACCTTCCCGTCTCACAGCCGAAGCGATACTGAAGTAAAATTCGTAGACACCTAGCTTCCCTCTCCTACTTTGCTTGTCTATACATTATTATATATTTTGTCCGTCTGTCCTTTGGAAATAAAGGTTTTCGAAGGTCATTTTACTATTTGTTATCTAAAGTTTTTGAAGGATTTTGTAGATAGACCGATTTTGATTGCGTTTTTGTTTTGGGGCGCGTGTTTTGGGGCGCGATTTATTTAGAGTTTTATTTTTATATTTAATATTTCAAGTTTTTATATCTGTACATATAAATATTTTTAATTATAATAAAATAAAAAATATATAATTAAACATATAATGACATCCAAATAATGTAGTATTAAAGTCACCGATACTACATTATAATGATAAACTAAGCAAATTATGATGGGAAATCGCAAAAAATATAGACCCAGTTCCCTCATCTCTCTTTTTTTTTCTATTACAGAAACTGTATAGAGAGAGCGAAGTCGAAGGAGAAATCTATAGTAGTATTAGTGTTGAATACGCAGTGCAGCGGCCGATGCAGCCGGTCAATGACCTTTGTACTGTCGACATAAAAATTATTGCCAACATAAAAATTTAATATGATTTTTTCATAATAAATCACAAAGTATAAATTGCCTTAGTCTAACAGCATGTAACTGGGAAGTTTTCCAGCACTAGAAGTTGCAGCTTCTATTTCTGGACGAGGTAATTTTTATGGAACATACAAATGTCAGGATTTTTTGTTGACTTATACTCGTATGTAAGTCTTACGGCAGCGGTAGCCCAGTGGTAATAGTTAAAGTTCAAATCTTAGGTTTCGCACCTCTGATATTCTCATATGCTAATCATTTCCAACATGATTACCACTTCTCTTACGGTGAAGGAAAATATCATGAAACCTGTGCAGTCCACCTACCTGCACTAAGCCAGCGTGGTTATGGCCTGATACCCCTTGTAATAAAGGGAGGCCCGTGCAGCAGTGGGACGATAAAAAGGGATAAGTAAATCTACATATATAATATATGTATATTGTACGTGCACATATTTTCTTTATGACTACATATAAAGTGTTAAGATGCAACACCCACCACGCATAAATCAAATAACTCGATTATTTGTACTATAATTGTTTAAGAAATGATATTTCTTGTATCTGTGAAAACATACGATACATTTTACCTCAGTTGGATGACAACTTTCATAAATTTTCTCTTACCGAGTAGAGCTGTACAGTACTAGTGGGGGATTGGTCGATGCCATCTCTAACCATGTGAAGGTAAATTTTTATACTGGATCGATTTGGATGCAGATGCGTTTAGTACACAGACTATGACCTGGAATAATAGATAGGTCTCATTTATATTTTCACAATTAACGTATATTACTACGTTTGTATTTAAAAATAAAATAGACTTAAGATTTCTTGTGTACTTGACTGTACTCAACGGCCTATATGTATTTAGCTCTTATTAACGTCCCACTGTTGGGGGTGGGCCTCCCAATATGAAGGGGATCAGGCCATAGTCCACCACGCTGACCAGGTTGGCAGATTTTACATGCCTTTCAAAAACTTGCTAGGTTTTCTCTGAATTGAAAATTTCCTCATGACGTTTTTCTTCGCCTCGTGACAAGTGGAAATTATGTTGGAAATGATGTAAACATCAGAGGTGAGACCCGGGATTTGAACCCGCTTCACTCGGTTTCCCAAATAGCGAGTTACCACTGAGCTATAGAGCGAGCTACTATCGTACTACGTACGTACGTAACTACGACTTTCCTTAAAGAAAGACTTAATAATTAAACTTGGCCCGACCTAGTACTCGAACCCAGGACCTCTGTATGGGTAGCCGTACATGCTAGCCACTACGTCACCGAGGCATAATACATAGCGTGGTCATGGAAGCGAGGACAATAAAAACAGTGCTAATACTTATCTGTATAGTTTTTCTGTATGTTAATAATATCAGTAACAGACAGATGGACAAATGAGTATAATTTGTATACTTAAAGGATCCCTTACATCTTGTTCCGAGAGTCCTTAAATTTAAAACTTTATTATAATTGCTTTAAAGATGCTTCGTTGGAACTTTGCCCAGTTGTGGGATATTAAAAGGTTGTGAGCGAGCAGTAGCGGGTCATTGACCCCGGAGTACTGCTCGCAAAAAATAATAATTCTTATATTTTACTTTTTCTTTATAGGCTAATAGAATCAGTACATATTATATATAGGTTGATTTCTCATACAAACTTTCATCCCCTTTTTTGGATTTGATTTCCGGGATAAAAACTATCGTATATCCTTTCCAGGGTCTCAATCTATCTTCTTACCAAATTTCATTTAAATTGGTCCAGTAGTTTCGGAGCTTATTCGGTACAAACAAACAAAAAAAATCTTTCCTCTTTATAATATTAGTATAAATTTAAGTTCGCTGAGTTTATGTTTGTTCCAGCTTATCTCAAAAACTACTCGACGGATTTTCACACGACTTTCACCAAAAGAAAAAGGAATTATTTAGTAAGGTATTTATCTGAAATAAGCTACCGGTAAACTTTTTTAAATATCAAATATTCGGGTAAAACTAAGAGAGTATTATGACTACCGGTAAGCAATTTTTTTTATCAAGTCTTAGAAAATTCGTATCCGTAATATTTATTTTATTTATTATATTTGAAATGCGAAAAATCTACTTCGGCGATGCTAGTACGTTACAGACAAACCCACGATATGTTTGACTCACTAGGCTAAATATATAGGTCATACGTTTTTACCGATCAGGTTAAAGCTAGATTAGATGACGTCACCAAATGTTATTTGTAAATGACAAAACTAAATAGCGAAGCTTTCGATTATTTGACCTACTCAAGATCATTCTATGAAACTTGATATCTGCCTCTGAAAGTTCAAAGTGAGTAAAAATCAATTAAAGTGGTCGTAAATATACTGTCAGAGAAAAACATACACTTACTAGCGATTTGTCCTAGCTTTGCTCGAGTACGCTCCTACCTTTTGTTATTGTTATATATTACATATAACAGTGGCGCCTCCTGTTGGCAAGTTTTACTACTAACAGCAGCCTATGTGTTACTCCAAGTCATAGTCTATCTGTGCACCAAATTTTATTTTAATCAACTCGACCGCTCCAGCGAGAAGGCGTAACAAACATACATACATACATACATATTAACTGTCGCAAAGATTAAAAAAGAAAGAAATATTTAAAGCAGTACTTGGGCGTGTTTCTTTGTTCATTATTATGCACTAATTGAGAACCGATTCTACCTAAAGGGAGTATTACGGGACCACTAAATAATATGCAAAAAAATGTTCACTTCTAGTGGTGAAACAGTTACTTTGAAAACTATATCTAAAATTAGAGCAGTATTTAATAAAAAATATTCTACCATTATGAGTGAAGCGCGTTCAAGTACACCTACTCGTACGTACATACAAATGGAAATTCCAAATACTTTTTATTTGGTCTCTATATGCAAAAATACCCCAAATGCAAAGTAAAAGAAAATATTTTATGTACAGCTTTGCTCCTAGTACAAATAATTTAAATTGTCTGAAGTACAAATTAATTTAGCATATAAAGTAATGAAAAGACAAACTCACATGCACAAAGTTTAAACTATCGTCCAAATATTTATTGCTGTCGTTACTCTCGCAGACTACCCCGTCTGGGCATCGAACCCGCACCCCCCCTCTCGAGGAGACACCGGTCGAGTTTCATCCCTTAGCTCTAGACTAATTTAGTATTTGTCCATCTTTAAGATATTTTCTAAAATTATTTCAACCGACTTTAAAATTTGAGGTTTACAGTTCAAGATGCATTTTATTGGTTGTGAACAGATTTTGTTCAGATTTTAACTACACTATTATTATAAAGACTTCACGCCGAAACGGCTGAACGGATTTGGATGAAATTTAGAGTATAAAGATAGGCTATAATCTGGAGTAACACATAAACTGCTGTTTGTAATAAAATTGACTAAAATTGGCGTTGTCTGTATGTAATAACATAGACACAGAAGGCACTTAATTATGCATCCAAGTCTAGTGTACGATAAAATCTTTTCATTATTGAATAATGAGCAATTACAATTTTCTATCAATTATCTGAATAATTATTGTGTGGATAACCTTTTGAAATCGATTTTAAGTCCAGTCTAAGGCTGTTATATATTTTCTTTTAATAGTTTAAGCAAGACTTACTTAGAGTATACTCGTATATACATTATGTACACTCTAAGAAGACTGGTCTTCTTAGAGTAGTAGGTAGCTCGATCGATTTTCTCTCGAATCTATCGAATTTGTAATTAATGTTTGAAATACGATTGAATAAATACGTGTTCTAGCATTTTTCGACATTTATCCCATAAGAGGGTAAAATAGGGGATGAAAGTTTGTATGAGACCTACGTTTTTAGAGCTTTTTTTGTAGTTTTAGCGCGAGCGAAGCCGCGGGTTTTGCTATTTTTTTATAAAATTACCTTTTCAGATTGTTTTCGCGGATTTATTTAAATTTTTGGTTCCTGACGTTTCGAATGCTCTACAGCAATCATGGTCAAATGGAGAAAAACTATTAGACGGTTCAATTGAAACGTCGTCAGGAACGAAAAATCTAAATAGATAAAATATAGTTTTATTTAAGTGTAAATTTCCAATTTATCCAGATTAAACAGATTTTAATAGTGTTTTAAAAGACGCAATAATAAGTGACGAGGAATAATCAAACACCCTACGCGAGCGACGCCGCGAGACAATGCCTATGTCTACGAATACGAACTGTAGTCGGGTAGGTCGGGCCTAACCTCGTTACCTATAAACCAGTCAAGGATGTGCCAAATGAAAAACATAAATTATATATATTAATCTATACTAATATTATAACGAGGTAAAGTTTGTGAGTTTGTGACGTTGTAGGGGGTAATCTCTGGATCTACTGAACCGATTTAGATGAGGTAAGAAGATATTTTGAGACCCTTTTTATCCCGGAAATCATCACTTAAGGGGGTGAAAATGGGGATGAATGTTTGTATAGGGAATCAACCTAGGGACGAACCCGAGCGAAGTGAAGGTGAGTCGATAGTAAGTAATAATTTCGCTCTGTTTGTTTGTCCGTCACACATTCATACAGATGGTGTTAACTGATGATTACAATAGTATATCACCTAATGCTATAGGACTTTATAATAACCAGTGCTCGCCCTCTTGTCGAAATTCGAGCATTATCTCTCTATTTAAACCTTAAAATTTCTGAAATAGAGGATCTGATTTTAGCAGGACTTTAACAAAGACTACTGTCGCTGAACTGTAAAGAATTCGACTGGAATTAACTTTATATTCTAGGAAAAGATGAGGGTTTTTTTAATTATTTATCTTAGTTTTTAGTAAAAATAATAGTACAAAGCAAACCGATTATGTTAAAACTACAAAATCCATGAAGTTATAGATCGTGTGTAGCAACAACAGACATATTATGTACATACATACATGGTCGCAAAACATTACCCTTCTTCTGTAACAGTTGGATAAAAATAAAATATAAATTAATAATAATATTAATAAAAATCGAACTTACTTGAATATGTTATTTTTCTCCTTCTGCATGCAGTTCTTTATCTATTACGTGACATCTGAAAATAAAAAAAAAACACAGTGTGAGCATAGTCAGTGTAATAGGACGACTAAGTAGCGAGTTTGATTCCTAGACGGATCAGATACAAATGTTGATTTACGATAAAATAATTTGAGAGTTTTAAATTACATAGTATCTAACCTTTTTTGAATACAAGTAATTTAATTTTTAGGTTAAATATAAGTTACGTTTTAATGTTTAGTATAGATTTCTTAGAGATGAAATATTTTCCCGCTGTAAAAAGTATTTTATACGTTGACCCGGATAACCAGCTATCATCATACCAAATTTCATTAAATTCTGTCCAGTGCTTTTCTGTGATGCGTTCCCAGACAGATAGACAAAATTTTAAAAACTAACGGCTTATTTATCGATAATAATAACTATATAAGGTTTTCCAAAAAATATTTAATGTACAAATTCGACTCAGTTAGAATTTTATTATTTGTATAGATTGGGATCCTGACAATGCGTAAATTGATCTTGATTTTATTCGTACACTGTTAATTGTTCATTTTGATGCTCGCTTTGGAAACAAAGTACAAAGAGACCCACTTCGGGATCAAAACGCTTGCCTCACTTCCCTGACATTTTAAATGTGAATTTCCATTTGCTTCAAAAAATCTGCGTGCTTAAGAGAACCTAGTCCTCGAAAGAAGGTTGCAGTCTGGCCCCAAATTTGCCAGCCTGGTGGACTATGGTCTGATCACCCACATGATCACACTGAAGGAGTACGCTCAACTGTTTTTTTAAGTGAATATACAAACAAAAAGAAGATTTTGTTGAAATTTTATGTTATTTTTAATGTTGTCCTTTTAGTTTTTTTAAAGGTTTTTTATTTTAATAAATAATCTAGCGTTCTTTGAATAATTAGATTTGATTAGTGTGATGTTAGAAACGATGAATTATTGTTATTAAAATAATAACGTAAAAGTTTATGTATTTGTTTGTTATCTATTCAGGGCTTATATTGAATGGGCGTCAATGAAATTAGAATTAGCTATTTTTAACGATAATATAAGTTGTGATTAATAAGAATAACGGCAGAGAAAAGAATGATTAAAGAACGTTTGTTAAAGGCTATTATTATACAATAAATGATTTTATAGAAGATGGCACACCTTGGGAATGAAATGGTCGCCTCTAGGCTACTTCAACTTGATAGAAATATTGTAAATTATAAATTTACTTTAAAAATGATAAGTTAATATTAGTCCCGCTGAGTTTCTTTCGCCAGTTCTTCTCAGATCTGAGGCTTCTTCTTTCCGGACTGGTAGTAGACTCGTGACGTTCAGTAAAAAAAAAAACATACAGTCGAATTGAGAACCTCCTCCTTTTTGAAGTCGGTTGAAAATTGTAATAATTTAATGCTGAATAAAATATTTTGAATTTAAATTTAAATTCAATTCAACTCCCTTGTTAATGTCTTCAAAGCGTGCCAGTAGAGCACAGATTACTTCGATAAAGTCACGTAGAATGGAGAAGATACCACATTAAAATATCGACATTAAATTAGTGTCATTGTGTTACATTTTCATGTCGTTTGTCGATTTTACGTCACTCTCCATACTTTCATAAATTGATTTCAAATGTTTATCTTAATTAGTAAATCTATACTAATATTATAAAGAGGTAAAGTTTGTGAGTTTGTGACGGTTGTAGGTAATCTCTGGATCTACTTAACCGATTTAGATGAAATTTGGTAAGAAGAAACTTTGAGACCCTGGGAAGGACAAAGGATACTTTTTATCCCAGAAATCATCCCTTAAGGAGATGAAAATGGGGATGAAAGTTTTGTATGGGAAATCAACCTAGGGACGAGCTCGAGCAAAGCGAGGGTGAGACGCTAGTATTATATAATATTATTTTAATAAACTTTACAACAGATGGATGCTACTTGTTCGTTTTCGGAAAACGATTTTCGTAGGAAAGTGTATATAAGTGATATATTATGTGAGCGACCATTATATAGTAGGTATGTCTTAATGAGGCGGCCCACTTCGGTGGGCGGTGTACCAATAACCATGCAAATTGCTCCAGGTATGTCTTATCTGATAGCAGAGTACATCGTTGGAACAACTCCATGGCAACCCCATGGTTGTGGTGGTCTGCCTCGGCAGACTTGCGCTCGGGGCGTCGTGGTTGAGTGCGTAGGTTATCCTGTAACGCCCCATTAAGACGGAGGAGGTTCGTTGGGTTTTACTGGTTTTCTAGCAGGTGAGTCTTCATATAACCACCTGTTTCTATGCAGGTAATATAAGTAAATGCATTGCCCAATTTAAAAAAAAAGGTATGTCTCAATGAATCTTTGCTAACATTATGGCAAAGATTATTTTTTTTGAACTACAAAACAGACGTCAAATGTCATTTTACTATTTTAAAGCTTTCTAAGTGGATTTTAACATCATATAATGAATCTTAGGGTAGAGGTATCATATTAAGTAGCAAATTTCGCGAGCGTAGCCACGAGAAAAAGTTAGTATATTATACTTACAAGAAATAAGGAGTTCCTGCAGTGCGAAAGATAGAATTTTATTTGGAAATTCATTTACTAAATGAAATCTATTGGATGATTTTTAATGTGTATGAACTGAAATGTAATTACATGATTTTCTTTTTTATATCGACGCGTAGAAAATTATGTTTTGGGTAGTTGTACTTAAAAGAAAAATAAAACAGTCTGTTTATATGTTATAATGGTTTTGGTCGGTATGAATTACTTTTTTTTAAATCTTAGTTTTCGTGAAAAAAAATCTATTAAACGTAGAAACTTCATAATTTACATATTGAAAAAATATTTTTTTAAATAAAAAAAACATGCACTCGAATAAATCCGAGTAATTCTCTAGTATTTCATACAATGCTAATAATAATATAATTTTAAATCCAGTGCGAGCAACCCTGCCGCCACTCACACAGCGACGCCCAGACGCACGTACACACGCACAGTACAGCGTCACCGTTCACACACAAATATAAAAACTTAGGACCTTATACAGCCTGGTCGAAAGTTATAGAATTTGAAAAAAACCAATTGACACAACATGGAGTCCACAATATCTATTAATAAACTTTTATAATTATAAAACAAAATTAAAAAAATATAGGTGTTTTTATATTTACAAAAGTATAGGTGCTTTACGTTGGAACTGCTAATTTTGAAATTTGGAATAGAGATACCGATTAGAAGTTTCTTCTAAGAGACGTTTAGCATAAATTTTAATAGACTAGAAATCTCAAAAAGTACAGTCTTTAAATATAGTTTGTATTTTCTTCTATTAAATCGTGCATTAAAAGTTGCTATACAATTTTTTTATTAATCTACACACACACACACACACACACACACACACACATATATATATATATATATATATATATATATATATATATTATATATATATATATATATATATTATATAGTAGGTACGTGTTCAGCCCTTTTTAACGTGTCACTACTGGGCACAGTCCTCCCTTCAATACGAGGGGGATCAAGGCATAGATCGCCACGCTGGCCAAGTGCGGGTTGGCGGACTACATAATATGTCTTCCGAAAAATTACTAGGTTTCTCAGACATGCAGGTTTCCTCACGATGTTTTGTTTCACCGTAATCATGTTGGAAATGATTCGC
This sequence comes from Brenthis hecate, assembly GCA_951806755.1. Classification (NCBI taxonomy): domain Eukaryota; kingdom Metazoa; phylum Arthropoda; class Insecta; order Lepidoptera; family Nymphalidae; genus Brenthis; species Brenthis hecate. The sequence continues at coordinate 133,960 of OX638282.1, read as the reverse complement.
ATATGAAAATATCAGAAGTGCGAAACCTGGGATTTGAACCCGCTTCACTCGGTTTCCCAAGCAAGCGCGCTATCAATGAATTACCAATGCCTTATATTTTATGTTAGTTATGATAGAATACTACATGCGCTGGAGTAAAGTAGCAAGGAGTAGTAGTCGTAAAAAAAGTTTTATTTTGGCACTGGTTGTAGGTGGGTTGTGAGTTTTACATCTTAGAGTATTCAAATTTTGTTAGTGAATCAAAATTGTGTATGTATTTCGATTTAATCTTACCAATAGAGAGATATTATGTTAATTTTAATATATGTTGGGATATTAACACACAGCACCATCTAGTTCCATGGTAAGCTACAAGGCTTGTGTTATGGATATCAGATAGTTGATACACTACACACATATAACTTTAAATAAATGTACATATAACGATGCAAAATTTTATTATTAACAGTTGCTTATTCGTTACTACAGCTCACAGTATATCTGTGTTTTAAATTTCACCCAAATTTGTCTAGTCTTGTTTCATAATGAAGGAGTAACAAACATACACATACGTACAAACTATTCCATTTATAATAGTAGTGCGATAAAATCATTTATCCTATGCGGGATTCAAACTCACGACCACAGATATACTCACGACTGTCGTTTGTAGGTTTAAATAGTAATAGATTTTAGTATCTATGAGAATACTTTAATCCGTTATTTCACTTTTAATAAATGTGGATTGTTAAAGTATTGATAAAATAGTTATATTATGTTATAGATAAAAATATAAGATAAATGCATACCGTAATCCTTACTAATTTACTTACAGTTGTTTTTATGTACCATATATACATATATGTATATTAAAAAAATAACATAGTATAATAGTATTACGTTAAACAAATTAATCTAACATGAACAAAAAATCCAATATGAAAAATTAAATATATCTTATTATTAATCTTATCACGCTGTATATATACACGCACACACACAAACGTGTACATACACGTCTGTCTCACTCACACACATTCACGCACGCGCACAGCGATAACGGGTTCGTCGACCGTGGTTTTTGCACAACCGAGATTTTACTTCACTAGAAAACTAATTTAAACCTTGTATTATTAAGAATAAAACTGAAATTCATATATACATACTGAATTTCTAATAAAATTCGGTAGCTCTTATTAAGAAAGTCATAAGAATGAGATTGGATTAAGAAGAATTATATTTAAAATTTACAGAAAATTGTCGTAATTGATTTTCGACTTTATACTTATGTTATAGAGTAGTTTTTTCAATAATAAATAAAGGACTGTCTTGTCGAGGAAGTTCTTTAACAGGCGATTTTTGTTCCGTTTTTTTAACGCTTAAAATCTGGAGAAAACTCTAATTGGAGTGAAATTTTGGATGATGAATCAATTATGATGATGTTTTTGAAATAATATAGATTAAATAGCATTATTACTAGATCTATTAGTTTCTAAGGTTTATACACAACCATAGGATTGCGCTGCTATTAAGTCTACATCATTTGACCATCAGTCTAGCCTTTTTAAAACCTGTATCTTTCAAAAGTAAAAGCTAAATGGTTGCTTTTTTGATATATTTAGGTAAAATAGTGTTTTGTTATAAAATATACTAAAAAAGTGTAATATTAAAAATACACATCAAAAATCTTATTTTGGAGTGCTTTTATCATCAAACACGTATTACACGCTAGCGTTAGATTTTCTGTGATTATAGTGCTCTAGAGCGTAACAACAAAAATAAAAATTGTCCAAGTGCGACTCGCCATTTAAGGACAAGGTCACAAGGTTAGGAGGATAGGGGTAACAAAGACGGTGTTAATGTCCCATTTAGATTATATTTTCTTAGATTTATGCAAATGTTTGACCCCAATCTCAAATACTTTACTACTAATCTATCAGCCATATTTACAGTAAAGCATTCAATCTGAAGGAATTAATAGTTTTATTAGAAATTTCATTTAGCTATTTGATGAATCCAAGAAAAAAGTTGAGTCGAATTAAATTGACGACACGTTTGGCTCAGTTTGTAGTGACCCTACTTCCGGTGCCGGCGGTCGCGGGTTCGAGTCCTGCTGGCATTCATTTGTGTGATAAGCACGAATGTTTGTACTCCATTCATGGGTGTTTATATTTATAATATGTATGTATTTAAAGTTATATATATATATATATATATATATATATATATATATATATATATATATATATATATATATATATGGTGTATCAACTATCTGGTATCCATAACACAAGCCTCGTAGCTTACCATGGAACTAGGTGGTGTTGTGTGTTAATGTACCAGCATATTTATTTATCACGTAGAGAATCTAAAATTATATGAATTATAATTTTTTAACTTTTTAATTTTATTATTTTTACATTTGTTTTTATGTTCTGTATATATTATTGTATTACAATATTGTAAACCAATATATATATATATATATATATATATATATATATATATATATATATATATATTGGTTTACAATATAATATAATAATTATGATGATGATGATGTTCTCCTAGCCGATTCCGGCCACGGCGGCCAATCTCATTGAGACTAGCCAACTGCGCAGGAGATATTATAGTGCACAAGTGTACGCGCAGACACAAGTGCACTCTCTATTCCTGTCACTCTCATACTCCGGTGGGACGACTGCTCGACACGACCAGTGAGAGTTAAGGCGCAGGACTGACGGCTTTACGTGCTCTCCGAGGCACGGGGGTGAAACACCGCCAACTTCCCAACTCCGGGCTGTTACTGAGACTTACTATACAGAAAGACGCAATAACTAAACTTGGCCCGACCCGGGACTCGAACCCAGGACCTCCGAGTGTGCAGCCGTACATGCTAGCCACTACACCACCGAGGCAGTTAATAATAATTATAATATATATATATATATATATTTATATATATATATATATATATTAAAAGAATATATATATATATATATATATATATATATATATATATATATATATATTAAAAGAGCAAGTGTCTCGTTTCTCGCCGGCTCTTCTCAGCAGAATTGCCTTCCGAGCCGAATACACTATATATTAATTTGATCTGTGTTGTTTGTATTCATTGTATTAAAAAATAATAATAGTAAATGTTAATAATGATAGAGCCTCGATTACTAAGCCAACGTACATGGTGTAGGTACCTTTCTTTAAACGGATATTTTGTAAGCCGCAACAGGATGGTCGGTTTATATTTTCACAGATCACTCTTATATAGTACGTAGGTACAAATATTATATTGTCAGCGCGTTATTTTATAGTTATTTTTTTTATTTATTTTTACTGTGATAAATAAAAAAAAAAAAAACAAAAATTAAAAAAAAAGTACTGTCTCTTTTAATACTGTTGACAGCGTGCGGACATATTTATCGTACCACGTGATCAGACAGATGTCATCTACAAATATTTTTTGTTTTTTATTACCAATATCGCTTGTAACTTCGTTTAAGGGGGAAAGTGACTTTAGATCTTAAATAGGTAGCGATATATTGGGATATCGAACCTATGACTTCCGTTAGTAAGGGAAAACTTTAAGAAAGATAAAGAGAATTAAGTTTTAATGTTATTTAAAATAAAATAAATAAATATTTTAACAAAATTTGACACATTTTGTGCTAACACCATAGATTTAATGCTCTTATTACTTGCATAGTTGTAATCTTGTACTGTCACCTGTCGGACTTCATCTCGAGCTTTGTTTAATTAAAAAAAATATATGTTCTCTATTCAAATTTACATCGTTTACATACTACTTTATTAGATTTTCGCGAATATTTGACATTTTAAATTACACTATCTCTACAGTTGTCGAGGTTTTATTTCATACTAGCGATTCACGCTCGCTCCGCTCGCGTTCGTCCTTAGGAACGTTTAAACAATTAGAATAGATTTCTCAGAGATGAGATATTATCCCGCAGCAAAAAGTATCCTAAATGTTGACCCGGATAACCAGCTATCATCATACCAAATTTCATCAAAATCTGTCGAGTGGGTTTCTCGTGATGCGTTCCCAGACAGACAAACAGACAGACGAAAATTCTAAAAAATATAGATTCGGCCTCTGTGTCGATAATAATGACTGTTTCAATAACATTTATACTTTATTATATGTATAGAATTTTATTATATGTATAGATTTTGGATCCCGATATCTTCGAAGTCTGCGATCTGTGAACATTGTCAAAATTGACCAAGCCACATAACTACATTACATTCGGCAAACGTAAAATCCTCGCTGAAGAACATCATCATCACCCTAGAATGGTTCGTGAAACTTTTGAAATTAAAAAAAAATGCATTCAAATTTCAATAAGGAAGATAGCTTGGTGTTACCAGCCTCGCGGGATCCTGTACCTAATTAACATAATAAAATCAAATACTAAAAATAAACATAACAGACCGTTAGATATAGCTTTTACTGTGTAGATCATAATAATAGCACTGTGCTCAAATGGCACGCTTTGAAGCTATTAACAAGAAAATTGAATTGATTTGAATAATAATAGCAATTTAAATTAATATATTAGTTTTTAATTGTTTAAATTTATTAATATGGCAATTGTAATTTAAAATGTACTAGCGACTCACACTCGCTTCGCTCGGGTTCGTCCCTAGGTATTATAATGAATATAGTATGTTATCCTTAAGAGATAGACATATGTCATCGCGGACTTATTATAGATCTTTTTAAGGTATACAATACTGTATTACAATTTTCAAAAACAATTTACCTCAGGCGGAAATCGAACCCGGTACCACAGCAGATGTCGTTAGAATATATTTTAACGTTTATTTCCAGTAATTATGCGACCCCAACACAAGTGGGCCACTGCCATTGGCGGGTGTACACTGTGCAGGGCGAGTCGACCAATCTCTTTCTTTACTTTCACCCTATTGTATAGAATCATCGATTCGATCCCCAAACTTTATGAGGTAACTGATTTAACCGACTTTCGAAAATTTTGTTGAAATTTACACTAAATCTATACATATAATAAAACACTAACTTAGTGAAATCTGTACGTGAATTATGACTAACGTATTGTGTACATAATATAGACCCCAAAACAATAGTTATTAAAAATGTTGTCCGCTTGTATGTATGTCTGTTGGTGTGTTCGCGTTTCAAGCAAAAAGTACTGAGCCGATTTAAAATTAATTTTGTGTAGTGGTAACTTATTACTCGGATCAATATTTAGGATACCTTTTACTACAATAAAATATTTCATTCCCACGGGAAAACACAATAACTGGTTCTATCGATTCATTCCTAGAAATTCACAAACTAAACCTTAAGAAAATCTCAGCGCTGCTTGAGATTTAGGTCTTAACAGCATTAGCTGAGTTATTACCCTTTGCCATAAGTTACCTTAAGCCTTACTGATTCTGCTTACATTTGTTACTGTTTTTTATGGCAATAAATACTATTTATTATTATATTACAACAATGTACTAGAAAGTTGAAGGTCTTAATAAGGCCTACAGAAAAATCTGCAATAGCATAAGTTTTTCTCCTAAATCCTAAGGTACACTCGCAATAACTATCGCAGCCAAACGAAACGAGGGTAAGTCCTTAGTATCTTATAAAAAATATTTAATGCCGCAAAATAAAAGCACTCAATTGTTACAATTTTTGGACTGAAAAAAAAAGATAGATAAAGAAAGTTGGAAATGACGTTTAGTATTGCAAAAGGTAAAAGTTGATGCTGCTTAGATCAAAATCTCGAGCATCTGATATTCAGTTACTGTTAGCTTTTTAGGATACTGAGTAGGAGCAAGGTGTTAGGACTTTTCCTAAAATTAATCTTTTATGACATAAATCGATAAAAAAAATACTATTTGTTAATCCTTCACGATAAAACAGCTGGACGGATTTGGATGAAATTTACATTATGCGTAGTTTTTATTTAGTTTTTAGATTATGAGCTGGAGTAACACATATATTATTGTTAGTAGTATTTGCTAAAAGGTCTGTGTGTGCGTGAACGAGATCCACCCACACACTAATATAATAGTAGATTGTGAATAGGTTTGATATAAATTGTGTGATAATAAAAAGAAAAATTATATTTATATATGTTTAGTTTAATCTTTAATACATATATATGATAAATAAAAATGAATGTTCGTATGTTTGTCCTCTATGCGTTCCTACACCATAGATCCAATTGTGATGAAACTCTGGTGGGTTATTCTGTGTACACCTGCAAAGGTTTTGGCGCAAAAGAAACATTTTTTTAAATGTTAGTCTTTTATGCGTTCCTGAGCCATTCAATCTTAAGGACGCACCCGAGCGAAGCGGAGGTAAGTGGCTAGTGAAATATAATTATTAAAATTAATGTAATTAGGTCCTGAGTTCGATTCCCGCCGGGATAAGGCAGAGGCTATTTGGCTTACAATAATAATGTAGGTCAGGAGTACATTACTATCATTTCTATATATAATTTTACAAAAAATGACATAGAGCTATCTTTTTGAAATTTTTCGCCGATTTATTTTGATTTTTGGTCCCCGACGTTTCGAATGTGTGGCAGGAAAAACTAAGGTTTTAGAGGTCTCATAAGTTTTTAGAGACATTACATGCTTGTTGCATGCGGCATATACTCGTAACAACAAAATTATACTAGCGGGCAACTTCTAACTACTCTAGATAAGCAAAAACAAATAGATCCCGCGGGAACCGTACACTTTTCCACGATAAAAAATAGCCTATTTGTTATTCTGATGAATTATATTATTGTAAAGTTTCAGTAAAATTCAATCAGTAGTTTTTTTGCACTAAGCTGTTTAAGGTACTATAGTTTTTTTAACTATCCCACGGGAACTCTTTAATTTTCCTGGATGAAAAGTATCTAAGATATAAGGTACCACAATGAAAAAAATCATTTAAATCGGTCAAACATTTTCGGAGATTAGATCGTACAAACAGACAGACAGAGAAACAAAAAAATTGAAAAAAATCTAGATTTGTTCTATTTCTCTTCTTACACCCACCTGACTTGGTTTTTAGCATTTTTTTCTGTGTACAGACATTCGATCTCTACAGTTTTATTATACTTATGTATAGATTTGGAAGAAAATATAAATAGCACCGAAGTTCTTCACGACCTTAAAAAAGTTATAAATACTTAAAATTAGCGTTGAATTTGTTTAATAATTTAGTATATACATGATTAAGTGCGAGTTGTGGTCATGTTTTTATAATAGAGTGAGATCTCTACATGTGTATTTTTAATTGTCATTAAAAACATTTAAATTTAAAACAAAATATTTATAATACGGTCATATAAATGGGTCAAACACGTATTTATATTTTCCAGAGTTGGTTAAATTTTAAGGAAGAACATCGCTAAAATATTTTTTTATTTAAAACAAAAGACATCAACGGGCGTAGAGCGTAAATTTAAAACGTTTCTTCTGTACAGAGCTAACAGATGTTTTCTTTTGATAAGTGATCTTAATAGATACTAGTGATTTCTTTAAGATATTTAATACTAGCGGCTCACCCTAGCTTTGCTCGAGTTTGCCTCTATAAAAACAAATCTATCCTACGGAAAGCGTACATTTTTCTAAGATAAAAGTAAGCTATGTCTTTTTCCAGACTATAATCTATCTATGTACCAAATTTCATCCAGATCCGTTCAACCGTTTTGGTGTGATTGTGTAACAAACATCCAAATATCTAAACTTTCTCATTAACAATATTAAGTAAGATTAACTATATAAAAAATAATTTACAAGAAAGTACATTGAAATTACAAATATACTTAATTATATGTGCAAAATAAATGTACACTACTGGTGCCACGTGGCTCATGTGATATTTGTAAATTGTATGGGTGTCTGTTTGTTTGTTACTCTATTACGCTGCAACGGCTGTATTGATATAGATGATATTTAATACTCAAATAGATTGCGAGCTGGAGTAACACAAAAGCTATTGTTAGGCACTTAGGAACGTACACGAGCGAAGCGAGGGTATGCCGATAATTACATATTTAAAGTGATTTGTTTGTTTATTTTTAATTTATTCTAACGCGCTTATCTCTGAGACCACCAGTTTCATTTGAAAAAAAAATACGTACTTTCATTTAGATTTTTAGATATTTCTTAATTTTTGACCCTTAAGCAATTATTTATAAATCTATACATGTAATAAAATTCTGAGGCGAATCTCTACTTTAAACATTTTTAGTAAATACATACTATTGGAATAGTCATTATTATCGACACAGAAGCCGAATCTGTAGGTCTTACAATTTGTATCTGTCTGTTTATCTGTCTGGGAACGCATCACGAGAAAACGACTAGACAGATTTTGATGAAATTTGGTATAGTGATAATTGGGTGTCCGGGTCAACTTTTAGGATACTTCTTACTTCGGGAAAATATTTCATCTCTGAGAAATCTATACTAACCTTAAAACGTAAAGACGAACCAGACAGAGAGCGAGGTTGAGTATATTTTATAGATCATCTACTACTACACGAATAACCTGACTACTTTCTATCATTGAAGAGATAAATTGGTTTGCCACGTTGTTTATCATTTTTATGTTATGTCTGTCCGTCTGTTTGGAACACGAATACTGGTTTCAAACTAACTTCCGGATGATGTAGAACCTTGAAATCTTCTAAGAGCTTTTAGATAAATTGATATCTTTAAACCGATAGCTACCGCTGATTTAATAGACATATACATAATTACAAGAGATGCGATTTTGATTTATAGATTTTTGATTTTATTTCGACCCCACAGTACTTTTTCGGAAGTAACCGAGACACTAATTTATCAATGCGTAGAATATACGATTTTTGTATGAATAGATAGATTTTGTATGGTTATGTTAGAGTTATGTACTAAAAAGAACATCGACTTCAAAGTGGAATCACATGCTAACAAAATGATATTTGCTATCATTTGGTTAGCGATCAATCGCTTAAGTTTTTATATTTTTCTAATAAAAACCTAATATTATTCTGAAAACTTCAAAGTTAGCCAATTTTAAGCTAAGTAATGATTTTTGTGACAGAAAAACAGGTATTACACGCGATTTTTGTTATTATAGAAAATTAATCACTTCACTACGTTACTGCTTTATATTTACCAATCGGCAAATCTGACCTTGACATTGCTTAGTAGTAAAGAATCTAGCCGGCGGCAAAACCACATGATAGTAAGGTTTTATACTTTTACATGCTTTGGGTAAGTCTAGATTTCGAGTTTAGATTCCCGAGTAAGTCTAGATTTAATTAAATGAAATATATTGTTAAAATATAATACGATTTTGTAAAATAAAATTATTTTTTCGCAGTTTTTCGCGGATTTATATTGATTTTTGGTTCCCGACGTTTCGAATGTTTTACAGCAACCATGGTCAAGGGAGAGACTAAGATTTAAGCTGTTTTACGTCATTATATAGTTGTTACAGACAGTTCCTACCCACATAATTACAAAATGATTTTAGAAAATGTCGTTTTTTACTACTATAATATAATAGTTAAGAAATACAATAAAAAAGTTTAATAAAGTAAAAACCATTTTAATCGATTCATAAGATATATCGATATGAAAATCGATATTCCTTAATGGAGACTACACAGACGCGTGTCGGCACACAGACGCGAAGTGTGCGTGTATGCGCGCGGCAACAGGCCCGGCCGGTCCGGCTACCGCGTTACGCGCCCCGGCTCCATTGCACATACACGGTTTTAATATAATATTTAACGGGAGAGAAAATCACAAATCAAACACGACGGTTAGACGATTTGAAGACAGTCTCCAATGACCATGGTTGACGTAAAGCATTCGAAACATCGGTAACCAAAAATCATAATAAATCCGCGAAAATATCCTAAAAGATAGTTTTATATAAAATTTCAAATTTTCGTGTAAATCTAAAGAAATCTATATATATAAAAGAAAGTCGTGTTAGTTACACTATTTATAACTCAACAACGGCTGAACCGATTTGGCTGAAAATTGGTGGGGAAGTAGCTTAGACCCAGGAGACGGACATGGGATACTTTTTATCCCGTTCGATTGCGTTCCCGTGTGACGTGACATAAAACTCAAGAACGGCTGGACCAATTTTTATGATATTTGAATTTTTCGATTTCTCTTAGTCTGGAATAGGATAATAAGTATTAAAACATCAGAAAAATTAACGAAAAAAATTATATGGCTAGCGCTGGCTAATAACTATTTATCTCAATTTAAAACGTACCTAGCGACGAACCCGAGCGAAGCGAGGGTGAGCCGCTAGTATTATATAAAATCTAAGACATAAAATGAACAGTAAAATCTTTAATTAACACTTCATAAAATACATTTAACCATAATCTCTGCTGGTGACGAGGAACCGGCTCGTTTTTCGCCCAAAGAATCGGCATTGCCATACAACGGGAGAACAAGGCTTGCATTCTTGCCACTATTCCACGCAGACATGACTTATATAGTAATTTAGTCTATATTTGTTTTGTATATATTATAATTAAGTACAAAAATTTGTGTAAATTATTTTTTCTGAGTCGAATCTGTACATTTAAATTTTTTTGGAAAGTCTTATTGAAATAGTCATTATAATCGATACAGAGGCCGAATCTATAGTTTTAAATTTTTGTTTGTCTGTCTGTCTGGGAACGCATCACAAGAAAATAATTGGACAGATTTTGGTGAAATTTAATATAATGATAGTTGGTTATCCGGGTCAACATATAGGGAACTCTTTATTGCGGGAAAATATCTCATCTCTAAGAAATCTATTCTAAACGTTAAAACATAGTATTTAATATTTAATGTAAACGCTAACCTAATGTATTGACGTTTCAATAAACGACATTGAAAACTAATAACTTAATGTTGTAATTTTTAAACAGAAATGCCATCTAGTATATATAGGACAGCGGTGGTCTTTTTGAAAATCAACCTAACCTCTAAGTTCCTTCGAATTCCGTATTAGTTTATGGCAAAAAGACATGGTAAATAACTTTTATCTTTGACGACGTTAAAGCCATGTGAAATCACTGACAAAATAGATTCTACTATTACAAAAAATAATGTGTATGGTAATAGCCATAAACTTTATTGGTAAATAAATAATTATAATTTTCTTTATTGTTAATTAAATAATAGTTTACTTACCACCTTCATATTTATATACTTCAATTGATGCAGATTATTAGTTGTTGCAGGAAACCTGAAATAAAATACATATTTTGTCATTAAATTGTCACAGGAAAAATAATTATCGAAAATGTTATATTAATGGAATTTTTATATTCAATCCAAAAAAAATTAGCAAAATTTCTTACTGAACATCCGAAAAAATACGTAAATATACCACATAATAGAATATTCAAGATATATAAAAATCAAACAAATAATTATTTAAATAAAGTTATTTTACAAAGAAAAAAAGACGTCGAAAATATCGTATATTGTACCATCTAAGCCGTCAGTCAATGGAAACGTAGCACAGTTCACGAGGCAATGACACGGTCCCGGGTTCGAATCCCAACGGATCTAGATCTCAGCGCACTAAATATGACCTGACGTCTTTTATAACGTAGTGAAGTTTTTGTGTTTTAAAACGCAGAAATGTTGGTTTAGCTGTTCAATAAAGAGCTTCGGAACATATTTCCTCTATGATATAATAATTTTCTTTATTAAATGTGACAGCTTATTGGTATTTTTATTCAATGGATAAATGGGTGGATGGGATTTTATACATAGAAATCGTTTTTTTTAGTTTTTTTTGCGGACTTGTTTCTATTTTTCATTCCTGATCTTTCGAATGCTACTATGTAATGTGAACGAATTCAAACTATTTCAGACGGTGTCTACGGAATTGGTATCAAAGTACATACTTAAAAAAAACTAAAAAACAAGAATAGAATATCCAATAAGAAATATATATAATAGTATACAATAATACGATACAACATAAAATCATCAAGACAACAAAATAGTCGAATCTGGACATAAAATATTTTTTAGAAAATCTTTATCGATACAGAGGCCGAAGCTATAGATTTTAAAATTTTTGTCTGTCTGTTTGTCTGTCTGGGATCGCATCACGATAAAACCACTTGACGGGCTTTGAATAAATTTGGTATAGTTATAGCTCGTTACCCGGGTCAACATTTAGGATACTTTTTACTGCAGGCAAAATATCTCATCTCTGAGAAACCTATACTAACCTTAAAACGTAGGGACGAACCCGAGCAGAGCGAGAGTGAGTCGCTAGTCGTTTATAAAGTAGAGGGTAAAAGGGAATTTTCTTTTTGGCACTTAAAGGGTTTGACTAACGTGCGTGGCTCTTGCCTCACTGTGGCAGGTGCGCCACTGTTGACGATATATTCGTACATATTATTAGTCAACTCGCTTTTATTTGTTTCACTAAAAACTATTCTAGGAAATGCTATAATGTTAAACTACTTTTTACAGCCATTTAAACTTGAAACTTTGTGTGAAATCCAGGTGACAATATAATATTTGAGATCCTTGAGCTGATCTGACGATGGTGTCAGGAGGTGGATTGTGGAACTCTCCAAAGGCTACTGGTCCCTTCGACCTTCCTTTTTTTGACCTTTGAGTTTGGGCTCATTTGGTTTCATTTAACGAACATGAAACAGTACATTTACTGGCGATGTTCTGATTTGGTTCATAAATAAATTATAAATAATATAATTCTCCCAGAGGAAACCCTCGGCATTTGTCAGCAAATTTTTTTTTTACATGTATGCAGCCCCTTTTGACGTCCTACTGCTGGGCACGAGCCTTCCTTTGATATAAGGAGGAACACGATACCACCGGGCATCTGGATCGTGGGTTGTAGAAAAGTGGGTTTTAAGATGGTGTACCTTTTTAATTTTTACAATATATCCCTAACAGATAACAGGTAGGAGAACTATACTTAATTTTTAACTTTGCGTGTTGTTTACATTTCAAGGTCAAATTTCGGCTTTGTAATTTAATTTGAGGCAAATATAATGATTAAAAAAGCAGCAGTGATAACTGGCTTGCTTAGAAAACCGAGTGAAGCAGGTTCAAATCCTGGGTGTCGCACATCTGATATTTTCATGTGCGAATCATTTCCAACTTGATTACCACTACCTTTTACGCGTCTTACCTAGTGAAACGGGTTCAAAGCTGGATATTCCACTTCACCTTAGGTTTCGTGCTAATTATATTCAACATGATTTCCATATGCTAATTAGAAAGCTAATACAGCGAAGGAAAATATGAGGATTCCTGCCTGTCTGAGATAACCTGACAAGCTTTTGAAAAACCTATGAAGTCCACCTGCACTTAGTCAGCATGGTGGACTGTGGTCTGATCTCAGTCATATTGAAGGAAGTCCACGCCCAGCCGTGGGAAAAATATATAACTGTATCCAAATAATATATCTCTGAAACCACTCAATAAATCAGGACCAAATGTATTTTATGGGTTTTTAAAAGAAATGGTTTGTGTGTGTCTAGACACTAAAACTGTAAGAGAGGGAATTGTAAAAGAGAAAACTAAATTATAAAGAGGAAAGGTTTGTATGTATTTTTATTTGTATTTTTACATGTTTGTAACTAATAAACCCAAAACAACTGGACCAATTTAGATGAAATTTGGTAAAAAGTTAGTTTGAGACCCTGGGAAGGATATTTTTTATTCCATAAATCATCTTTTAAGGGGGTGAAAATGGGGATGAAAGTTTGTATGGGGAATCAACCTAGGGACGAACCCGAGCGAAGGGAAGGTGAGTCGCTAGTTTATTTTAAAGAGCGAAATTTAAAAATTTATTATAAATAAGTAGTTTATTTAAATAAATAAACTTTTACGAGCACTTTAAAATAATTTTTTATCCCTATTTAAAAATTAGGAAAGCGACAAATACTTAAGAGAATTCCCCCATTTTCCACCCCTTAAGGGATGATTTCCGGGATAGAAACTATCCTATGTCCTTTCCAGGGTCTTAAGCTGTCTTCTTACCAAATTTCTTCTAAGTCGGTTTAGTAGTTTCGGAGCCTATTCACTACAAACAAACAAAAAATCAAATCTTTCCTCTTTATAATATTAGTATAGATAAACATCCAGTGGTCTATTTCTGTCCATATTCATTATTGAAAATTTGAGGAAAACATATAGGTACGTAATATAAAAAATAATGTATATAAAAAAAATCTTTCCAATAAACTTTACTGATAACACTCTCATCAATAGCTAGTAGGTAAATAAAAAAAGACAAACGGAGGAGGAAATGGTAGTAAACTGTTTTGTCTTTGCCTATTTATGTATAGACTAGCAGAACCCGCGGTTTCGCTCGCGCTAAAACTAGGTACGAAAAAAAATCTAAAACTTTTATCCCTTATTTTAACCCCTTATGGGATGAATTTCGAAAAATGCTAAACCACGTATTTCTTTAATTGTATTAAAGAGCATTAATACCAAGTTTCAAGTAATTTTGAAAATAAATATTTTTTTTTTTGGTTTTATGCAATATAACGTGTTTTCCCGTAGGAGTGAGATATTCTTCCGCGATAAAAGTAGAGTGTGTCATTCACTCTCCAACCCTCCACACAAAAAGTCACGCCAATCCGTCATTCCGTTTCGACGTGAAAGAAGGACAAACAAACAAACACACTTTCACATTTATAATATTAGTATGGATATTATATTGTCCATGTGTCGACTTTGCCTAAGTAGGCAAATTGTTTCATGTTGCTACTTGTCAATAGATGGCGTTAGTAGACATATAAGATCTAACTTTATCGTACTATAAAATAATTGTAATATAATATAAAAATAATAAAAGAAGCCCATTTCATACAAAATTATTCCATTTTACATGGAAAAAGTATGAATTTAAAATTAAAAAAAACATATTTTGTTGTTACGATCATAAATAATAGTTTTAGTTGCGGTTGTTGACAATGTTTTACATTAATTCGACTCTTATCACTATATACTCGTATGTTATGCTCTTTATACGTATAATATGTATATACTAGCATTGCCCGCGGCTCCGCCCGCGTTCAGATGACCAAAAACCAAATTCTTAGGTTTTACATATCAGTATACTCTTACATTGCAGTTTTTGTATTTTTTCTCAGAAATGAGATATTTTCCCGCGATAAAATGTTATCACCATACCAAATTTCATCAAAATCTGTCTAGTGGTTTTCTCGTGATGCGGTAATAGATAGACAGACAGACAAAGATTCTAAAAACTATAGATTTGGACTCTGTATCGATAATAATGTTTATTTCAATAAGATTTTCCAAAAAATATTTAATGTACAGATTCGACTAAGTTACAATTTTAATATATGTATATATATACATACACATAAACTTATCCCTAATATTAATTTTCTAAACTATTTTTCACCTGTGGCTTCGCTCGTGTGATGTGACGATATTCACAGAACTGCAATGTAGAGGAAGTTTTAAATAAAATAGATCCATACACATAATATGTATATAACGACCTATTGCCTCCATTTATAATAATTTAAAATAAAATTAATACATTAATTATTAATTATTAAAAATAAATATCTGACATAGAATTTCGTTATATATTTGGTTTTACACTGGATGTGTGATATATTGTATCAATTACAGTTATTGTGTAACGTACATACATACGTACAGTAAGTGACCTACCTCAATGTAGTTCGTGTTATGTCACAATGTAACATAGCGATTGCGTACTTCGGTGTATATGTTTTGATTTTCCGGTATTTTTGCTTGAAATATCATTGTTTAAAAGTCTTTATTTTGCACAAATATATACTAGTATTCGACCCCAGCGTTGTCTAATTTTTAAAACACCCTTTTTTAACTTCAAAATTATGTAAATTATTCTAACCTACATATAAATAGACAAAAGCAAAACCGTTTAGTACCTTTTTCTCCTCTTTTTGTATTTTTTTTTATTTAGTAGCTATTGACGAGCTTTAGTGTTATTTTAATCTATACATATAATAAAATTGTAACTGATCGCTGTCTGTACATGGAAGATATCGGAAAAAAACTATTATTGGGGGTTTTTATTAACGCAATGGAACCTAAAATAATGATTTTAAGAATTTTTGTCTGTTTGTCTGTGCGTTAGTGCGCGCTAATTTCAGAAACGGCTCAACCGATTTGGATGGGGTTTTCATTAATGTTTGTGGTAAGTTTCATTTAGCATTTAGTGTTTGTTTCACTTCAATCGGTTCATAAATAAAAAGTTATGGCAATTTAATTTCGAATTAAAATAATTTCGATGGTGAGTCGCTAGTTCATTTTTTTTTGTAATTAATTAATCATTTATTTCAGGCAATACTTACAAAAGGATGGACAGAAGGAGGAAATAACTTTAGAAATATTTTTTTTAATATAATTATTATGGTCGACATTCAAGCAGTTTACACTTGTAATTATGATTTGTCTTTTCGATTTAAAACTTGGTAAGTAGGCCACTTTCGGGTGAGAATACAATACATAATAATAATATAATAATATGATCGAGCTGAGCTGATGATGGAGCCAGGAAGTGGATATTTTGATTGGTTTTTCAGCTTTTTAAAACGGAAATGATGGATATAAATTTATTTTCCATTTTTTAGTTTGGTCTTTTTAAAAGGGTTGTTTTTAAGTTTTTTTTAATGAATTTAATTATTATTTTTTCAAATAAATTATTGTATTGTCATCGTCCTAGACAAATGTGCTAAATTTCAAGTTAATCTGACGTTTTGAAGTTGGTAAAATAGTATAGTGTATGTATATATGCATAGCATAGTGCATGTTGTGTTCTCCAGTAATTGGGAGTACGTTTCCGGTATGGGTTTAAACATTGTCCAAAGAAATATTTTTGAAGTGAAAACTTCTATAGGCAGGTTTGTTTGGAAGGGGAGTAAATTCATGTAAGTCGTCATCGTTATGGTCACGTGACGTGTTAACGCTAACACTCAGAGTGCCGATAGATGTCACAACCAGATAAATGTGAACAGTTTTAATTTACAAATTTTAATTTAACATCAAACAATTAATTTGTATATCCAAAAATAACAACAGTTTCTTAATAGTTTTAAGTTTTCACTTCTGTTGGCAGTCCTTATGATTGCTTTTTTTTATTATTTTATTAAAAAATCTTGTTTAATAAATATAAATCTAATATTTGACTGGATATAATGTTTTTTCTACAGGACTTCTTATAAAAAAATCATTTATAATTTAAACTATTTGCGGCAAATATTTATTATATTATTATATATGTAGTGGTTAATTAATATTTTTCGTGGTCGTGGGTTCGGTGACCAGCTCAGTCAGTTATACATATTTTAGATTTATTTGACAACTTTTACATCAACTTCCTTGAGAGTATTATAGCTCATTATATTTAATTATTATTTATTTTATAACAGAAGTGTCAGTTTTAAATGAAATCATGTGTCAAAGTCTAGACACATCCGGTCGGTCAGAGCTTCCGGTCAGAGCGGAAATAAGCTTCTTATTCTATATCTGTATCTAAAAATAACCTAGAAAATATAAGATGAAACCACACACGACGCATCCGCTGTTACGTAAACAACTATACTCATATAAATTAAATTTCAATATACGCATGTACTATAATCATGCATCAAGTTTTAATACAGCAGTCATTCAATGATAGAATTTTAAATAAAACTATCTTTTCGGATTATTTCGCGGATTTATTTTGTTTTTTGGTTCCCGACGTTTCGAATGTTTTACAGCATCCATGGTCACGGGAGAGACTGAGGTTATAGACGTCTCAAAGGCGTTATAAAGGTACTTGTTTATAGACAGCACCAACCCACAATTTTAGAAAAATGATTTCAAAATTTCAAAAATGGCATCAGAGTACTTTACAATATATGTCGATTTTAATTTTAAACATGTAATTTTTTTTTTATAAGTATTATAATTTTTGAATTTTCTTTATATAATGTCTAGTATTATATAAAGGCAGCGCCATCTTTCGGCGATTTTTATTACTAACAGTGTTACTCCAAGTCATAATCTATCTATGAAATTCAATTACATCCAAATCAGTCCAGCCTTTTCAACGTGATTTTTTTTAGATATTTCTTTATAATTCTCTTTAGATCTTCACTATTTTTTCCATGTATATGTATATATTTAATGTTAGATGCTGGGTCTAAGGTCGTGTGATTATTTCCTAGATTAGGTCTAATGTATAGGTCTAGTTAGGTACTAGTACATGCAACTGTCTCAGCTAAAATCGAACCCACTATTTATCTAGACAAATTCCGATCAGACACATACGCAATTACGTCACTATAATATTACAATACAATATAGATAAATATGTATTATGTATAAAGTCATCCATGTTAAATTAAGGCATGTCAAAATATATTTTTTTTATTTTTAAATATCACTATGATTTATTTATGAATAAATATTTTTATATTTTTTCTTCCTATAATTTAAATGTATATATAAGTATAAAAATAAAATAACATACAAATAATAAATAATAATTAAAAAACATATAAAGTAGAATTTTAATTTTGTCTTTTGACTCTATTAGGAGGTAGAGCTCGTTAAATATTCGAATTAAATGCAACATTATGTGTGTAATTTAAAAAAATATATACGTACAATTGATTTATAATAATTGTTTTTAGTTTTACTTATTAAAATATATAAAACCTGTTTTTCATTATTTTTTAAAATTAAAATAATGATTCTAGCGATATTTTCATTAACAAATATGTCGTTTACTTGAATTTTCAATATTATTAATATACTCCTTTTTATTCGATGCTATCTTCATCTGAAACTATTTATATGACCTTCGCGAAGCTTATCATGAAATTTGCAGATAATAAAAATTATCACCAGCCGCGGTCAGACCTTGGTCTAAGAACTAACTATACCTATAGCTTTCATATTTTAATCCATTCTAATATTATAAATGCGAAAACTCTGTCTGTCTGTCTGTATGGTACTTTTTCAGGCCTAGTCCGCTGAATCAATTTAGATGAAATTTAGTATGGAGATAGTTTGGGACCCTGTAAAGAACATAGGATAGTTTTTATCCCAGAAATCATCCCTTAAAGGGGTAAAAGGGGGGTGGAATTTTGTATGGGGAATATATATTTATACCATACTAACTGTTAAAAAGTACCTAGTATTAATATAATTATGTGAGAGTAACTTTCTACGTTTGTTTGTCGTGCCTTAATGACCTAATTAATTCGTTTTGGTTTGGGGGGAGAGGAGGGGAGACCTTACTCGTATATCCTGTGATGATACAACTATCTAATATACATTCAGACTACTATTATAAATGCGATTTTTTTATGTATGTGCGTGTGTATGTTTGTTACTACTTTATACTGAAACGGCTGGACAGATTTGGATGAAATTTAATACACAGACTAAGGAGAGTAACACATACGTAAGTTACTATTAGATATGTAGAGACGTACACGAATGAGGGTAAATAACTATTAAAATGAAAAATAAACTCGTATCTACTACAAATCACGGTAACAACATTTTTGTGGAACGATTTATTATTAGTTTAATAGAAACTACAACATACAATTTGATATTTTTATGAAATCTAATTATGAAAAATTATTTGAAAAAAAATATACCTTTATGAAAATGCAAAGTAAAGCCCCGGTATATTATTTTGTCATATTTTTTTTAATAAAAATACTCAATTGTTTTATATATTTATTTTATTTTATTTAATTATTTCTTATTTTTATTTCATATAATAATTTTTATCCCACACTTATTTCTTTATTTATTGAATACTTATAATTTGAATTACTTTATATATTAAGTCGTTTTAGGTATATTTATATTTTATTTTATTAGGTATGACCTACGTACATTCTTATTCATAAAAATATTAAAACATTTCATAAAATATTGTTTTATAGAATTTTGAGAAATATGTATGTATATAAATAATAAGAAATAAAATAAATAATATAATATTAATAACGTATTTAAGCTATTGGGATGTTTATATTATATTTATATTATATATATGTACCTACTATGTAATTTAATTCAATAATGTATATGTATATATATATATTGTGTATATAGTAGGTATGTACCTACTATGTAATTTAATTCAATAATGTATATATATATATATATATATATATATATATATATATATATATAAAATTTTAGTATTATGATTATGATTTTATATGTACAATTAAAATGAAAGAAACATCATCAATTTAATGATATTTAATTAATATAAAATAATTGGTGTAATAATATCAGTAGTAATTTCAACCATTTCTTTAAGTTGTGAGGAAAGTTTTATCAGTATTGGTTCATCACTGCTGATTATTATAATCAAATATCATTTTTCGGCATTTATTTTGTGTAATAAATAAAAATTACAAATCGTACGTTACAACTAATGTGTTATAGGTTAGAATGTAAAAATGTCTTTATTTAAGATATATTTTCCGTAGTTTTATTAAATTTGTATGAAAGTAAAGAAATATCAATAGTTTTGAATGGAAATAAATAAAATTTTACCAAATACGGTGTTAAGAAGAATCTGAAAATATGCACTTTCCACGTGTTCTCAGTAGTCGTAGTAACAAGTAACCCACTTAATGCAATTTTCGTACTTAAGCCAGAAATATCATTATTTTAGAATAATTGAGCGATTTCAAAAGATATTTTAGAAAAAGAGCCACTAAAATCACCATTTGTTTAGATTTCCATTAAATTACTAAGTATAGCTAAACCACAATTATTGAAAAACAAAACCAAAATAAAATAAGAACTTAATAAAGAACTCACCGCTGAATTTCACTGAAATTTCACTTGTAAAATAAAAAAAATGTTGATTCACCCAAAAAGAAAGTACAAGAAAGAGAGGTTGTACCGAAAGAGACGGCTGTCTGTTTCAGCGCTCAGCCTCGGATTGAAGAGTTCATTGCACCTCCTTACGTGGGCGCGGGCGACGTGTTGCCGTCTCGCTCACTCCCACGGGGCGATGGGTGGTGCGAGCGAGAGGAGCGCGGTCCACTTTTTGTGGAACTTGAATTTCGATCAATATAGCGCGACGTACGCTCTTGGTACTTGAGATTTTTCGTTTATTTTACTTTGATTTAGATTTTTTTGAATTTATATTTGGGTTTTGAAAATATGATTTTTATAGATTTAGATAGATTTAAAGGTAATATTCCGACGGATGTTTCGATTTGCCTTGATCATGACGTTCGTGTAAATTAATCTTATGTTTTTGGGTCATCAGGTTAACATTGTACGTACAAGAACATATTTTTGGCAACTTGATACTTTTGGTACTTATTCTTTTTATTGGTTCTTGAAATTTGGCCACGAAGTTTCCTTTGATTTATGTATACTTATTAAATTACATATATTTTGATCACAGCCTCGATACAAATTCCGTCACAATTCGACTATAAAATTATAATGAGAATTCAAATGATTAATTTCACTTATACATGAATGTTAATTGAGTTACCTCTCTCTATATACAATTATGCACAGACAACGTCGAAACATCTGAAGTATGCAGCCATGCATCGAGCTAGCTTACATGCAAAGCTTTGCTTGGCAACAGCCCGTCTATTTATGGATACCTATTTATAGCATTGAATCATTCAATTAGAGGTCTAGACTGTACGGTTGGTCACAAAGAAACATATTTAAGACACTATCGTCCTTATTACCAGCGACTAAGAGCTACGTATGTGCACTCTACAGGAGGAGCGCTGTACACGACGGGAGTTCAAACGTAACTGGCTTAAATATGGTAATGGTTTACGATAAGCTTTTTGCTTTAGGTGATTCTTGGAACTGGCAACATTCTTCTCGGAACGAAGGAAATCCTTGCCTTTGATGAAAACCAAACGCTTTTCTTTAATCAACATGCAATTACGTTCGTGTTGACTTACCAGTTAAATACACTAATTGTAATGTTAATTACTGTTATGAATAGTAAATAGTCCGCCTGTATGTCACACAATGACAAAAGGGAGATCTAGCGCTCACTGCATAAATCAAGCTCAGTATGATGATCAGATTTGCTTCTCAAAACGTTTCTTTGCTATTCTTTATAGGCAGTGAATTAAAAACTCCTGAGCACAAACAGGTATTTTTAAATATGGTCAAGGCTGAGCCATTGTTCGAGCTATTAACGACTGTAGACAGGGGCGACTTTAAATGCCAAGTACATACATTTATTGTACAGGTAATAATATTTTGTCTCAGATAAATTCATTGAGTTTGGAATACCTACTTCTTGTCACAGTGTAAGAATGTTGTGTAAATTTCGTTTTATACTTCTTGTTCTCTCATAATTAATTTATGGAATGGACTGTCATGTTTTTTATAATAAATGTGATATTATTTTTACTATAGAATATTTCTGTTTCACTTGAACAAATGTAATATATAGGTGTTTAAAAGAAGTAGGAACAATTTCATGTTACTCTTCAACTATCTACATAAAACTTTAATTTGTAGAAGAAATCATTATGACAAGACGTAATTTTTGTTTTATTTCCATATAAATTATACAGATAAAAGTAATCAAGCATGATTTTCATTTGTCGTTGCACTCCCAAAGATTCTGATATTTAAGACTAAGCCGTAAACGATAAGAACTCTCGGAATACGTCATTAACTTGCAGCTACTTTAATTGGGCTGTAGCTATTTACACTTTTTATGGCACAGTGTAACTACTATAATATATATAAAAGTATTTCATGCGCTCTCAATTTCTCGACTTCTGTAACGTTTCTACATCTTTATCTATGCGTTTTTTTTTATTCTATGAGAAAAATGAACAAATTATGACGTCATAATTTACTATATTTTTTTAGACTAAACAGGTAATTTATAACTACATTTTTTTTTGTAAAGAAATTGTTCAAAACTTTGATGAATTGTATTTAGGTTATTAATATTATATTATTTTAAAAGAGTGTTTTATGGAAACCACCTGATTTTTATTATTTATACTAATTTTCTTATTGCCATACTAATAAAATATCAAACAAATAAATCTCTTAAAACTGTTACGTGCTGATAAAATAACTGTTTAACTTAAAATGAAATGCAAGCTGCAAATAATTTCATAAAAAAATTAAACGTGTAAAGTATCAAAATCATTTGACATTACAGCGAGTAGGCGGGAGGCGGTGCGTTAGAGTGAGACGGCTATCCTTCCACTCTTCACCTTCAACATAACGGTGCGCAGGCGCAGGTCAAACTCGTCTTAAAAACCTTTTTTAATTTGATTTTGAACCAAATTACACGGTTTTCGGTACAGCAACTTACGTAACGCTACCGTTGTTTTATTTATTTGATCGATCTTTGATCGTTATAAAATTGTGAGTTGGCTGTTTGTTTGTCACGGAAAAATTATACTTTGAATAGTGTAGTACTGTAGAGATTTTATCATATTATTTAAAACCCCATTTACTCTAGACACAATAGAAAACAACGGTAGTACTGATTGAATTGCTTACATTACTGTAGAAAAGGACTCTTCTCATCTTTCTTCCTCTCCTTACATGAAATCCTGTGCCAATATTGATAAAATTCTTAGATTATTTAGGTCATAGCTTAAAACATTATGTTCCATATATCATATGAGGGAAATGAAGATAACTGTAGTATCCTAGCGACATGCCTTACTTCTCTTTGCATGGTTCTGCGCCATGAAAATCACTGAACATACCGGGATCAAGGATCCTCCGATATTTTTCCTTCCATAAATTATTTCTACGCAAAAAATCACTACAAGCCATTTTCCCGTCGCTGAGTTCAAAAAATAAACAGTTTCGCATTCAAAATAGATATTGGTAACGATGTAGTACTGAATACCAATCATATACATTATGCAATATTAATGATGAGGGGTAAATTAATATATTAAATTCTCTATATACTCGTAATACTTTCTTAGATTGACGCAAATATTTGACACTAATGACTCACCCTCGCTTCGCTCGGGTTCGTCCCTAGCTTGATTCCCCATGCAAACTTTCATCCCCATTTTCACCCGCTTAAGAGATGATTTCCGATATAACAAGTATTTTATATCCTTCCCAGGGTCTCAAACTATCTTCTTACCAAATTTCATTTATATCGGTTCAGTAGATCCAGAGATCACCCCCAACAACGTCACAAACTAACAAATTCACAAACTCACAAACTTTACCTCTTTATAATATTAGTATAGATTTAAAATAAAACGTTCTCTCTGATTTTACTTTATCTATGAAAATATCTATAACAAATATATAATGCCTTTGAGACGTTTAAAATCTTAGTCTCTACCGAGATCACGTGCTCTGTAAAGCATTCGAAACGTCAGGAATCAAAAATCAAAATAAATCCGCGAAAAAATTCGAAAACATAGTTTTATTTAAAATGTCAAATATTCGCTTAAATCTAAGAAATTATTATATAAAAATATACATATTTAATTTTAAAAAATAAGCTTTTTTATAAATGTAGTCATTGAAATAGACTAAGATAACAATTAGAGTTGTGAGTAAACCTGCTTGCTCCATTTTACATTACTTCTACCAATTAATAAAATATACATACTTTTACGCCGGCGCCAAATCTTCTTTTATAGTTTATGAATAGGTTAATAAATAACCTATCTCTATTTAAATTTTAATAATTTTTGGAAATTAAAAATGTCATTTGTAAGATTTCTGATATACTCTACGATGTATCTTTAAACTATATTTTAATTCAATAGAGAGAGTTGGGGGGGGGGGGAGATGGATGCAGAGAGAGAGAGAGAGAGAGAGTCTCTCTCTTTTAACGAATATTTAAAAAAATGTCGTGATTTATTTTTTCTAGATATATACCTTCTTAAACTTTTGTTATCTAAATATGATTTATTATAAAAAAAAAATTATATCTAAATAAATTGTATATATTACTGTCGTAAAACAAGTGAATGAAAAATGATGATATTCACAATATAATTTAACACATAGAAATTTAAGCCAAAAAAGGTAGTTAAGAATCTAGCATCTTTATTCTCTTTCTTCTATACGTGTATACTTTAAGAACTGTTCTTTTAAAATAAAAATTATCACGTTCTATACCTATACATCTATACTAATATTATAAAGAGGTAAAGTTTGTAAATTTGTGACGTTGTAGGGGAGAATCTCTGGATCTACTGAACTCATTTAGATGAAATTTGGTAAAAAGATAGTTTGAGACCCTGGAAAGGACATATAAGATACTTTTTATCCCGGCAATCAATCAACTCTTATAGAGATGAAAATGGGGATGAAAGCTTGTATTGGGAAGCAAGTTAGGGATAAACCCGAGCGAAGAAAGTGTATCTTTATTATCGAAAAGACAAAATTTATAATATTTTTCTATGTTTAAAATATATTTTATATTACACTTCTAGAGTAACGAGATGATTTATGACTTTTGATCTGCAACACCTGCTTTATGTCCAGGAGTAGCAACAGCACACTGGCACAGCGGTAGAGCTAAAGTAACTGCCTTTATAATGCGACCAGCGACTCAGCGGGTTTGTCCCTAAGTTGATTTCCCAATGAAACCTTCATCCAGATTTTTTACTCCCCT
Organism: Brenthis hecate; assembly: GCA_951806755.1. NCBI lineage: Eukaryota > Metazoa > Arthropoda > Insecta > Lepidoptera > Nymphalidae > Brenthis > Brenthis hecate. The sequence goes on along the minus strand of OX638282.1, from coordinate 108,282 downwards.
AAGGGATGATTTCCAGCATAAAAATTGTTCTATGTCCTTTCCAGGGTCTCAAACTATCTTCTTATCAAATTCCATCTAAATCGGTCCATTAGTTTCGGAGCTTATTCGGTACAAACAAACAAACAAAAAATCGTTCCTCTTTATTAATATTAATATAACATTTAACTGTTGGTAAAATCTTAGCTTAAGATTTTTTTAAAACTACTTAAAAAAGATTTGACTCTGGTTTTATTACAATAAAATATTCTTGATAACTTTGTATTGCTAATAAAATATGTTAAAAGATGTATGTATGTATGTATGTATGTATATATATGTATGTATGTATGTATGTATGTATGTATGTATGTATGTATGTATGTATGTATGTATGTATGTATGTATGTATGTATGTATGTATGTATGTATGTATGTATGTATGTATGTATGTATGTATGTATGTATGTATGTATGTATGTATGAACATAATATGTGTATATTATTTTACACGCAACTTTCTAGGGAGAACTAATTGTAGAGTTATCTATGACTATAAAATGACGATTAAGCATACGATATATGACATACAACCAACAATATTTATGGCAGTATTTTCGCAGGAAGGCAGATTGGTATTATAGCGACTTCATAATTGCAAAAATGTTATTTTTGTGTTTATTTAGTATCAAGGAAATCCAAAAATACTTGCAGTCTGAGAATTATTTATCTTATAATATTACTAGCAGAACCCGCGACTTTGCTTGTGCTAAAACTACAAAAAAATCTCTAAAAAGGTAGTTTCATACAAACTTTCATCCCCTATAACCTATTTTACCCCCTTATAGTATGATTTAAAAAAATGCTAAGACACATATTTATTTAATTTTATTGAAGATTATATATACCAAGTTTCAAGTAATTCTGATATTAAATATTTTTTTGGATTGTATTATAACGTGTTTTCTCGTGGGAATTAGATAATCTCCCGCGGTAAAAAGTAGCCTATGTTACTCTCCAGCCCTCCAACTATCTCTACACAAAAAATCACGTCAATGCGTTACTCCGTTTCGACGTGTTAGAGGGACAAACAAACAAACAAACACATTTATAATATTAATATGGAAGCAGAATGTACTATAGAGTCACTTCAATAGTACCTTTTTAAACTTTAGCTTCAGTTCATAATTTTTGTTTCCGATGAAAAATGCTAATTTTTTTACGAATCTCACCAACAAGACTAAAATGTAGCAGCTTGAGTTTCTACCGTACTTTAGGGTGAAGTAAAAAAAATGTTGTATAACAGACCACTAATAAACATTTCTTTTAATATTACTTATAGACCAGGGTCGATAATTTTTGCCATTTGACTTTTTTACATAGGACTTAGTTTTGCCGGAAATCGAGATAAACCGTTTTTTACCCTTAAAAACTCACCCCCTTCCCCTTCCCGATCGCCTGTATCTCAGATCGCCCGTAAATTATTTTCCCTTTCATTTTTATAATATTCTCCTACTTTTCCAATGGGTTTTTTAAAGGCTTCAACCCTGGTCTATCACAAAAATTGCTGTTAAAAGTCCTAGAGGACAAGGTCTTTAATGTAGAAAAGTCATTTAAAGTTTATATTGCTCATACAAGTCACTATCCAAACCAATGAAAGAGTTGGTGTACATTAAGCTGCGCCTTCTTCATAAGAGATATTTTATTCTAACTTTGTGAGCTTTTGACGACGTGCTTGGCTCAGTTTGTAGTGATCCTACATGCTGTGCCAGCGGTCGCGAGTTCGACCCCCCCACGAGGGGTATAATATAAAGTATAATATGTGTAGTGTATCAACTACCTGGTACCCATGACACAAGCCTCGTAGCTTACCATGGAAATGAATGGAGCTAGTTCTGTGTGTTAATGTCCCAACATATTTATTTATTAGCTTTTTTATTAATTAATTCAGACAAGTTAAATTTGAAGACGAGTAAAATTGGGTCACAATTAATTTGCAATTCACAGATCAATATTGACATAAATGAACTGCTTTTGAATAAGTTATATAAAGACAAATATAAATAACATTTTTTTATAGACAAAATATTTCTCACTAAAGTTTGAGACTCTACCATAGTTATTAAAAAAAGTATGTTCATCCGCGAGATGTAAGGTACATACTCGTATGTATGTCTTCTACTGCATAATACTATATTCCAACTGTTAGCTTTTATGCAGTGGAGGTTTTTTATTTTTATAATATATTTATTTATTTATTTACAGCTTTTTAAGTATTTTTAAGTGGGAAAGTTAGCGAGAATGGTTGTTAACCAACTTTAAATCATTATATACCCTAAACTGTTGTTTAAAATGAAAAATGATGAAACAAACCAAAAAACGATTTTTAAATACGTATTCAACGATACTCCACTTGATATAGTTCGTCGATTTTCATTTTTTTTTCACATTATAGTCCTATCTAAGGACACTTGGGAGTGATGAGACGTATCTAACGATACTTTAATTAAAGAAATCCATCGAGTGCTTTGGAAGATACGAGGGAATAGTAAGTATTACAAACAAACAAACATACAAAGATAGGCGTGAAATCATAACACTTTCCTTGCAGTCGGGTAAAAACTAAAAAGCCTTTTTTCATTACAAGATTTTTTTTCTGAGTGGTGAAGACGTCATTTGGTTTTCATCATCAGAAACGCTTTATTGTACCAAATTTTGATGTTATCATTGAAATTTTATTGGCCAAATTTTATTATAATTAGACAAAGCGAGTTAAATAAAAGCCTTGAAGAAAAAAAAATATTATAATTAATTTTAATTATTAATGAAACACGCTAGAATATAAAAAAGATGAGCAGAAGTGTCTTCTAATGTGAATTGCCTTCTAATTCTGTTTCCCACTTATGGGACAAGAAAATATTCTTCAAACTTTCATATAAATTATTAGGGTCATGTTTATTTATAACAAAATGGCCAAATTCCAGTTCATTGCACTCTTACAGCATTAGCTTAAGGTCCTTGAACCGACCTTTTTTGAGATTTTTTGCCACTCGTGAGCTTTTTATTTTAGTCCGTTACCTGCCTTTAAGACCTTAGTTGTTTTATTGCCAGTCTGCGAAAGCTCTGTTTCATGCATTAACTTGCTGATGCCTTGAACTTCGCTTGTGAACTGCAGAACTCTTCAAACATCGAGTTAAAATATCAATACAATCTGACAGGAGTGTCAAGAATATTCAATATATATTAGAGAATTTACTCATTAATTTACCTGTATTATTATAATTAGATTTATAATGTTTTAATGCTTTAGTCTAATTTTATCTATATTTGTTTTTCGGAAAAAAAATTTTTTTTGACGTTTGACTCAGTGACTTAGAGTTTGCACCACGCCCCAACCGTATGCGTGACAAGTCTCGAACTGCAGCTTTTAAAAAACTTTATTTATCGTCTCTAAGACTCTCTATTACTGTAATGAGTTCAAATTCAAACACAAAACACTACTAAATTACTGGTCTTTGTGTTTTTTAACTTCATAATAGAGTATAGGCATCGAAGTTTTTTTTAAAAAACTACCTAATTTAAAAAAAATATATGAAATGTGACATAATATTATATGGATATATCCATTTTGATATTAAAATTATATGTACACCTTAACGACGTTACGTTTGGCTCAGTTTGTAATCCTACTTGCTGTGTCAGCGGTCGTGGGTTCGAGTCCCGCTGGGGGCATTCGTTTGTGTGATGAAGATGAATGCTTGTACTCCAATCATGGGTGTTTATATTTATAATATGTATGTATTTAAAGTTATATATGTGTAGTGTATCAACTATCTGGTATCCATAACACAAGCCTCGTAGCTTACCGTGGAACTAGATGGTGCTGTGTGTTAATGTCCCAATATTTATTTAAATATATTTATTTGTTCTTTACATATATTTCTTTAACTCACCCAATTATTATTTTTATTTAAACAATAAGCTTAAAAATAATAGTCAAGAGCGGTCGTTGAGCATAAAGTTTTCAAAATATGTTTTTCAATCCTTGATAGATTTTAAACACTCCAGGATTCTTGGAAGTTGGAAGGCGAAAAATATAGCTTTAAGTAATTCCACAATATCCTAATATGAGTATACCAGATATTTATACTTCCACACCAATATTATAAATATGAAATTACTAGCAGTGCCCGCGGCTTCGCCCACGTCCAGATGACCAAAAACCAAATTGTTAGGTTTTACATATTAGTATACTCTTACATTGCAGTTTTTGTATTTTTTCTCAATAATGAGATACTTTCCGGCGTTAAAAAGTATCCTATATGTTGACCCGGATAACCAGCTATCACCATACCAAATTTTATTAAAATCCCTCCAGTGGTTTTTCTGTGATGCGGTAACAGACAGACAGACAGACAAACAGACAAAAATTCTAAAAACTACAGATTTGACCTCTGTATCGATAATAATGTTTATTTCAATAAGATGTTCCAAAAAATATCTAATGTACAGATTCGGCCTAGTTACAATTTTATTGATATGTATAGATTAGTTTCATAAGTGAAAAAAAAATATGAGTTAATTTTGATGACATTTAGTATTGAGGTGCCTTAATAACTCTTGTATCATTGATATAGTACTCGTACTCGACAGCTAAAGCACTATTATTCAATATCTATACAGATAAACAAAATTGAAGTGTCTGTTCGTAATGTCAAAATAACAGTTTTTTACTAAATGCATACATATGAAATTATATGAAGTACTAATAAGAGAAACACAATTTTTAAAACGTTTGTCAAACGAACAGACAGACAGACAGTCTGTCTGTTTGTTCCGGCTAAACTCTAAAACAGCTGGACCGATTTTGACAGGACTATCAATGGCAGATAGTTGATGTTATAAGGAGTAACATAGGCTACATTTATTTTAGAAAAAGAATCAAGATTCCGCGTAAAAAAAATATTGAAACCTATGAAATTGCAAACAAAGTCACTAGTATGTAAATATATCTTGCCACTTTATTTTATAATTCAGCTTTATACTATTTCACACGTTCTGAATCTCATCTATACTTAATATTATGAAGAGAAAAATAAAGTTTTTTTGTATGCTTGTTTCTTGTGGATAAACTAAAAATCCGCTTAACCGATTTAGATGGAATTTGGTATGAAGATAGTTTGAGATCCTGCAAAGGATTTAGAATAGTTTTTATCCCAGAAATCATCCCTTAAGGGGATGAAAAAGGGATGCAGTTTGTGTGGGAATCACTCATTTCTCAAGTAAGGGATATAAAATTTACCTTTTTCGTAAAAAAAAATCTTTCACGCTAAAGTGTGAATAAAAGTGCCGTTTTATTCTAATTAAAATACTGTGTTTTATTCAAGGAGCTACAAAAGTCGATTACCCCGCAAATTTTGATATGATACCGTATCTTTCTTATCGTTTTAATTTCCGAAACCTGACTCTATCTCTATAAATAATACATAATACGTTGTCTGTTCGTGAATTTCTTTGAAATTGCATAAAACTAATTTTGGGGAAATAATTATTGTTGACCTTTTTAAACACATATTTGCTTGATTAATTTTTAATTTAGCTTGAAAAAAATTTTTTTAATTATTTTCATTTCAAATTGTATTTGTTTTAGACAGCAACAGAGCGACGTATGGACACACAGTTTTTTTGCCACAAAAATCATTTATAGGGCATAGAGTGCTAAAAGGAACTTTATGCTGATACATAAATCAAGATAGTTGTAGCTTCGTGAAAAATTGTTTGATTGAAATACCAAATGACGTGACTTCAAACCCTGGTTCCATTTCTAACTTGATCAGCACTCTTCCACGCCTTATGGTGAAGGAAAATATCATAAAACATGTATGTCTGAGAGAATCTAATAAGTTTTCGAAAGACATATGAAGTCCACCCGCACTTGGCCAGCGTGGTGGACTACGGCCTGATCTATCTCCCTCGCATTGAGAGTGGCCCACGCCCAGCAGTGGGCAAAGAAGACTGATGACATCAAATTCTTTTAATGGGATATATTTTCGTGTATTGCAAAAATCTCTCCGCATACGCGTGTTTATAACTTATAACTCATGTTAGTATTGTAGTAGTTACATCAAAAAAATTAAAACTCCACAGTATGCAGATTTTAGAGAAAAGTAATTGCTACTACATGCATGGTCTACTTTATGAATGAATTATTTATAAGTGGAAATATTAAAATCTTGTTGTTTCTATATAACCTAACTAGCAGAACCCGCGGTTTCGCTCGCGCTAAAACTTCCAAAAAATCCTTTAAAAAGGTTGATTTCTTACAAACTTTCATCCCCTATTTAACGCACTTTTAGGATGAGTTTTGAATAATGCTAAAACACGTATTTGTTTAATTGTATTGAAGAGCATTTACACTAAGTTTGAAGTAATTCTGATCATAAATATTTTTTGGGTTGTATTATATCCTGTTAATAGTAGCCTATGTGACTCTCCAGCTCCCCAACTATCTACACAAAAAAATCACGCCAATCCGTCACTCTGTTTCGACGTGAAAGAAAGTCAAACAAACAAACAAATACACTTTCACATTTGCAATTCTAGTATGGAAACATTGATATGGAAGTGTGGGATTTATAATATTAGTATGGATATGGAACTATCAATATCGAACTATGGACAGACTATGCTAATTGATATAAATGATGAAATGAATGTATGTTTTTTTTTGTAGATATTTATGGGCCAGACATCGGTGATAGGTTTAGACTATTTTTAGTTCTGGAACTTTCCGAAATTTCCATATTGTTATATCACTAAAGATTAAGCGAAGCTATGAAGCCAATGTTAAATAATATAAAAATCTATATGTACATAAATAGGTGAAGACAAAACAGTTCAGTACGTTCTTTCTCTGTTATAAACCGATTTTCTTTTTTTTGTTTAGTAGCTATTGACGAGCTTTAGTGTTATTAATAAAAAATAGTTAAATACATTTGGCACTTTAAAAATTTGATAGCGCCACGATATGATCAATATTAATTTTATACTACCATGACATAGGAACAAGGCATTTTTTCATAGATAATATCTATAAAAAATAAAATGTTGGTACATTCAATATCTTTAAAAAAAATAGAGTAAGTATGCCGTACTGGAGGTCAAATATAGGGACTTAGACTATATATCTGTCTATCTGCAATCATCAATGAGTAAAATAGCTCTCTGAGTAAAATAACTGTGACATACGGACAGACCGACATGACGAAATTATAAGGCTTCTTTCTTTGCCTTTTGGCTTTAAAATCTTTCTAATTGTATTGAAATTACTCTATTAAATTATAACTTTATAATTTGGTGTTTAAAATATAGTCTAATTTTATTTCAATTCTGTAGAAGCACAATTAGTAAAACTAAAATCAAATGACGTTCCTAGACCTCAGCCCTCAGGCGACGTCACAGGCACTAGTTCATAGAATTTGAGAGCTTAATAGTTTAGAAAATGGCTACAAGCATTATAAAATAAGTAATTATTTCTTAATGGTTTTGGATGAAATCATCAGTTATTATGTAATTTATTAGACTTACCGTTCGCTAGCTTCCGTGACTCTCATAGATCTGTAAATAATAAAAATATAATATTATTAAAGAAAATGTTTTATGCTAAAACTCTATTTTTATTCAATAATAAATCACATTAAGTAAAATATAATATTATTTTAAGTTGCTGAAATGGGAATTATAGAGCATCTAATACTAATTAAAAAAATAAGTCAAGAGTTTGTTACTTGATCAAGAGGTTAATTTTTACGTATTTTGTATTATATATTTTTTTATATTATAATAATCTATTTAAAAAAAAATCAGGTTCTCTCTCTATCTCTTTTTATCTTTGTAGAGACTTGATCTTGTAAGAATGTAAATAAGAAGAATGATGAAGATAAGAATGTGATGCTGTGTGTTGTGATAAAGAATAAAAATCTAATAAGATCCAATCCTTAATCATTTATCAAAGACTATAGTGGATTCAAATAATCAGATAAATATGTTAGGACATTAACACACAGCACCATCTAGTTCCATGGTAAGCTACGAGGTTTGGGTTACGGATACCAGATAGTTGATACACTACACATGTATAACTTTAAATACATACATACTATAAATATAAACACCCATGACTGGAGTACAAACATTCGTTGCTCATCACACAAATGAATGCTCCCAGCGGGATTCGAACCCGCGACCGCTGGCACAGCAAGTAGTGACATTACAAACTGAGCCAAACGTGTTGTCAAAAGGTAGATATATTTCTTACCAGTGTTATTACATTGTTATTAATATCATATACAATATTTTAAATTCATATTTGCTTGCAAGTTTAACTTAAAATATTATAAATGTATGATACTTTTTGAGGTTTACGTGAATATTAGAAATTCTTAAAAAAAAAATTTTTTTTTAGATTATTTGAGTTGTGACGGAGGTTTCTAAGGTCATACATGCAGCAAGCAGAAATGTAAGGAAACAAAAAGAAAAAAAAAACTCAAAAATTTTTGTTTTTAAAAATAGCGATATTAATGAGATCCGTCCTTGACTATAATAAAATATTTTTATTTTCATAGTTTTTACATATCTCTTTGTCATAATAATAACTTTTACTAGCACTGTTAACCGAGCAACAATATTTTATTTGTTAATCAAATTGTGGTACTCACGATACAGGCTTTGCCTAGTGTGAGTTACCCTCAGGTATGAAATATATTGTAAACTAAACTTTTTGGACAATAAAGATTATTATTATTATTATTATACCAAAATAAAAAGCAAACTAGTCTAGCCTTTCTAATATAATTATTCATACTGTCTTAAAAAAAATGAAATAAAACTAACTACCTTTTAGGACGTTTTCGCAGATATAAGAAAATTTTGTTGGTCATGTACATTTTTTATGTTGGGAAAGGTATACCTACATACAGATGGTTGTGTGGGACTCACCGGCTAGAGAAGCCAGTACTATCCACTTAAACCCAACGAAACCTCCCCCTTCTTAATGGAGCGTCGCAGGATCGCTTAAGCCCTCAACCTCGACTGCAGGTATGCTGAAGCAGACCACAACAGCCGTGGATTCACTCCAACGGTCCACTCTGCTATCAGAGAAGTACCGGAAGCAGCCCGTATAACACACCACCCAACGGGGTAGGCCGCCTCCCAGTGCATTTCTTGGCTTCCCTGGACCCTAATTAGCCCCCCACAACAAAGTGAACATACTTGTGGCGGGGGGAGGGGGGGAGGGGGGGGGGTGTTTGCAGTATCGAACCACTACTTAACTCTAATATAACCCACCTTAGCCCCAGACTCATTAATCATAAGAAACCAGGCAAAATCTTTTCCTGACATCCGTCCCTAACATTGATCAAGCAAATACATAGAGCGGTTTATTGACTCTACATCGTTTCGTCTTTTTCTAACATTTAAAGGTCAAAATAGACACATACATATACATAAGACAAAAATAGACAAAAACACCCCGCCCTGACCATAAAAATAAAAAAAAACGAGGGCGACCCTCTCTTTCTAACATGTAGAGCTGTCCCCCTCATCATCTATCCATTTAAAAGTTACAACGATTGGATACAATGTTTTTTATTTTTGTTTGAGGGCAACCCACAGGGCTGTCTGTGGAAATTGATAGAAAAATATTTGACATTCTTTACGTGGAAACCACTTCGAATGCAATTACGTTTAAAGTTATTGCTCGAGACTCGATTGATTATATTACATGTTTATTAATTTATAGGTATAGATTAGTTACATACCTGAAGTTCATTTTATTTCTTGAACTCTTATATATATATATATATATATATATATATATATATATATATATATATATATATATATATATATATATATATATATATATCATTAAATAGAAATGGAACATGGAAATGTTGCGTGAAGCCGTAGGCAGTTGTTAGCACTCAAAGTTGTTATGATATTATGACAAATGTATCAATTTTTTTTTTTTACAATACCAGTTTGATTTCTGATTAAGACATTTTGTGTATTATTGCACAAATGCTTGCTTGGATATTATTAAAACGAGTATATTCCTTTGAATATACTTCTTATAATATGTTTTATATCATAAAAATGAACAAAGAAATATGAATGAGTTTTAAATTTTCATGTGCGAATCATTTCCAACATGATTACCTCTTGTCTTACGGTGAAAGAAAAAACATGCATGTCTGAGAGAATTTAGCAAGTGTTCGAAAGACATACTCAGTCTGACCGCATCTGGCCAGTGTGGCGGACTATGGATATATATATATATTATATATATATATATATTATATATATATATATAAGATATATATAAGAAGGGAGTCACGTGCCCAGCAATGGGACGTAAAAAGAGCTGAATACAATTTGATCTAAGATTTATTTCATTTGAATTAAGTAGAATATTTCCAAAGATTACAATATTCCAAGTGAGGTGGCAGCCCTAGTGCTGCACTGGGGTCGACATTTGATTAATTCTTGGTCCTTTTCGTTCAGTCTTACTCTATGTATCGAATAAAATTGATGACTTTCTTTAGAGGACAGCAGTTTACAAACTAGTTTTCATATTCGGATTCGCTTAAAATTAGTATTTAAATGTAGAATTTTCAAAAAATACTGAATATTGTGCAATTTCTATACATATAAAAAAATAACAAATTTAATTATTCAATTCACTTCATATATTATTATATTAGTCAAAAAATCAAAACCATAAATATACATTATTCAAATGGACTTTTACAAGCAACTTTGGATCGTCAACTTTACATTTTAAATTGAAATGAAATGTCAGTGAAGCCAGTCCGTGAGGAAGCTACCACCGGCTCCGAAAGCAGTTCTGCTGAGAAGAACCAGCGAGAAACTTAACAATTGTTCTTTTTAAATATAATATTAAAAGTGTTGAAGGAAATGTAAAAATATATAAAATGTAAAAACTAAAAAATATTTATATTTCAATGTACATATTTTGCACTTCAACTTAAGTGATGGCATATCATTTACATTTGTTATTCTTTTTATTTTTATTTTTTTATAATATTTTTCATGAAATATATTTATATTTTATTTTTCGTGTATCATTTTTTATTGTTTTTATATGGTTCAAAATAAGATTATTGAATATTTTTTTTATAAAAGTATCCTCAAACGTGAGTGATTTTTCCTCTTACTCTACTTATAATTCTGTATGTTTTATGAAATAATTACTTAAAATAATAAATTTTGAAATTATCAGAAAAACATTAATAAAATATTCAATTTAATTCTTTACGAATAGATTTTAAACGATTTTTGTATGTTATTACAATTGGACTGCTATTATACGCCAAATTTGGATGGAACTTACTACATAAACAGACATGAGCTGGAATAACACATGGGCACTAAGGACACGTCTGAGCGAAGCGACGGTCGGTTGCTAGTATGACTCCTAGAGTAGAATGTCAATTATCGACGTTCTAGCCAATATATACTTACTTAATACTCATATTATTTGGCTAATGAGGGAGTCATGGGTGTCATACACTTACATATACACGGTAGAAAATATCTCACCTTATTCAAGTACTTGTCAATTGGAAAATTTTCTTTATTTTACACTCAAATCAGTATCACACACACATATATATATATATACATCAATCTATAAAAAGAGTTAGTTTTTTTTTAAATACAATGCATGACTTACACAATCATTCAATTAGTATTAATTATATTTAGTTATTCTGATATCTATATGGGTAATATGACCACTTTGCGATTAAACGCCTTTAAAATAAAGATATTTCCTAATACAAAGTGGGCAATTCGCAGTTAACAGTATCTCCATATTGATGGTTAGAATCGGTGTAAAAATAAACTAAATCTGGTTAAAACATAATATGCATTGTACTTGTACCTCTTCAGTACATGGCTGACGTCTAAAATTTAGCTTTTAGAATATTTTTTGAGAAAATTACAAGAAAAATAAGTTGTCATTTATAAAAGAACTAAAATAAAATTAAAACGAAAAAAAACTCCTGTTGATAATTAAAAAAGGAACATTGTGAAATAAACTCGCATCAACTTTCGCTCAGCGAAACATCACTTGGAACATGTCTCTATGTAGAGACACGCCACCGGCCGCGTGTCGCACGCTACGTGACGTCGCGTGACCTTGGCTACAGTTTGCGCCGATGAAAAAATTGAACCCGATTTAAAAAATATAAACTCCTTTTAGTATCATTGTTATGTGGCAATGTGGCTTTACGGCTCTGTGACTCTACTGTGGATCGTCCGTCCAAGAGTTTCCCTAGAGGCCTATATATGAGTTGGTAATACAAGTATTTTAAAAACTTTGTTTATATCTACATATAAAAATGATTGTCTGTTTGTAATGAATTCCTACCGATTATGATGCAATTACTGAACTACGTTGTTTTTTTGTACATACACTATAAGACCACTAATGTGCAATATGGGATTGTTTGAGTGTATAAAGTATCTATTTCACAAAAATGTGTAACCTGTCTGATATTTAACTTCGACATTTTAAATCTAAAGTGGAGATAAGAAGAGCTAGGTATATCATAATTTAAAATTAGCAAAAGAGCAGCGGTTGAGTTTATCACCGGATCTTCTCAGCAAAATCGCATGTTGAGGTTATGGAGCTGACTACATTGACGATTGAAAATCTATACTAAAATAAAACAGTAGAGGTCGAATGTCTGTACATAGCAAAAAAAAAAATGCTAAAAACCGAGTCAGGGGGATGTAAGAAAACAAATAGAACAAATCCAGATTTTTTAAAAATTTTTTGTTTGTCTGTTTGTCTGTTTGTACGGGCTAATCTCCGAATCTATTAGATCGACTTAAATGAAATTTTTCATGGTGGTACTTTATATCCCCGGGCAACATCTTAGATACTTTTTATCCCGGAAAATTAAATAGTTCCTGTGGGATAGTTAAAAATCTATAATAACTTATACAGCTTAGTAGACAAAAACTACTGATTGGATTTTAATAAAACTTTACAATAATATAGGTCATATATCAGAATAACAAATAATTTACTTTTTATCCCGGAAAAATTTACGGTTCCCGTGGGATAGATGTTTTCGTTTATTTGTAACGTATTATGTACACAACATAGACCCCAAAACAATAGTAATTAAAAATTTGTCTGTTTGTCTGTTTGCCTGTATGTCTGTTTGTCTGTTTTTGTATGCGCGTTTCACGCGAAAACTAATGAACCGATTTCAACGAAATTTGGTGAAGTAATAACTTATTACTCGAGTCAACGTTTAGGATACCTTTTACTTCAAGAAAATCTTTCTTTCTGACGGGAAGATACAATAACTGGTTTTATCGAGTCCTCCCTAGAAACCTTCCGCTGGCTAAGCCTTAAGACATACATACATCAAAACAATATACTAAAAAATTGTAGGTCTTGCAAAATCTTACAGGAAAGTTCTGAATAGCATATGTATATCTCCTAAGCAATATCTATTCTTATCTATACCAATAATAAAACTAACTTAGTCAAATTGATGTGCGCGTTTCACGCTAAAAGTACTGAACCGATTTTAACTAAATTTTGTATAGTGATAACTTAGTACTCGGGTCAACTTTTAGGATACCTTTTACAACTGGCAAATTATTCATTTCCACGAGAAAACACAATAACTAGTTCTATCGAATTGTCCTTAAAAATTTATATGGCTAACGCTGGCTCAACTTTAAGAGATAGATCAAAACATTATACAAGAAAATTGTAACTCTTTAAAAGGTCGAGAGAAAAGTTCTCAATAGTATATGTCTATCTCCTAAGGTACACTCGCTATAACTATTTTCATTATTATATATTACTATTTTATTATACGTTATTTACTCTATCTATAAATATAATAAAAACTTAAAAAAATAAATAAAAACCGACTTTCAGGCACTAAAATGAAAAAAATAACTAAACGGGGGTTTTCATTTAGAAAAGATACTTAATCAGATATTTTCGAAGTCAGTGCCAGCCGATGCAAAGCAAATCTAATATATTTTGATGCATAAAATACATATTTAGCTATTAGATATTCATATCTTAAAATATTGTCGGCTGGCGCCGACTTCGAAAATATCTGATTAGGTATCTATTCTAAATGAAAATCCCCGTTTAATTATTTTTTTCATTTTAGTGTCTAGAAGTCGGTTTTTTTAAGTTTTTATTTTTCCATTTTTAGTGTAGATAATAAGCAGGTAATTTGTAAGAAGAAAGTATTTTAATAACATATTCGATTAAACAATTTATTTAAAAAATATATTTATTGTTGCTTTTTTAAAAAAAAACCGCTCTACCGATTTCGATAAAATTTATATGGGACCACCTGGGAAGTATACCCTTTGAAACAAAAAAAAATCCAAATCGGTTCAGGCGTCTTGGAATAATCGGTGAACATACATATAAAAAAAAGAAAAAAAAAAGATTCCGACGAATTGATAACGGCCTCCTTTTTGGAAGTCGGTTAATAAAACTGTAGAGGTCGAATGTCTGTACATAGAAAAAAATGCTAAAAACCGAGTCAGTTATCTTCTTACATCCCGTAAGAAGAAAAATAGAACAAATCCAGATTTTTTCATTTTTTTTGTTTCTCTGTCTGTTTGTTTGTTTGTACGGGCTAATCTCCGAAACTGTTGGACCGGTTTAAATAAAATTTTGCATGGTCGTACCTTATATCCTCTAGTTCCCGTGGGATAGTTAAAAAACTATAGTAACTTATACAGCTTAGTACACAACAACTTATGCACCTAATTTAATAAAATTTAACATTCTGATACCTTATATTGCCGAGCAAACAACAGGTTTTATCCCGGAAAAATGAACGGTTCCCGTGGGTACCTACTAATAGATCTCTATTAGTGTTTCTCTAGGGGTGAACCCGAGCGAAGCGACGGTGAGCCGCTAGTTATATATATAGAATTTAAAAATGATTATTATAGTAGTAATTAAATAAATACATCTTGTAAACATAAAATTTGTACCTTACACAATGGAATAAATTATAAAATTGATACAAAAACGATTAAAAATATTTATAGACCAGACCATTCAGCAATTCTCAGGTCTCAGATTTGACTAATTCTTTGAAAATTCTGTCTGAAATATCAATATTGAATAATATATTTCACTCTTGAATAAATAGCAATAAATTAGCGGACAGCAGGTTTAGTGGAAAGATATCACACAACAAACTTAGACTCGTAACTAGTTTTTAACATTTTAAATAAAACTATCTTTTCGGATTTTGTCGCAGATTTATTTTCATTTTTGGTTCCCGACGTTTCGGTTTACAGCGCACGTGGTCACGGGAGAGACTAAGGTTTTAGACGTCTCAAAGGTCACCTGCGCACTAAATTGAACAAGGATTTTCAAAAATAGATGATCCAGATGGATCCGATGTACCATAAAATATTTGTTAATTTTAAACAATATTTATAATTTCAATAAATGTTTTAGTTGAATATTTAATATTTTTTATTTAATTTTAATTGCTCTGAATAAAATTATTACATTTTACACCTAGTGTTGTCATTATTATAGTGTTGCTATTATTATATTTGAAGAAATTTAAATGATAAGCAATACTATTGTTCTGTATAGAAAAAATTAAAAGTATTAATTTGGTTTGTTATTATTTAAAATTCAATTATCAAGCAACAGTGTTTTTTTTTATTTAAAATGTCAAATATTCGCTCAAACCCATTAATTTAGTATGAGTTTTCAACAGTCAAATTTAAATTGGGATACACGATTAGCAATAGATTTATGTTATTGGTGTACATATAATCGTTTCTTTTTAATAAATTATATTAATTAATTATTATATCGTCAGATGTGTAGTCTTAATGAAGTGATCTAATGAAGCTCATCTGATAAGAGAAGTGACGTCTCTTTACCCATCGATCACCGCTAACGAGTTCGACTGTTTTATTGACCGACTTCGAAAATGAAGATGACAAATTGAATATATTTTTGGGCGTATACTGTGCGATGTCTTAAAAAAGTTGTTACTTTTTTTTTATTAAATTTTTTTTTAATAATAATTGGAGTCTTGGATTGAGTGTTTTGAAGTAATTTGTCTTTTTAATTTAAAAGTTTTTTTATTGAAAATTTTACTAATATTACTTAATAATAACTCGGAAAAACAAAAGAAAACTATCTTCCCGAGGACTACAAATTCGAACGAAAGGTAATAAAGATATTTGCATCGCATGTTTGTTGATAACGCAGTAATGGTTGAACGAATCGACACGACGTCTTGCAAGAATAGGAAGTTTTCGAAATATTTAGAAGATATTTGGAATGTAATAGAAGACACACATATAATATTAAATTCTTAGGTGCACATATTTTCTAAAACTGGGTCAAAAGTGATTACTCTCATATAATAACATTATATCATATAATTATATTAACTAAGCTATATTGTCATGACATGTCATGACACCAAGTGTCGAGTGTCGAGTGTTCGGGACATACGAGTATGAAAGCCTAATGAAATATTTCTCTATTATACTTTACAGTTATAAAATAAGTTCAAACATAAAAATGGTGTAAAATTACACACAAGCTTGTTAATTTGTTTGGGTCTAAGCTCGTAATATTTTATTATGACAATACTTGTTTTGAATTTTTTTAATATGTCAAAGCTATCTCTGTTTTAAGTATACAAAATAATTAAAATATTATTTTTAATAATCGTATTTTATTTCCAAAAATTATATATGAAATTAACTAATATACCTACATATAAAAGTCCCCTTATCCTTTAAAGAAAGTAACTTATCTGTATTGTAAAATTGAGAATAGTAGCATAAACAGCAAATCACCCATTATTTTTGATTCTGTATTTTATTTTGGCGGACTCCGTCTATAAAATTGTATAGTCTGAGACAAAATAGGAATATCCATATAAAAAAAACATGGTACTATAAGAAAAGAGGAATTCTATTGAATGTGTATTTTTTTTATTTTATTAATATAAGTTTCATAGAAAACAAAAACACTTATTAAAGAACGCAAGAAATAACGTGTTAAAGTTATAGTGAAAATGCATTAATAATTATTAACAACATTAGAAATATTTCATTAAAAAATATTAAATAAACTCAATAAAACAAGCGAAATCATCAGCTCTACATAGACTATAAAATTCAAAATTCCATAAAAACCACTTGATAATAACCAAAAGGTAACATCTCTCACTCTACAATGAGTTGGTAACGAAAAATGCCCAAGAAAGGAAGCGTCGGCGTCGGCAGGGCCGCTCTGGCCCGCGCAGGGCCGCGCAGGGCCGGGGGAAGGGCGCCTGCGCCTGCGCAGATTGGCCCACACGTCGCATCCTGCAAGCTCCTAGACACGCTTCTATTGGTCTATTTTTTTAATCACTATTGGTTTATTTTTTAGCTGCACTCCACATCGGGTTGGCTCGATGCTTAACGGTTTTTTTTATATTTGTATTTTTTGTGCCCGACCCTGCTAGGTTTGTGGGTTATATTCACTTTATATAACATATTATAGAGACGGGAAATAGTTATTGTTATTTATAAATTGCTTTTGATTAATGGCTGAATATAATATTTATCCCTACATTTATTTTTAATTTACTCTACATCCCTTCTTTTATATAAGAGTTCATCGCGATAAATATCTTGTAATATGTTATGTATTTTCCCTTGACTGGTTTTAACTACTTTTCAATCAAAAAATTCAACTTATCGTCAAACAACTTATACTCTAAAATGTATAAGGGTTATTTAGATTATTCCAACAAATTCATTTATTTTGTTTTTATTTTTTATATTAATAAAATTCTGAGTAGAATCTATATTTTTGAAAAACCTTTTTGAAATAGTCATTATTACCGATAGAGGCCGAATCTATAGTTTTTAGAATTTTTGTCAACTTGGGAATCACGAGAAAACCACTGGACAGATTTTGATGAAATTTGGTATGATGATAGTTGGTTATCCGGGTCGACATACTTTTAAAAATAAGGATACTTTTGCGGGAAAATATCTCATTTCTGAGAAATCTATACTAAACGTCAAAACGTAACTAGGGACAAACCCGAGTGGAGCGAGGGTGAGTCTCTAGTATATGTATATAAGCGCATTAAATCCACAACCTATTATTTCTTTAATCAGCTGCTCTATATCTGATACAGCTCTTCTAAGTGCTAGTATAATTTGTCTAGCACAAAATATGTCGGTTTCATAATAAAAAATATTAAGTAATATTTTCCTTTGATATGGTATTGAAAGTAAGTAAACATTGCTATGTAGGCTAAGTGTGAGAGTAGGATACTGTTGCGAAATGTCATTGATTATATCTATAATATAAAAATGAATCGCTGAATGTGTTGGTAAGCGCAAATCTTGAGAGCATCTGAACCGATTTCGCTAATTCTTTCTTTAGAATATTCCGTGAAGTATGAGGATGGTTCTTACGGAGAGAAAAATTTAAAAAATTGCCGGAAAAGTCTAAAAACAACACTTTTCTATACTCCCATACAAAAGATTCGTAATGATACTTAAAAGTCTATTTGAACTTTGATACCATAACATAAAGTTTAAGTGTTAGTGGAGAGGTTCCGGGAAGGCAAAACAATTGAGTGACGTTAGTATCGTATATATCAATATTATTAACAAAAAAAATTAAAATGTATATGGCTAACGCTGGCTAGTAACTATTTATATCTATTTAAAACGCACCTAGCGACAAACCCGAGCAAAACGAGTGTGAGCCGCTAGTTATAGTATAATTATCAAATATTAGTTATCAATTATTGCTTTATTTACAGAATGGTAGCTTTAATCTCTACATTTTTCTATAATGTGCAGAATTTTTATTTAATGGAGTACATACGTATCATATCTACTCACCCTGTGTATATACGTACATAATATGTATGTATGTATGTATGTACATTCTACATATTTACTGTTTGTACCTTCTCTATCAAGACTAATAAGTACGTTGGTAGTTTTAAAACCTTATCATCACATAATCTAATGAATAGTATAGAATTTCACTCTATACTTAGAGTTTACTTTTATAGCACCCACCATATATATATATATATATATAACCATAACTACAAAAAACTATATTGATAAATTATTTTTTATTATTATTTAAATAAATTTTTAATCAGCACAACTTGATGGCATCACTTTGCTTACTTTACAAGAATAATTAAAATCGCAGCGCTATACATGCAAAAATTTCTATACGTTTATGTTTGTTGCTTCTGAAAGGCTGGACGCCTCACCTTGCCTTAGTGCCGTAGTACCAGAGATAGACTGTGATTGATCATTTGCCAAAAGATACATTATTATATTTTACTAGCATTGCCCGCGGCTCCGCCCGCGTTCAGATGACCAAAAACCAAATTCTTAGGTTTTACATATTAGTATACTCTTACAATGCAGTTTTTGTATTTTTTCTCAGAAATGATATATTTTCCCGCAGTAAAAAGTATCCTATATGTTGACCCGGATGACCAGATATCATCATACCAAATTTCATCAAAATACCTCCAGTGGTTTCCTCGTGATGCGGTAACAGACAGACAGACAGACAAAAATTCTAAAAACTATAGATTCGGCCTCTGTATCGATAATAATGTTTGTTTCAATAAGATTTTCCAAAAAATATTTAATGTACAGATTCGGCTTAGTTACAATTATTTTATTATACGTATAGATATGTATAAAAAGCAAAGCAAATCATTGGCCACATAATATATTCGAGAACTTTCTGATGAGAATGATGGTTTATTTGATCAGATATAGTTTAGTACTTGCACGTGACCTTGCACGTGAACTAGGTGAGGTGAGTCAGTGCAGCTAAGGCTGTGCCGTATTGAGTGTCAATTTTTTGCAATATAATTGTGTTGGTAAGACTCATTTTATTTATTGTTAATTTATTGTATAATTTTAATTGACAGTTTCCTAATTGTTTGTAAATTGTAAAAAAATATTAGATTTTAGGGATTCATACTTAGAATTTTTCGTGTTTCAGTTGTTAAGTTAGCTACAAAATGATTAATATTAGGTGAGAGTTTGATTTTTCTTTCTCGTCAGTCAAAATACTGTAAAGAAATATCTATATAAAAAAAATCTCTATAGAAATGCATATTTCATTTTTAAGTATACCCTTTAGTGCAAGCCAAAAACTCTACCATCAGGCATCAGTTAGAAAACAGTGTCTTAATCCTGGTAAGAAATATCTGCCAGCCAACTATAAATGTAGAAGAAAATGTGTGCAAGGTAATATAGTATAAAAAATATATGTACTTCATGATTTAAAAATCTAAACTCCATTTTCACAAGGAAAACTTACAGCAGAGCCCTTTTAGATATAAAATATTTGCAATCAGACATGTAGAAAGTTCCCTAGAACAGGTCTGATAAACTATCTTGGAACTCGCTTGCAGTAGACAGTTGAAAGTAATCTATATAGTATACTTGTGATTAAATAGTACGAGTACGTCGCATCTTGACGTGCATCCCGCAAAGACACAAATATTTAGTAATGGCTTTTTTATGTAAAAATATAGTCTCGATAGAGAATTAACATTTGTTTCTTCAAAAAATACTAGTTTCCCTACAAATATATCCAATTTTATTTCATATGGGATATATTTTAACAAAATTTTTTTTGGTACTTAGCCTGTTATAATATTACGTTTAAAAAATCTTGAAAATGTCATATTTCTAAAACCAGCGTTTAAAGCTTAGCAAATCGTTAGTTAGAGCGTTGTCTGCGACTGAGTGAATAAATAAAGTTAAGTTTTTTATTCAGTCCATTTATAAATTTTTCGACAATTCTTACTTTATGTTAAAAGGTTATAATCATCTTAGTCTAGTGAATAGATTTTAAAAATTTAGAGTGTATATATGCGGCGATAGCGACATCAGGTTTAGTACAATTTTTTTAAAAACTTCGACATTTCAAAGTATTTTCCTTTCTATTATGAAAGTTAATATTTTAATTATAATAATATATATAATAATGAATAAACTCTATTGCATCTTCTCTAGACACTCAGATTAACATGTATACTTATATATTAAATATAGATTTTGTGTCAATCTCTATGCTCTACATGCATGAAAGTGTTGCTCTACTATATATATGAATGCTTTCTTGGACGTTAAAATTGATTTAAAACGTTCTGTTTGCGTAATTTGATGTTTAAATAATTGAATTGTTTTTATACACATTTATATAAAAAAGCATTATTATATATACCATATCACCAGTAACTGCACTTCACATACGATATCGCGGTGCATTGACCTTTGACATCTGGACGCAGATTCAATATTATAGATTACATTTTAATACTATTTATTATTATACTTTTTCTGAAACTCTCTTTTTCATCTACCAGCCAATGTTATGTTTTTTTTAAATATATAGATAATTGAGTTTATTTTACTCTACATCTAAAACCACTAGACCTATTTTTAAGACTTATTTACACTTTTGTGTTCACAGATTTGATACATTTCATAGAATATTTCATTATTATCAACACGTTAACATAATAGTATAACATTAAGATTGAAAATTCATAACTTTTAATCGAATATTTAAATTAAGTCATGAAATCATTAAATAGCAACAATAGGCAAAAATGTGAAGTTGTCGTTTTTATTTATGTTAATGTTCTACAATATTGTATAAAAAAGTAATTTATTACATAATTTTATTATAATAGTGCTTTGGGCGCATTAATATAGTCTATAATAACATTATAAAGAGAAAAAGTTGTATTTTAGTTTGTAATGGATAAACCAAAAATCTGCTGTACTGATTTAGATGAAATTTTGTATGAAGATAGTTTGAAATCCTGTGAAGGACATAAAATAGCTTTTATGCTAAAAATTATTCCTTAGGGGGTGAAAAGAAGGATGAAAGTTTGTATGGAAATCAATTATTTTTCAAGTAAAGGATATAAAACTCATCATACCTATGCATATATACTAATATATAGTCCATCTACTTCATCCCAGCCATTAAAATGTACCTAGGGATGAACCAGAGTGAAGCGAGAACGATTTGCTAGTCTTGCTAAATTGAAAACTTTAGCCGATTTGTTCTAAATGCTCTTTTAATTGTCTCTGATATTTAGTGCTCTTTTTCTTAATGTTTAGTCATAAAATTTAATTAAAAATGAAACTTTGTGATTTTTTTACAATTTAAATAATCCTTGTAAACTTCTTAAATAGACGACTTTATATCTTTAAATATCAGTTAAAGTGTAAGAAAGGAAAAAATGTAAGCACGATTGCTTGGATTTAATTAAATTTGAGTTTAAATTGTTCTTCAAATAAAATGTATTCTATTTAGAACTTACCAGGTAAGTTGAAGTTATTAATAGAGTTTAGAAATATAAAAAATATCTTCTTGTCTAACTATTTCATCTTATTTAAACGATATACTAAAGACCTTACACGAATACGTTTTTTTAAAATTTAACTAACGAAATTCTGCTCTATCATTTTATGTAGCGTGACACTTTGCGTATTGTTTCATATAAATGTGTATTGTATATATATACGAAATATTAATATTTTTTCTAGAAACATTAGGAGGTTTTAATATTAATAGTTGCTAAAATTACGTGAGCAAATCTATCACTTTGAAAAATAATTCTTATTTTTCGCAGTTTTAGAGGCATTGTCTTTCAATATGTCAAAAATCCATTTTTTATATAATTTCTCTTTAATCTTGTATAATATAATGTGAAATGTTGTTTGATTAAATTAGGTTTTTTTAAAAGCTTATTTTGTATTGAAGTCGTCACTCAAAATATTGTGGTTGCATTCTACGTAGAGTTTTCGCATTGAATTCTTACTAATTTTGAAATTTAATTTCCATCGCACAAGAAATCGCAGCAATTATTTTATATTCTTACAATATTGTGCTAGAAAAGTCCTACATGTAACAATAATTAAATTAAGTGCGTGAGGAAAACGATATTTTTCTTAGAAAGTGCCACTTGACTGTATATCTAAATTTTTAAGTGGCAACAAAAGATAGAGTTAGGTTATTTATATTTACTTTTATTTTTGAGCTTTCAGAATGTTTATTGTCTTTTTAGATACACTTTCAAGATACACTTAACCATGATTTTATTTTATTTTTATTTTTACTTTTTGATATAAATTTATATTTACTGTATACATTGTAATTGTAGACCTGTGATTTTATTAAAAAATGAATTCCAAGCAAAGATTAGCTCAGCAGGAAGTATTATTGTAGAAATTTTATCATTTTTTTGTAAAAAATTCATAATTTTATATACATAGTGTAAACGTATATAATCTTATATACAAGTAAACGGCGTGAGGGCGCGGACTCGTTTTCAAAATGGCGTACATCTTATATGAATGACGTAATAACATTAATTTTATGCAGACACCCCCCATTTTTGCGTGGAAATGCTAAATAATTTTCAAATTTCTAGAATTTTATATGTTTTGTGGAGAAATGTAAAACAGTTCTGACCTGTGACAGACAATGGAGGGCGTACGCGTCGACATATTGATCTATAGCAAACCTCGTTATTATTGGTTTCATTAATTCAATTAATCTATTAATAAATTAAACAAAAAGAAGTGAAACGACAGATGTTTAACGAACAAAGACAATTTTCAAAATGGCGCTGTGTTCCGAATTCAAAAATTGGAAAGTACTCACCTTTCAACATGGCGGCACCGTTTTTGCACAATTTTCGATGAAAATTGGTTTGGGGGTTGTGTTTTTGGGCACTTTTAACGTTTTCCTGGTTAGGTTTTGTGTGATTTTTGATTTTTGATTGCGACGACGCGAATGCACTGACTCGAGTGCATCGGAGTACTGACCTAGGGCTTACTGCATCGACGCAGGGCGCGCACACAGGCGCAACACTCTCACATACACGGTTAAAATTCGTAACGATTAACTTTAAACTCTACCTTCCATATATAGAGTCGACTTTTGAAAACAGCAAAGTAAAGACGCGTCGCTCAATACGCATAGTAACAACTAACACGCCGTCTATATAAAATATTGCATTAAAAGCTATATGTAATAAGGCGTGCCTCAATTACATATTTAAATGTCTTAAATACGATAATTACTGCAAGTTCGAGTCCAGGATGAGGTACATATTTGTCGTAAATATCAACGTGTAAAGTGGACGCGATCGGTTGAGGACCTCCACCCAACATGCACCATCGAATGTAAAGACCATATATACATAATCATAGAATATATGAATAAATAGGGGAAGACGAAATAATTCAGTAGTTTTTCTCTTCCGTCAGTTGACAACGATTTTAATTTTTTTCTTAAGAAACTATTGGAGAGCTTTAGTGTTATCAATAAAAAGATTTAGAAACAGACAGTTTTTGTATATAGATAGGTAAATTCTATTCATATGGTACGATTTCCTGAAATTTTCAATAATGATTATGGTCGCATTTCAAGCAGTGGACGAACACTGGTAACTTTAAATAATCCACGTGTAGCTTAAGAGAATATATGTATTTCTTTAGATATTATTTAAACGTATTTTTTGTGTATAGTACGAGTATCTTTTATCTACGAGTCAAAATAATCTAATGCAAAAAGAATTTTTCAAAACAGATTAGTACGAGTAGTTCATAAGATTAGCGCGTTCAAACACACAAAAAAACTATGCCTTTTTATAATATTAGTATAGGTTACGTTATTATTTCATCTTCGTGATTCATAGAAATTACATAGAAATGTAGAATGTATAATAGAGGCACTTATAGATAGTTATATTATAATTTTCCTGCAACTTTTTTTGTTCCGTAAATTGGATGATTAATATAACCCTTATACCACACTCAAAGTATATTATTTAGCCGACTTTAAAATAGGAGGAGTACCTTTACATAATTGGATGTATGTTTAGTGGTATCTTCATCTTATGTATTTCCTATTTTGAATCTGTCTTCTACTTATTATCGGAATAGTACTGTAAATGTGAATGTGTGTATGTACGTTGAAAGACTGGATAGGTTTGGATTACGTTTAGCTCACGGATAGACTGTATCCTGCAGTAACATAGGTAATTACCTAACATACCCGAGTGAAGACAGGGTTAGTAGTTACAGCCTGCTAACGTCGAGTATAGTAAGTCTTTTGCGTTCTTTTCATTTAACTACGTCTATTATTTTTTTTAATATCTATCTATACTATAATATTATAAAGAGATAAAGTTTGTGAGTTTGTGAGGTTGTAGAGGGTAATATCTGGATCTACAGAACCGATTTAGATAAAATTTGGTAAAAAGATAGTTTGAGACCCTGGGAAGAACATAGGATACTTTTTATCTCGGAAATCATCCTTTAAAGGGTTGAAAATGGGGATGAAAATTTGTACGGGGAATCAACTTAAGGACGAACCCAAGCGAAGCGAGGGTGAGTTGCTAGTAGGTTTATAGTAAAAAGGAAATGTTGCTTGTTGTTGGCAGGAGCACTGACCGACCGATTTACAATTTATAATTACGAGTAAGGTTTTTTTAGGGAAAATGGGAAAAATTGCTCAGAAAATGGGAGACTTCAAATAAAACTGAAAGAGGTGTTTATAAAATTGTTACATTACCTTAAACTTTAAAGATCTTTAATGAATTTATTGGAATAGTCAGGACAAATTTAAATATGTACCTACTAATTTATTATTAAATAAATATTAAATTACTATGGGCTATGTCTATATACATAATAACTGAGTCGAATCTGTACATTAAATATTTTTTGGAAAACCTTATTGAAATACTCATTATTATTTTTGTCTGTTTATCTGTCTGGGAACGCGACACGAGAAAACCACTGGACAGATTTTGATGAAATTTGGTATGATGATCATGCCGATTTGTTACTTTGCTACATAAAGGCAATGAAATAAAAGGACTTTCGCTTACCTAATTAGTTAAAATAGTCTTACTTACTATGTCAGAGGAAGCAGATTCAATGCTCGTTTAAGGTTATAAATATAAAAAAGCGCAGTATTTGTCGCTCCCAAAAGAGAGTTACCAAAATTTAACCCCCTTTAGTGAGGGGTAAATAGCCCCCCCCCCCCCCACCTCCCCTCCCACCCCAGTAGAAGTAACTAACGATTATGCTAACAATGAACTATCGTGTAACATCCAGGACTTATTGATTTTCAAAGCTTCAGATTGCGCAGGTAGCCTAGTAGGGTGGCCATGAACTTCGTGAATTCTTGGAGAAATAGTCTATAGCTACATCTTAAAAATATATAATATACTACCATCCATCAGACATCTATACTACAACAAAAGGATCTCATTATCAAGGTTCCATTATACTAATAATAAATATTACAAATTTTCCGCCACACTGAATTTATATTTGTTCAAACAAAACAAGTGTTTTGTTGTGTTGTTTTTTGACAATAAACTAAACTAGATATTGCACGTATTTTCATATGGTTTTCACCAATAGCTAGACGGATTATCCAGGAAAATTATAGGTCCATTTATTAATATAAATATAATATAACGAATAGAAGCTACCGTTATGATGATGTTTGTGTATTAAGTCGGAAAATATTGTCTCTTCAGTAATATTATAAAGGAAAAATTCGTAAAAATAAAAATAGTTGAAAATTAAGGTAAATTTTAATACTTACAAGTTTTCGCGAAAATCTAAATTTGCCCATAGCTGTTTATCGTGTTAATTCAGGACCTTAATTTTTAACCACCTAATACTTAATAGGGACTATAGGCTTCAGTATCTGGTATAAATTTCAACTTGCCAGGTCTACCCTTTCTTGAGAAAATCGGTGGTGACACACGGACAGGCAGATGGATAGACGAACAGATGGACAAGAGAGTGATATTATAAGAGTTCCTTTTTTACCTTTTGAGGTAAGGAACCTTAAAAATAAACAAACCCGAAGCCAGTCGCTAATTTTAATATTATGTGTATATTTAGAAATCAACGAACTTTAATATATTTTGTCCTAAAAGATCAGATTGCGTGGTAACTGTCTGTAGACATCGATTTAGTCTAGAGTCTAGGCGGTGCACGTGCTGTGTGATAGCTACATAAGTGGGCCTAAAATATTGACTTGTGGCACACTAGCGTCATCACAGTGATGTTTTAGGCAGTCAATTTTTGCCCAATTATAAAGTAGTGCTGTCTATATTATGTATGTTCTTTTATGTGTGTTTTGTCACACACTACACAGCATCTTTGTCAATTATAAACCCAATATAAATTACAAGAGAAAATTATGTTCTTAAAGGTTCAATAATAATTTTTAAAGTTATTTTGAACTCGGCTCACTTTTTATATTGTCTCTTTTTCACTTGTACGTAATTTGTTGGTTCTAATTTAGATTTAACAAGGTGTTTATGCAGCCATATTGCTCGCTCGTTATATTGTAGCGTATGGGTATCTTCTATATTACCTGTGTATAGAAAATTGTTTGTACGTATACCTTCAATATTAACTACACGATTGCGGTGAAACATTGCGTTAAATATTTGATTTTATACTCAATACAAACAAAAAAACTAAATGTTGTTATGTTAGATATTCGCACGTCATTATAAATATGAAAGTAACTCTATTTGCTATCTTTTATGATTAAATTACTTAACCCATTTCGATGGAGTTTAACAATAACATAGACTGTATCGAAAGGTCGGATATAAGCTAACTTTTACTCCCCGTCCCGCTCACGTGAGTAGCCGTAGCTGCTACGGGCAAAAACTAGTCTTCTAATTAATCATTTATTAACAAACTAGCGGCTCACCCTCACTTCGCTCACGTTCGCTTCTAGAAAAACAAAGACAAATCTATCCCACGGGAACCGTACATTTTTCCGGGATAAAAAGTAGTTTATGTGTTATTCTGATGTATGAGCTATATTATTGCAAGGTTTCATCAAAATCCATTCAGTAGTTTTTGCGTGAAAGAGTAACAAACATACATCCATACATACATTCTTACAAACTTTCGCGTTTATAATATTAGTGGGACGGTTTCTAACACTATTAACTATCTATTAGAAAATTAGACGTTTACGTCTCTTATAGCTGATGATTGGAGATTTATTTGTACGCCTACGATCATAGCCAGTTATAAATAATTGAGGTAAATGTACTCGTATACATGTATAATGTATATGTCACAGTACAGACGAAGCCGGTGCTTAGTGCCAGTTTTGCACAAGAAATTAACAGTTTCTTTAAAATTTCAATAAGTTACTCGGTTACTCAACTTTAAGAGAGTCTTAAGCGTCAGTTTAAAGAGATAAGGCTCAACTGAAACTCTAAATAACCTTTTTGTATATTTATATACCATACTTTATATAAAAATTGATAGATCATAGAGAAGAGAGTGACTGAAGCCTGCTTATGAACTATTTATAATACCATTTCCGTCGCCCTGCTCGCGCTAAGTGCAATAAGGAGCAAAGTGAATTATGCCGATTTTCATTAATCAAAATAATAAAAAGTATTAATAACTGATTTATTATACTAATAAATAAATAAAATCTTAGACTTACGCGGATATTTAACTTTTTTAATAAAACTATCTCTACGGTGACCATGATTGCTGTAAAGGATTTAAAACGTCATAAAGCTAAAGTCAAAATAAAACTGCGAAAAAATCCGAAAAAATAATATTATTAAAAAAATATATTATAAAATTGACATTTTTTGACACTTAATGTTGGTAGCATAAGGGCCGTACATTTTAGTCTTTTAGTCCGAGACACATACACACATATATGAACATACATATCCATACAAATACACATATACATACATACATGCATACAGCTAGGTATATAATTTCTTCCATTTTTGAAATCTCCATATCTCCGATATAACTCGAGCGCCATCTATCGCGCGTTGACAGTACTTCGATAAAAACTTTTGCAGGAGTATGTACCATATATCTAAAACTTTATTTATTAGATGATCAACGTACAAAAATTGATTATTTTTTACATAAGACTAGAACAGTTGAGCCCTTTTTTCTCTTCCGTTTGTCAACAGATATTAATGCTAGGTATGGGAAGTAGCAGAGCGAAGCGAGTCGCTTGTAATATATAATTAATTTTAAGTCAGTCAATAATACGAGGCGCCATCGCAACGAGCCTCGCCAAACATGCGCTAATACAATTAAGTTTAGAGTGTACAAGTACACACAGTATACACACATACATACATATACGTAACAAACAGCAAGTGCCGGCTACGTCGTTCCATCGCGTCTTATCAGTACTGATAGCCGCTTGAACTTGAGTATCTTGTAGTCGTCTCCGCCCACTAGTCGTGTAGTCGCAGGCCCATCGTTGGGCAAACGTGTCGGACCCGTCACGTACGAGCCAGACTCGCGAGCCGAGGGTTCCGTACCATGACATTATGTTAGTTTCACCCACACATAGGATTTTATATCGAATTTCTAATACACAAGTTGTAGTTATTGAAGAGAAAAACGACGAAGGAACCATAAAGTACTCGCAGTTTTGTAAGATCCCTTGTATACCTGCTCAGTGTTTTTTCAAATTTTTTGACACGCTTTTATTAGCTTCATCTGTATCTATCTATGTAACGAAATCTTTGAACACGATTTTCACCCACTTCAAAACTTCATATTGAACTTAAAACTTTGCACTTTTATCAAGGACCAATGAAATTACAATAATTTAAATAAAAAATAAAAAATATAAATAATAATTTAAAACACCTAAAAAACAAGCGTACAAGACAAGACTAGTGATTCACCCTCGCTCCGCTCGGGTTTTGGTACAATTTGTATCCAGGTCTGTTTCTCAGATGTAAACTTGGGAACATTTCAATTGTTTCCAATGTCATTTTTGTCTTCAACCAATCTTACTTCAAGAAACTCTATGGCTGCAGTCTGTGCGCTCCTTTAAAGAGGTACCTCCTTTCAATCATATAGATAATAAATAAGTATCTTGGGACATTAACACACGGCACCATCTAGTCCCATAGTAAGCACAAAGCTTGTGTTATGGATACCAGATGGTTGATACACTACATATATATAACTTTAAATACATACACATTATAAATACAAACACTCATGACTGGAGTACAAACATTCATGCTCATCACACAAATGAATGCCCCGAGCGGGACTCGAACCCGCGACCGCTGGCACAGCAAGTAGGGTGACTACAAACTGAGCCAAACGTGTCGTCAAAATATATATTAACAAGAATAAATAAAACAAAAAGTAAGAATTTAAGGGGAATCCCCAAATAAGTATATTTTCTTAGAATTCCTTCAATTTTTCCTTCGTCTTATAAAGGATTAATATTACACATTCGAACGTAACCTTGGTGATATTACATTTTTCGTTAGCATTTGTAGCGATTGGTAGAGACTGATCCAAGGTAGAGCTCTACATTCCGTACTCTCCCGTATAAAGCGGTATAAAGCGGTATAATATAGAATTGTATTTAGCCCTTTTTTTAACGTCCCACTGCTGGGAGTGGGCCATGCTTCAATACGAGAGGGATAAGTCCACTACGTTGGCGAAGTGCGGGTTGGTGGACTTTCTGCTAGGTTTTTTCAGACGTGCAGATTTCCTCACGATGTTTTTCTTCACCGTAAGACAAGTGGTAATCGTGTTGGAAATGATTAGGACATGGGAATATAAGAGGTGCGAGACCCGGGACTTGAACCCACTTCACTCGACTTCCCAAGCGAGCGCATTACCACTGGGCTACCACTGCCTTATTTAATTTAGACTAGTTTCACTTGAAAGAATCTTTTCAAATGTTTTCGCGAATTTATTTTAGTTTTTGGTTCCTGACGTTTCGAATGTTCTGTCTAGAGCAGAATAAAAATACACGGGCGCAATACCCAGTCTAGTACTGTAACTACGAACAGATAAACATGAAAGTCGCTTATTATACTAGATATTCAAATATTTTGATTTCTTTAGAAGCATTCTCAGCTATTATTGTAGACATAACAAGTGAACATCTAAAATAAAAATTCCGACTTGTATCTTTGCCACCTACCACACACACACATTAGAGAGATTACAGATCCTTGTCTTATTTTATTATATTGTACTAGCTTTTGCCCGCAGCTCTGCTTGCCGAAAAAATTGGACTTAAAAATTCATGAATAATTTTTTAAATTGAAATGAAACTTTAATTAATTAGACTTTATAATAATAAGCACTTTTGAATCTTCAATATAATTTAAAGAGCGTCTGTATGTACGTCCTTGAGGAAGGTATCACATGAAATTCCGGTGTGTGAGTGTTTGCACTTCTTCTCCACCACAGCTAGAGCGATTGAGAAACCAGAAACCTTTATTTTACTTGTGACCATGTTTGCTGTAAAGCATTACAAATTAGGTGCGTAAGTTGTTGTGTACTAAGCTGCATAAGTTACTATAGTTTTTTAACTATCCCACGGAAACTCTTTAATTTTCCGTAATAAAAAGTATCTAAAATGGTGAACGGAGATGTAAGGGGACACCATGCAAAATTTCATTTAAATCAGTCCAACAGTTTTGGAGATTAGCCTGTACAAACAGACAAGCAGATAAACAGACAAATAGAGAAACAAAAAATTTGAAGAAAATCTAGTTTTTGTTCTATTTTACTTCTTACATTCCACTGACTCGGTTTTTAGCATTTTTTCTATGTACAGACATTCGACCTCTACAGTTTTATTAATTTATAGATTTCTATTTTGACAAAGAGTAAATACATGAGCCTACACTTTATAGTTTACCTCTCTTACAATTATGTTACTATAGATTATACTTATTTAAATATATTTTAGTTTATTTATTTACACAACATAACGTTTTTACGAATACACTCAGACCAACTAAAGATAGCGTCACTTCCGCGAAGTCTAGTAACAAAGTATGTCACGATTACTTCAACGAAATTATTATTATTTAACATCTGTATAAAGCTTATTTATTTTGGCTTATCTATTCGTATGTACTGAGTGGTGCAGGAATTGTGTCTCTATATTAAATATTTCTTCAAACATTCCTACTAAAAACAGTAAAGAATTAAAAGCAAATCTTATGCCTAAATATCGGTTTATTTTGCTAGAGTAAAACAAAACGCCTGGAAGAATTCCGGTACAATTTTTCTACAGCAAACACATATTATTTATATCATAGATAGATTGTTTCAACTATTATTTATATACGTTCAAACATCTATACATCTAACATTCACTTCGAGAGAAATTTGAACCTGGAATCTTTAGTACCATCTGTCTGAACGACGTCACTGCACCACTAAAATCTACCATAGCATTATGTGTTTTAACTTTTAACATAGATTTCTCAGAGATGAGATATCTTCCTGCAGCAAAAAGTATCTTATATGTTGATCCGGATGACCAGCTATCACCATACCAAATTTCATCAAAATCTGTTCAGTGGTTTTTCGCTATGCGGTCACAAACAGACAGACAGACACAGACACTTCTAAAAACTATAGATTCGGCCTCTGTATCGATAATAATGTCTATTTCAATAAGATTTTCCAAAAAAATATTTAATATACTGATTCGGCTTCGTTAGAATTTTATTATATGTATAGATATAGAAGTATTATAATATCAAGAAATATCATACACCTGTAGAGCGCGTGTGCTTCAATTATATTTAAGTATAGTATTTTTTTAAGTTATAAATTATAATTGAAGATTTAACTGACGTCTCGGTCAATCTACTTCGTCTACATTTGATTCGAGCTCTAGGCAAATTTCTATTGACCTTGGGTTCTGTGTCACTGACTGCCATAGGCTCTGTGGACACGGGTGAATGAGTTGCTTTTTACTAAGATATCTACAATGTTTCAGTTCGCAGCAGACGTTATTGTACAGAAATCAATTATGGAACTCGATTAAGATAAAAAGTGATAGCATTATTAGTAATGTCCCTTCTTGCAATTTTATTATCTGATCAAGTGCGGGGTTATGCTAAATACTTAAGCTGAATTCGCTAGAAACAGTGATATCTTAAAAATCCCCGCTAAGACCAATCGATATACATTAATTAGGCTATAAATCATCCCTAAAATAGTTGAAAAAATAACAAAATTTGTCTCAATCAAGTTTAATTACGTTTTACAACCCCAGTGAATCAAGGACGTACATAAAGAAGAGTACCGGAGCCAGCGTCGTGCCCTGCGAGACTACAAGCAAAAAAAAACAAACAAACACGACGCGAGAGTCGCCCGCTTATCAATTATTCTTTAGCCGGTTCTTGCTTGTAAATGAAATTACGAGCATGCAATTGTAGATCTTATATTAAAATGTTTTAAGTACAAGAATCGCGGTCAATGATATCGAATGGCTCGGTCGAGAAAGGGTGTGTGTAGTTGCTATGTGCGCTGCCTTGAGTGAGTGAATTAATTGTGACCCTTATTTTTTAAGCTTTCTTCATAAACATCTGTTCGGTTTTATCTTTAAAGTTGTAAATTCATGATTTTATATAGGTTTGGATCGATTCTTGAAAGAGATAAAATTTCGTAGAACGCTTTAAATAGTACACGATATGTGGAATACAAAGCGAAATGAAGGTAAAATTTGCTTTAAAATGAACTTTTAAAGACAGACAATAAGCTGCTCTGTAAAATCTTTTATTAAAGTTCGTCCAGTCGTTTTCAGTAGTGGGCGCACAAACAGACCCTTTGACCATACACATAAAACACACACGATCACTTGCACGATGCCAAGGGCCAGATATTTCGTTTCTGACTGTTTGTCTGTGTTCTCGCCAGAACTGATGAACAAATTTTAACGGTACTTCCGATATAGATACATAAAGTGATTATTAATTACAATAGTAACACGAGAGTGAAACCGGAGGTAAAGGCAAAGGTAATATTTAATAACAAGTTTTATTCACATTGATTTTCATATTTTACTGTAATGACAGGCACAGATCACTTTACATAGAACCATCTTAAATCATTAGCTTAGGGGTTGGCAGAGGGTTGGAATTTTAGAGCATCAATTTTCAGTGAAGCATTTACACCCGTTTAAGTCAACTGCCAAAAATGATACGAGCTTAAAGCGCCCTTAAAAGAGGGACGTGAAGGGTTTCATTATATAATGTAACTAAATGTAACGTTTAGTATCTTTTTTGTTTCTGTTCACATTTGTATGTTCGAGGGCACTCCTCACTCTCTGACTCTATCTCTCTCTCTCTCTCTCTCCCTCTCTATTTTTCTAAGGCCTTCTCTTTTTAGTCTTAAACTTAATATACGAAGATGGCAGTTTTCGGCCTTTAAAATAACTTTAAAATAGGCCAAGCAAAAACACATTGTCTCATTAAAAATACTGTAAAAAGTATAGGTGTCTGTTGATATTCTTCTCCTTCCAGATATGGGAATCAAACCCAAGAACCAGGAACAAACTCTAAAATATCAAATCATACACGTATTGTTATTATAAAGGTTTTTGTGTATGTGTGTCTGTTCCTTCTTCAAGCATAAACCGTAGAACAATGAAGAGGATACTTGGTACTCACACTTCTAATACTAAAAGTCTCTTCTCATGAGAGGTAAGCCGCAAGCTGGGAGAAATCTAAAATAAAATGTGTATTTCACATTCTATTTTAGACTAGCAACTCACCCTTGCTCCGCTCGGGTTCGCTCCTGCTTACATTTTAACGTTTAGTATAGATTTCTCAGAGATGATATGTGTTCCCACAGTAAAAAGTATCTCATATGTTGACTGGATAACCAGCTATCATCACACCAAATATCATCAAAATTTGTCCAGTGGCTTTCTCATGATGCTTTCCCAGACGGACAGACAGACAGAGAAAAATTCTAAAAACTATAGATTTGGCCTGTGTATCGATAATATTGACTACATATTTCAATAAGATTTTCCAAAAAATATTTAATGTACAGATTAGAATTTTATTATATGCCCAGTTAGAATTTTATTATATGTATAGACTTCTACTTTCTATTTTATTAATAACACTAAAGCTTAATACACAACTTAATGACACGTGTGGCTCAGTTTGTAGTGACCCTGCTTGCTGTGCCAACGGTCGCATGTTCGAGTCCCGCTGGAGGCATTCATTTGTGTGATGAGCACGAATGTTTGTACTCCAGTCATGGTTGTTTATATTTATAATATATATGTATTTAATGTTATATATGTGTAGTGTACCAACTATCTGGTATCCATAACACAAGCGTCGTAGCTTACCATGGAACTAGATGGTGCTGTGTGTTAATGTCCCAACATAATTATTTATTAATTATTTATTATTTTAAATAAAACTATCTTTTCGTCACAGGTTTATTTTCATTTGTGGTTCTCGACGTTTCGGATACTTTACAGCAATCACGGTCACGGGAAATAATATAATAATAGCAACACTAAGTAAGATTAATAATTTTCGCTGTGTGTCGAAATGGAGACTAAACTTTCATCCCTATTTTCACCCTTTTAAGGGATGATTTCAGGGATATAAAGTATTCTATGTTCTTCCCAGGATTTTAAACTATCTTCTTACCAAATTTCATCTAAGCCGGCTTAGTAGATCCAGAGATTACCCCCCTACAACCTCACAAATTCACAAACTTTATCTCTTGATAATATTAGTATAGGTTACGCGAGTTAAGCGGCGGGCATAAACTAGTCTACAATGAAAATTGTAATGAGGGAAGAATTAAACAGTCAATTATAAAAATTATGTCTTAAAGTAAAATCTAAAATTTAAGTCTCTTATAAATGCTTATATTTAGAAGTGGGTACCTAGTAATAGTTGATGGTGTCGGTCGTTTTTTTTATCGTACTAAACAGAAACTGTTGGTTGGATAGATCCGAAGATATATCTCGAGTCCTCGCTCTGCGCTCTCTAAGCGTAAAGACAAGAAGTTTTGCTGATTAGTTAAACTAAAAATGTAGTTGTTCAAACACGAAAAATTCATAAAACGGTGCTGTCTTATAACCATCTCAAAACTCAAACGTATTTTTTTAAATATTTGATACAAAAATTTATAATACATTACTATACGTTCCCTATAGAAAATAAAATAAAATATTAAAACAGATCATAATATCTAGATTATATTTGCAAAAGAAATCAAAGTCTTTCTAGTATTCTTATACATGCGGCATTATCCACAACAACCAGAGTTTGTGCTTAAAGTAAATATGTAATAGAAAAGCTCCTACAGAATAAAAGCTACACAAAAACTTTGTGGTTTGTAATTTCAATAGGGAATTAAAAATAATGAGTTAGGCCTATCCTCAATAGAAAAAATTGTTAGAGTGACATTAGACGTTAAAAACCGCTCAAAATGGTGTCTCATTTAAAAAAAAAACACATTTTTTACTAAACTTGGCAGTTTCCTAAATACTAAAAGTATTTAAAAAAGCCCTAAAAACTGAAGTCCCTATCGAATTTACCGCATAAAAACCGCCGAGACAATTACATCTGAGCCCAGACCATACACAGACAGATATACGCGTATATATGTATATCTTAACACGGAAGAACAGCCTTCGGAGTTCAATGACCGACCATCTGGTGGACTGAGGTGCGAGTTGCAGCGGAAAGCTCCTATTGAGATCAAATCAAAATAAACTTGGTTCAAATAGACGTTTACAAGCCTTGTATCGACAGTTTTTTTTTTAATTTAATCTAAATGTCAGCATGTTTTGAGGAAGCTGCCACCTGTTCGGGAAGCATTTTTACTGAAAAGAGCTGGTGAGAAGCTGAAGAGTTACTCTTTGAAATATGGTATTTGTTTAGAATACTGATCAAGTTCGTAAATTAAGAAATGTGTAATAAGGTAAATGCAGGTATTACCGACCCCTTTAAGGCAACTTTGAAATTGATGTGATTTTTTACGGTCAGCGGGCGCGTACACACTTACTTGTTGATTTTTATATATAATTTTTGAATATGTAGTTTTAATTTTAATTGAAGTTAATATCTAAATATATAAAAACTCTTTTAGAAAAAATAATATAATCCGTAGCTATGCGGGATCCACACGTAGGCTTAGTGGAATAGGGTTAAAGTCAGAGATAGCTTCTCATTGTGACTATTACCGACTCATATGGGTCGGTAATTAGTACTTTATAACCATCTATAATATGTTTTACCGACTCATAAAAAATAAAAAAGTACTTACATGATCAATTTTGATTCCTAATCCTCATGAAAAATAACTGATTGAGAGCAGCACTAATAGGATTTGTAAATGTACTCGTAAGTAATTTTATTATAAATACATAGATTAGCTATGCTGTAGTACAAATTTTTAGAAAGTTAACCAAAAATGTGATAAAGAAATTACAAAAAAAGAACTTAACCAGTTAAAAATTGTAGAGAGATTGGGTAGAGAAACTCTTGAGATCTGTCTGGAGTATGAAAATGAATTACTTTACTGACACAAATCAAACATAAATACGCAAAAGTAAACAATGTGCATTGGTTATTAACAACTCAAGGGTCGGTAATTGTTTCTAAGAATCAAATCCACGAAGCTATTTCCGCTCTAATTTAAAGTTTTACCTTCAAATATTATTCAAATCCTATAAAATGTGTTGCTAAATGCGTAATATACACCATAATTAATATGTTTGGCTATAATGAATAACTGTACATATTATGAACAAGCAGAAAATTTCTTAACCAAAAATATAACTTACTTACCAGAGGGAGTAAGGTCCAGTATGATATGACCTGCGAACTCGCTGTCGTCAGAAAATTTAATGTATATTATTCCTTTTCCGAGCTATCACACACACAAACGTAACTTCAAATTGAACACAATACAATGATATACGCATAATTTCTTCACAATCTATATTTTAACATTTTTATAGACAAAATAAATGCGAAATAGGTTAATGGGTCGGTGAAACCTACAGATTTTCGATGGGTCGTTGATAGCTGCATTTACCTTAATTCAGTAATAGTCAAAAGTCAAGAATTCAGTGCCTAAAATGTAGTAAATATTTAAAAAAACTGTCTTTTTTCTGTTTACATTTTTAGTTTAAGACCATCACAACGTTAACGTCTTATACTCGTATATATAAAGAGAAATGATAAAAATGTAGTGACACTATTGATAAAACTAAAAATATATTTCTCTTAATATTCATTCATGAAATACTAGTATTACTTGGATTGAATGTGACATATTTATATTATTTTTATGTACTTACCACTTTATATTGTCATAACTCAAAAAGTACCTGTAAATTAAAAAAAAAGAGTGAATTTTTAAATAAACATAACCAGATATAAATAAAGCCATTACAAACAATGTTACATAATGAGTGTAATCTACCCGAACCTTTAAACATATTTTTTTCCAATCAATTTTATATGTTTATACCATTTTATATACTTATATCGCAGAAAAAAATACTAAAAATGTCATATTTTAAAAATAAACTATAAAAGAAGCATTAGACTCTTTAAAAAATCAATTTAATAATACAATTCAGCGTTTTATAGCAAGAAAATTTAAATCGCTTCGCTTATGCAGCCGCTACCGGACACACCACACCCTATACTGAGACAGATCGGTTGAGATATTTCTATCTCGCTCACACCTACACACTGAGTTGCATCCGTCTCTTTCTAGTAGACAGAATATCAAAATTTGCTCAGAATTAAATTTGGGTCTCTACCTATAGGTAGCCTATAGGTACAAGGACCGTCTGCTCTCACATTTAAACGTATTTCTTATTAAAATGCTAAATTTCTTTTAATTTGTATACGATCCAGCTTATACATAGTTCAGTAGCTACGATACTGGTTCAATTCTCGAGTGGTTTAATATAATATTAAGTATAAATGGGAAAATGTTTGTTCCTTTGTGCTTCTTTCGATTTACGTGATTTGTTGCTTGGAGATATCGAGGTACATGGGGTTAATTAGTGGCTCCATAGATTACATCCAGTTTAGTACAAATAAATATCTAGAAAGGTGTCGAAGCAAAGATGTACCTATAACTTGTATTTATATGAGTGGCAACCCTATGCCATATTTGATACAATGTGAACGTTATAAACCCAACACACACAAATATTAATAAATCATTTCCAATAATGTACTTCCAATAAAGTTTTTATAATATAACGTAAGGCCAAAATAATAGTAAAAGAAAAAATATGAAAAAGATTAATTCATACTTAAATTATTTTCATGAAAAAGAAATTCCGTCTCCTACATTTTTCAGACTTAACAGCGAAATCGACATTGATGAAACTTAGTAAAACCTTTATATATGAGAGGAATAAGTTTTATATGAAATTAAAATAATGGGTGGCAGTGGTAGCGCAGTGGTAACATGCTCGCTTGAGAAACCG
This sequence comes from Brenthis hecate, assembly GCA_951806755.1. Lineage (NCBI taxonomy): Eukaryota > Metazoa > Arthropoda > Insecta > Lepidoptera > Nymphalidae > Brenthis > Brenthis hecate. The sequence continues at coordinate 68,825 of OX638282.1, read as the reverse complement.
AGTGAAGCGAGTTCAAACCCCGGATCTCGCACCTCTGATATTTTCATGTGCGAATCATTTCTAACATGATTACCACTTGCCTTACGGTGAAGGAAAACATCGTGAATAAACCTGTATGTCTAAGATAACCTAGCAAGTTTTGAAAGACATGTGCAGTCCGCCCGCACTTAGCCCCCGTGTTGGACTATGGCCTGATTCCCCTCGTACTGAAGGGAGGCCCACCCCCAGCAGTGGGACGTTAAAAAGGGCTGAATACAATACATACATAAAACAATGATCGGTTAAGAAAGACGGACGTTGTATTCGCAATGTTTGTGTTATTATTAGCAAAATATTTTTTTTCGGTTCAATTATTCCAATAACTAAACAATAGTATTTAGACCAACTGTGATGTTTGAATGATTAAATGGATTTCATGATCCCAGCATCTTCCTCTCGGCTACATGATCAGATCATCTTGAGGGTATCAAGTCATTTATCGATCTAAAATATTTATTTTACTACTAGCATAAATAAGTTTGTATTTCATAGTTTGTATATGAAAAACAAAGTTAATTTTGCTATCAGTAACTAACTTTAGAAGCATATAATTCTTCAACAATGATTATATTAAACAAAAAATCTTTTACTTCTATCACATTTTAAAGACCTATCCAAAGATGCAAAAACTTGAGTGCACATAAGCTTACAGGTACAGGAATGTGCACTCAATTTTTTTTCACCCCTTAGTTACATGTGTAGAGTTCCACCGCATTTTTTTTTATTTTTTTGTGATGTAACTAAATCATCTTCTATGCTCACACGAGACACCGCCCTTTTAACTTCAGCTCTATAGTGTTAATACTTTTGACTACATACATAAAAACATTATAAGAGTTATATTTTTGCCTTTTGGCGACAGTACAAATAAGACTCAAAGGTAATTTTTTGCCTAAATAGTTTAGAGTCCAATTTAAATCTATACTAATATTATAAAGAAGAAAGATTTTGTTATTTGTTTGTTTGTACTGAATAACCTCCGACACTACTGGACTGATTTAGATGTTTGGTAAGAAAATAGTTTGAGACCCTGAAAAGGACATAGGATAATTTTTATCCCGAAAAACATTCCTTAAGGGGTTGACAATGAGGATGAAAATTTGTATGGGGAACCAACCTACAAACGAACCCTAACGAAGCGTAAATAATATAACTTAATAAGGATAAAATTTTAACAGTAGGTACTAGGTACTTGATTATGTTGGAGATAATGAAAATTGGAAATACATATGTGTAGAGCTACATATCTATTCGATCAAAAACCTCCAATCTCGTTTGAATATATGTATGTATTTGCCGCTCTAGGTGTGACAAAGTAAACAAGTAGTCTCGACACCGTGCAGAGAACAGAGCAAACAGATAAATTGTTCTCTCCTTATCCTCACGAGACAGAGAGAGTGAAACTTAGATATACATTAGGTATATTATACCAAATGTATATATAAATTGGCAAAGACAAAAGAGGTCTCCTCTGTTTGTCAAACGTTTTTTTGTTTAGTAGCTATCGACGAGCTTTAGTGTTATCTATAAAAAAATGATTATGGTCAAATAACGTTTGGGCGAACACTAGTATAGAGAATTCTGACTTGTACGAGTATAACGATCAAGCCACAAATAATGCAATAAAACAAGCGTTTAAGAGGGTATTTGTATATCTTCTGAAGGACAAAACTTACTAAATATAACTCCCTAACTACTAGATATGACTCGTTGGTCTAGACTCTAGAGACTATAATGTATGGATGCAGAATATCGTCCAATCGGTCTAAGAGAAAATTCGAATTTCTAAATATTTTATTCAGCATTAAATTTTTACATTTTTTTACTGAACGTCACGAGTCTACTACCAGTCCGGAAAGAAGAAGCCTCAGACCTGAGAAGAACGGGCGAAAGAAACTCAGCGGGACCAATATTATTATTTTAGCTTTTTTGTAATTAAAGTTATAATTTTCAATATTTCTATAAAGTTAAAGTAGACATGAGGCAATCACTTCGTTCAAGGCGTGCCATCTTCTATATCTAATATCTTATATATTTAAACGAGCTATTCTTGTATATATATATATATATCTCAATATATAATCTGAATCTCGAAAACGGCTCCAACGATTTTCATGAAATTTAGTATACAAAGGGTTTCGGGGGCGATAAATCGATCTAGATTAGTCTTATGTCTGGAAAAACGCGTGTTTTCGAATTTTCATGCGGTTTTCTTTTGCGTTTTCACAATTTTTGCATTGTCAGTTGTCACTTCTGGTGGGTGGGAGGCGCCACTGTACAACTGTCAATATCGTGTCCGTATTTACATCAAGTTTAAAAATATTTAAGTGGAAATAATCTAAAGAAAATGTTAAATTTTAATTAATTTAATAATAATTTTAAGAAATATTAATCGATAAAACCTATGGGCAATATGTACACATCACCAAGTCTTGATGTGTTGAAGAACAAATGAGCTTTTAAAAATTCACCTACCAAACAAATACAAAAGTGAGAAACATAACATACAGATACTATCAGTGCAAAACCATCTATTCTGTGTGTGATGACAATAAAACAAATAATTTGTGAAGTGGAAGCGTAAAAATATTAAAACATAAGTTTATAACCTCAAAAACTAATTACTCTGTATAAAATTGCAATTCAACTAGGTATAATTGGTGCTCTTTTTCAATCAGCTTTTCTACTTCCGACTTCAACACTTAAGATGGAGGAGATAAAAAAGTTGCTAATAAACATGCAACAAGAAATAAGACAGCAGAAAACAGAAATGTTAGAAATGAAAGAAGACATTAAAAAATATAATCAACAATAATATACTTAAATGAGAAATTTAAACACTTAGAAATAAAAAATTCCTCAATAAATAATTTAGAAAGACATATTAGGCGCAAGAACTTGGTTATGTTCGGAGTAGAAAAAGGTGAAAAATCCTATCATGAACTAGAGGAAAAAATAAAGTCTTAAACAAACGCAAGGAGTTACAAGCCCAACTGAAGATAAAGAAAAAGACCTAGGCAAAACAGCTTTCATTAAATATGACAAACTAATTATTGTGGATAATAATAAGAACACTTCTCGCCAATACTCAAATAAAAGAAGTCTGCCTATATCTTCAGAAACGCCTTACCTCAATTATAAACAAAAACTAACAAATAAACAACATACAAAGAAAACCAAACCTGCTAATATTAAAGACTTTATATTACAAAAACCAAAATTAACTTTCAACCACACAAATGATAACCAGGAACAACTAAAAACAACACAGCAAGATACAGTATATTAAACACAGTAGGAACCTTCTCATCTTTATCCCCCAGTACAGCCGGTCACTGTGGGGGAGTTCGACTGTAACCCTTCAAAGAAAAACAGACATACGATGAACAAAGGTATACATATCTTCACCAGAAAAACTTCTAGAATTAAAAGCAGCATTTCTTACAACAAATCAAAAGAACACAAAGATAAAATTATAAACTTTATAGGCATATCAGAAACAAATTGGAATGAAATTTATATATTGGAAACAAAATTTGAAAAAAACCCTTTGCAATCATTCATACAAGCATAAATCTCCAACGGAGAGCTCTATGCAGGGCTACTTTGGAGGAGGCTTTTAACCGAGAGGGGTCTATACATGAAAAAGACATTTACTAAATAAATACATTTAATTATGAAATTAAATACCTAATTTATAACTACTGTCAGAATGAATGTATGGAAAGAAATTTTATTTATATTTATTATTGTGAAATGTTTAGTATTTACTCAAATGAATTATTTAATTTATTGTGATTGTTTATTTATTTATTTGTTAATGATAATTTATATATATACAATATCATTTCAAATAATATTAAAGATTTTTAAAATAATTTAATTCCAGATTACAAAATTATTAGTTAAAAAATTATAAGTTAATAAATAGTCACTAACCAAAAAGTGAAGTTAAATTAAATATAATCAAATAAGTTATAAATATGATCTGTTAAAATACAATGTTAAAAATTGTTAAGTAAGAGTAATTATAATTTAAAATTATAAGTACGCATGTATACAATAAATAAAGCTTTATTATTATTATTATTTCTTTTGCATTATTCCACGCAAACTATTATTGTTCGATAATTTCGCACGCTCAGACATAAGCATCATGGTCAAGCGGCCAATGCGCAA